>JAKUCB010000001.1:600000-993707 GCA_030563345.1 Diutina scorzettiae
CTAAATTCTTTTACGGCAAATGTCTTTGCATCCAGCGGCCGAGTAATTAGCCGTACCAGCCCCCCAGCCCCCAGACCCAATTCCTTCCCCATTTTCCCATACTTCTTAACATAGGGCAGATTATCGTCATTAAATGGATCCTTGATATGGGAACCTAAGTTGGAATGCAGAGCATTGTGCAATAACTGGGTCAGGGTTTGATTGATCAAATTTGCCAACAGCGTCAGCAGCTGGTTCGGGGGGACCACTGGCGGCATTACTGGCTGGGGCAGCTGTTCTCGACGGTTGGAAAACTTGGGGGTCTTATTAAAGAACCGCTTGATCTCCACCATTGAGTTGGTTTTCGCAACCTCTTGTTTGTCAGCAATGCCTGTCGGAGGATGAATCTTGGGCAGCCCCGACTTGCCCCCTACCGATTGATGGCCATGATCACTAGAATTGGTGAGGGTGGGCAGCGTCAACAGCTCCAGCAGCTCATGCTTACCAATATGGAACCCAAGAAATTTCTTCGATTGGTGCAGCAGTTGCAGCGTCAGAGGGTGGATATTATGGGCCTCGGGTTCAGGAGATGAATGCTTCCCAAAATGGTGGAAGAGCTTGAGCTTATGCTTATCCGGCATCGTCTATAGGATCCTGGACGAATGAATGTGGTGATGGTGGTCGCACCGTTCGCTGATTTCTATTGGGCCTGTGCGCAGCAATAAAATTTAGCGGCGGCAGTGGGGATAGGGGGGAGGGGATTACTGAAGAAATGGAAAAAGAAAATGATTACCGACACTAAGTCTGTTTATCCGGCTCATGATTATTTAGTTAAGAACGAAATTACTTGTCGTGGCTCATGTGATTGCGCCACTGATGGGGTAAAATGACTCCAAGTAGAGGCGAGATTTTCGGCCCATAATCAGAGGCCATATGTTGTACGCAGTCTAATCCAGACATCATCCAGAGATCTCCGGAGAAGCGGCTGCAAGTGCGGCGGGGTATGTGTGGCTGGCCGACGTCACGTGCTTGATTCGTGTAACATGATTCATTAATATATACAAGATCATTATCAAATTTAGTTCTTAGGTTGTTCTTCACCGTTCGAGCCGTCTTGCTTGTACAACTTTTCGAAAACCTTAAGAGATTCGTTTTGCAATTCTTCGGTCTTGGTCTTGAGTTCAGCGGGGTCGACTTCTTCACCGGCTTGGGCCTTCAACACAACTTCTCTGAGCGAGGTGATCAAGTCCTTAACCTTGTCAGCGTCGGCTTGTTCAACCTTGTCCTTGAATTCGTTGAGCGAGTTTTCAGTGTCGTTACACAATTGGTCGGCACGGTTAGCGTTTTCAATGGCTTCCCGTCTGGCCTTGTCAGATTCGGCATACTTTTCGGCGTCATTGACCATCTTTTCGATTTCAGAGTCAGATAAACCAGAAGAACCGGCAACAGTAATGTTAGCTTCCTTGTTGGTTGCCTTATCCTTGGCAGACACCTTGATGATCCCGTCAGTGTCAATATCGAAGGTCACTTCGATTTGAGGCACACCCTTGGGGGCAGGGGGGATACCGGAAAGAGTAAAGTTACCAATCAACTTGTTGTCTCTGGTCAATTCTCTTTCACCTTGGAACACTCTGATTTCCACCGAGGTTTGACCGGCAGAGGCAGTGGAGAAGATTTGCGACTTCTTGGCGGGAATAGTAGTGTTTCTCGAGATCAATCTGGCAAACACACCACCCATGGTTTCAATACCAAGGGACAAGGGGGTGACGTCCAAAAGAACAACGTCAGTGACTTCACCAGCCAAAATACCACCTTGAATAGCGGCACCCATGGCAACGGCTTCGTCAGGGTTGACAGCCTTCGAGGGTTCCTTACCGAAGATCGACTTAACGGTTTCAATAACCTTGGGCATTCTCGACATACCACCAACCAAGATGACTTCGGAAATGTCCGAGGTGGACAAACCAGCATCCTTCAACGCCTTCTTACAAGGGTCAACGGTTCTCTTGATCAAAGGTTCCACGAGGTTTTCAAATTGAGCTCTCGAAACCTTTTGGTTGATGTGCTTGGGCCCAGAGGCGTCGGCGGTGATGAAAGGCAAGTTGATTTCAGTAGACACAGTCGAGGACAATTCAATCTTGGCCTTTTCAGCGGCTTCTCTGATTCTTTGAATGGCCATTCTGTCCGATTCCAAGTCAATACCAGATTCCTTCTTGAAGTCTTCGACAATCTTTCTCACAATAGCGATGTCGAAATCTTCACCACCTAAGTGGGTGTCACCGTTAGTGGACTTGACTTCAAACACACCGTTACCAATGTCCAAGATAGAGATATCGAAAGTACCACCACCCAAGTCAAACACAGCCACAACTTGACCGTCGTTCTTTTCCAAACCGTAGGCCAAAGCAGCGGCGGTGGGTTCGTTGACAACTCTCAACACGTTCAAGCCGACAATCTTACCGGCATCTTTAGTAGCTTGTCTTTGGGCATCGTTAAAGTAAGCGGGACAGGTAACAACGGCGTTGTTAACCTTCTTACCCAAGGCACCTTCGGCGGTTTCCTTCATCTTGTTAAGGATGAAACCACCAATTTGTTGGGGAGAGTATTGTTCACCTCTAGCTTCAATCCAGGCATCACCGTTGGAGTGCTTGACAATCTTGTAAGGCACTTGCTTAAGATCCCTTTGCACTTCAGCGTCTTCGAACCGACGACCAATTAATCTCTTGGTAGCGAACAAGGTGTTTTCAGGGTTGACAACAGCTTGTCTCTTGGCGGGGATACCAACCAATCTTTCACCGTCCTTGGTGAAAGCAACAATCGAGGGGGTGGTTCTCCCACCTTCGGAGTTTTCAAGAATCTTAGGCACCTTACCTTCCATCACGGCAACAGCCGAGTTGGTAGTACCCAAGTCAATCCCAATAACGGAACCGCCAGGAGCAGCGGTAGATTGGTGGCGCACCAATCTGGCAACGTTCTTCTTTGCTTGGTGTCTCAACATATCGTTGTTGAAAAATTTTCGGGGGGGGATGTCGCACTTATATACCTGCGGCAAAGTGCCGGAATCTCACCGAAACAAAAGGAAGCAGAGGGAACCTTTTGGTGACTAACGGCTGGTAGGAAGGAGTTGTGGAATGAATAGAAATCCTAAGGATGGAGAATTTGTTAAAAATGGGTCAATCGACTAGGGACCTGGTATCCCGCACGGGATATGAATTATGCATGAACTAGATGGGATTTTCCATAGGCAGTAGATTAAGAATTCTGTAGTTATAGCAATTTTGGCGGAGCGATCGGATACTGCCGTGCGGAGTCTCAGGAAGACATTAACAAAATTGAACAAATTATAGCAATTGTTGTCAATCCTCTTATCCACCAATTCCGGCATGATGAGGTCATTGCTCGCCATGGCTAACTCGAGTGAACGCTATTTCGTGACATTGCTCGAGTGCGCTACCATCCGATGACTGATTAACCGTACACAGTATCGCATTTGTATCTATGTACACTATAACCGGCGACGTTTAAAAACTGGTTTCTTCACCACCACTTCTTCTTCTCCAGTAAATGACTGTGTTACCTGAGCGAGTTCCTTTCCCATATCCCACGTTTGCAAGTGATAGCGCCGTTTATGTATATCACTGGCATCATAGTAGACCCCGCCGTACTCAATGAGCCACAACGGATCAACCAGCGTGACACAACTAATATACTCTTTGGTGGTTAACATTAGTGAATGATAAATCACATACGGGGTCAGCAAATTTGCACCTATCAACACCGACGTCGGGTGTAAAAACAACTTCATATACCGTTGACGCAACAGAGAAAACTCGGGCAGTCCACTAACAGGATTGACTCGTTCAACCTGGGCCGCCAGCAGGAAGAATGCAGCACAAAGAAGACGGCGGACATCACCGTCACTTCCCAGGACCATGGCCAACTTTTTGGAATTCATAAGACCCACCAATTGTTGCCGGATATCGGTAGCTCTCTGCAATTGCTTACTATTAACAAAATTCTTTGATGACCACGATTCACGATGCTTCTGGTTCTTCCATTGGTTGTACAAGTTTAGCAAGGTCAAATGATCGGATTCAGGAACGATAAACTTTTCTCTCATCGAATCTGCTTCCTGGGCCCGTTCTTTTGGCCTTAAAAACATTTGCGATGACCCCACTGCTAATATTGCGACAATGGTAACCACTTGAATGCTACAGCCAAAATGGGGATGGGCCGACATAATCAAAGCCCGCGATAATGCCGGCTCAAGGGGAAAGTCTGTCATGATTTTCCCAAGAAAAGTCAAGTTACCTAGGTGGTCCAATGCCCCAAGCGTCCAGAGATCATAGAGGGACCCGAAAAGTAAGTCGGGAGGAGGGGGGTCTAAAAATGGAAATTTGCCCACATCTGTTACTAACAGCGACTTGAGTAACAACATCACGTTGCTCAAATTTGTTCTTTGGATTTCGGGGATAGGCTGGGGAAACATCATTTCGTCCAGGGAGGCTCGTTCAGTATAAAGACGATAGGCAATGCCGGGACCGGTACGACCAGCCCGCCCACTTCGTTGATTGGCATTGGCTAAAGATTCTGGAACCACGCGCAACACATTCATGCCAAGCTTGGCACTATAAACATTCATCTTCACCAACCCCAGATCAATGACGTATTTAATCCCATCAATGGTGAGGGAGGTTTCGGCAATGTTGGTGGCCACCACCACTTTGCGTTGATCAAAGGGAGCAAAAATCCTCCGCTGTTGTTCAGGGGGGAGTGATGAGTAAATAGGAAGAATTGCCAAAGGTGGGGGGCCATCAATTTCTTCTAGTCGCTGAGCAAGAGTTTCACATACTGCTTCAATGTCCTCCTGACCCGTCATGAACACGAGAATATCACCATCATTCTTATTTGTCGATAAGTGAATATTAAGAACCTGTTTTACAGCACTCTCAACATAATCCACCGTCAGCGATTTTGCGTACATCACCTCAACAGGAAATGTCCGCCCTGGAATAAAGAACTGTGGAGCCCCACCAAAGTACTCACTAAATCTCGCCGCGTTCATAGTTGCCGACGTTATTACAACTTTTAAATCTTTACGGTTGGTCAACACTCGTTTGAAAATCCCCAAGAGAATGTCGGTGTTAAGCGACCGTTCATGAGCTTCATCCATAATGATTACATCATAACTCAGAAGTAATGGATCCGAAAGAACTTCTCTTAGTAGAATACCGTCTGTCATAAACCGAATCTTGGTCTCTGCAGTCAGGCAGTCATCAAAACGTACCAGGTAACCCACAGTAGATCCCAATGAACAGCCAACTTCTTCAGCCACCCGTTTGGCTACCAGTATCGCTGCCACACGCCGAGGCTGAGTACAACATATTTTCCCCTGGACACCATACTCAAACAAATACTGGGCTAATTGAGTAGTCTTACCAGAACCTGTTTCCCCTATAATCACCGTAACTTGATTTTCCATGACTACTTGCACCAATTTCTCACGAACCTGGTACACTGGAAGGGATTGTCGAGTTTTGGTTACATCTTCGTCGCCTTGTTCTGCTTCTTGGATCACTGTCTCAACTTTCTTATCCTCTTTTCCAATTAATTGCTCCATTTTCTTCTGACGTTCTTTGTTGCTTCGGCGGTCCATTACAAGTCGACTGCCCTCCTTTGCTTCCACTGCCAATTCCGATTTTTCATTTCTGACAGGGTCAACTATAGGCCCGACCTTTTCAAGGTTTACAGAAAGATGGGAAGAATGGGCAGACAAAAATGGCGGCACATAGAAATGTGCCACCACCTGGAGTCTACTAGTGTCACCGATAGGGCTGCTGATGATGCCCTTTGGGATTAGAACCATCTTGTTTGAACCAGTTTCCAGATCGATTTTCTTCCTATCTTGTTTGACTTCTTGTATCACCTCAACCTTCTCTAGTTCAGTGTCATGGTAAGATTCGTTTCGTCGTCTTGCTTCCAGTTTGTCCATTTTTTTGAACTTCAGTAACTTTTTTGGATTGGCTCGAACCTTCAACACCTCCTCAATATCTTCATCGTCATCAATGGCCAATATCCGTCGTGGTTTCGACCCTTGGTTGGCAATCAACTGATATATTGCATGGCCATCCTTGATGCCAAGCGTCATACACTTGGTTACAAAGTCATCCACACTACCACCTGCTTTGAAAAATCCCATCACCGTATCTACTAATCGGTCATTCACTTCTCGCGATAATTGTTTGCTAATGGCATCCTTGATTGGACTCATGTGAGATGCGAATCGCACATTCGCTTATCGAATGGAGGAGAGGTCTACTAGTACGCATGAACGAGAACCCACGCATTTTTCAATACGTATATTGAAAGAAAAAACTTATGCTTCGAGGTTTTGGAGTTCCCCGAATTTAACAAATAAATCATTCGCCTTTTTGGCATCATTGAAAGAAACCTTCACGTGTTGGGCTTCAAAGATTTGCTTCGCTTCTTCAGGGGACACGGTAGGCACCACCAACTCAGGAACGCCGGCTGTAGCAAAGAAGGCAGACTTGACGGCTGCCAACTCAGCTACGTGTTCCTCATGGGACTTGTCAGCTGGAAGGGCGAGCACAGAGGCTACAGTAAACAACAACGACAATTTCATCGGTATAGTATTGGTTGAAGAACACAATTCGTTATATATATAATTCGTTGTCCATTTACGGTGATTTCCTCCCTGAATCGGGACAGGGCTCTCGAAGACGCGACCGAAGCTCGGAATTAACTGTTTCGAAACGGAGAGAATACCGCATGGTCACGTGATCAAGTTGTGAGGGGATAAGATAGGGGGTACAGGGGGGGGGGGTGGAGGGCTGCATTTTCTACTATCAATGAGCTTGCTATTGTGGCGGCTGACATGGGACAAGTTACAGCTGTGCAAGCAACAACTACACCACACTACAACTACAAATTACTTTTCCGTTGTCTCCGACCCGAACTTTAGTTGCCAGTGAATGATAGGGGTCTTTTACGCTGCGCAAAAAGAAACCCCTCGCTACACAACCGGATGCAAACTACGAGTATATAAATATGAAAAGCCCCAAAGCGACATCATCACGTGAGGAGATCCCATTGTACGATTTAACTAGCCTGAATAGTTCCCCCGACTATTACCCAGATATGATAGGCCTTGAGTCAGATACTCCTTCGGATTTGGAAACAGCCAATAACACCCCGTTGACTAGGTGGCAGCGGTTTGTAAACGGCCCTGAATACCCATCTAATGACCCTGCCCCTCCGATAACGTGGTTGGAGTGGGGGGATAAACTTGCTGCAAAATTCAACTCACAATTTTCCGTGACCGCCAAGTCAGGTTTGCTACTTTGCTATCTCTTATTATGGTTTGGGATTAATTATCAAGTAACCATCCCGTATCTAGTTACTCCTCCCATTCCGAGTGACCCAACTGATGATACTCCTGTGGTTGTGGGGTGGTGTGACACTCTGGAACTTTGGCTCGGAAAGAACCAAAGATGTGGGATGAACGGCACCGATTGTCCTGCCGTTGCCGATGCCTCAAAAGACATATATTTGAGGTGTCCGGCGCTTTGCCATCTTTCCAAACAGTATTCGTTGCTTCCAGTGGGTGACCAGAGGATCAAATATCGACCTTATGTCATCGGCGGAGGCTCGGACATCAAGGAGGATATCGATACCCCCGACAATTACACACAACTTACAAATCCTTATCGTGGTGATTCCAACCCCTGTGTTGCAGCAGCGCATGCCGGTCTAACACTGGAGGCGCGTGGCGGAGTAGTCCGGCTCTCGTATCTGCTGGGCCCCCAGACACACTTTGACACTGCCCGGGGGAAAGAAGGCACAGGAAATCTGATTGATTTTGATCTGTATTTTCCGTCCTCATTCTACTTCAAGCTGATGGGGGATGCATCAATTTCCCAAAGCAAGGACCCCCGGTTTCCGTTATTGGCGCTTAACATTATTATGGGGATTCCGATAGTGGTGTTGGGTCTGGCATCAGTTGCATATTGGGTGATTACAATTTTGGCGTTCTGGACAATTGTGTTTAGCGAGGACCCAGTGTCCGTTATCAACCCTGCTGATATCGACCATTTCAATTCGATGATATCAAAGGGATGTGAGCGGTTTTTACCCACTTGTTTTATTTTGTTTGTCATGTACAAGTATCTGGTAGGATTTACTCTTGGTCACGACAAAAATGGGCCCCATGAATCCACAATGGTGCGTTTGATTCTGTGGTATCCGATGTTTTGGATAGGCGCTCTTAACAACATTACTTTTGACCGGCTCCCAATGGATAGATTTTCATGGGATGCGTTGAGTCTGCAGCCAGGAGGAGTTTTATCGATGCTTGTCTTAGTTGGGGTTGTGATTATTGGGGCATTCATTCAGGCATACCAAATTTGGAAGACAGGAAAGTTTTGGCTGTATTTGAAGTTTTACCTTTTGGTTATCGGCGGGCTTGTACTTGTGATTCTAATGCCAGGACTCAAATTCCACCTACACCATTATATCATAGGACTTTTACTTTTACCTGGATGTGCTACTAGAAATATTACTGGGTTGTTGTTTTCGGGAATTTTACTTGGTCTTTTTATACTGGGGGCACTGAGGTGGGGGTTAGACCTGATTCTAGAAACTGCAACACAATGGGCCCGTGATGACCCCATTGGTACAATTGTACCCCCTGAAATAATTGCCTACGATAATGCTACCGGAGTGCTCACGTGGGAAAGGGCCGCCATGTCATATACTCTGAAGTCAGTCGTTCACAACTTCACCGAGGTGCTGCTTGTGGTAAATGATATTGAAATGTGGAAAGGGTCTGGAACCGAAATGAAGTTAGCTAACATTTTACCTCAAAAAATCATCGAATCGAACAATATCCCGGTGTACTTGAGAATGGCTCGGGTAAACCCGAGAATAAACGAGTACCTGGACTATTCCAATGCGGCGGTGCTACACTGGCCTAGCGGCAACTTAACATTAGCGGTACCAGGTCTCACTTGATAGAAATAGATCGTTTTCATTTCATTAACATTAACTAGTATACATCAGGAGGTTCACGCGGCTAACCCGAGCACATCGTGCAGGCTTCAGGGTTATCGATAGCACATGCAATCACCTTAGCGCTGTAAATGTCATTTTCCTGTTCAGAAGTAGGTGCTTTAATATCATCCGCGGGAGCGTCGGCATTATCAGCGATCTTCATGTCGGCCACCAGAGATTCTAGCAGGGTGGGTTCGGTCAGAGCTTCTCTCAGGGACCCAGTCCGCTGGATGTACTTCCGTTGGTTCAATGACTCCAACTTGGCTTCAGTCTGACCAGCCAGCAACACTTGTTCCTGATCGACTGTAAATTGAATAGCAGCAGCAGCAGCTTGGGTTCTAAGATAGTACATACCAGTCTTCAACCCCCGCTTCCACCCGTAGAAATGCATCGACGTCAATTTACCCATGGTGGGGTCCTTGATGTGAATATTAAGCGATTGGGATTGATCAATAAAAGCAGCCCGGTCAGCGGCCATGTCAATGATGTGCTTTTGCGAAATTTCCCACACAGTCTTGTAAAGAGCCTTGATTTCATCAGGGATGTTAGGCAACAGTTGAATAGACCCGTTATTGGAAATAATATTGTTCTTCATAGCGTCATTCCACAAGCCCAAGTCAACCAAATCTCTCAACAAGTAGGGGTTGACAATCTGGAATTCACCAGCCAACACTCTTCTGGAGTAAATATTTGAGGTGTAAGGTTCGAAACATTCGTTGTTACCCAAGATTTGCGAAGTGGAGGCGGTGGGCATAGGAGCAACCAACAATGAGTTCCGTAAACCATGCTTGGCCAACTTTTGCTTCAAGGTACCCCAATCCCACAATTCAGTGGGCTTTCTGTTCCACAAGTCGTATTGCAACTTGCCTTGCGACGCAGGAGACCCTTCGTACGAATCGTAAGGACCTTCAACAGAAGCTAATTCAATCAGGGCTTCAACGGCACCGTGGTAGATCGTCTCAAAAATTTGAATGTTAAGTTCCCGAGCTTCTTGCGAATCGAAGGGCAATCTCAAAGCCATGAAGGCATCAGCCAAACCTTGAACACCAACGGCAATAGGCCGGTGTCTGAAGTTTGAAGTCTTAGCTTCAGGGACAGGGTAGTAGTTACGGTCAATGATACGATTCAAGTTACGAGTCACCGTCTTGGTAACTTCATGCAACTTTTCGAAATTGTACCAAGTAGACTTGTCGTTCTTTTCCACAAAAGCAGGCAACGCAATCGACGCCAAGTTACACACGGCCACTTCGCTGGGATCAGAATATTCGACAATTTCGCAACACAAATTCAGGGACTTAATCACCCCCAAGTTCTGTTGGTTGGACTTCATGTTACAGGCATCCTTGTAAAGCATAAACGGAGTACCGGTCTCAGTTTGAGCTTCCAAAATAGCATACCACAACTTTTGTGCCTTCACGACTTCTCTACCTCTTCCCTCGGCCTCGTACTTTTCATACAAGGCTTCAAATTCATCACCGTAACAGTCACTCAAACCAGGTGCTTCATTGGGCGAGAATAATGTCCAGTCAGCATTGGCCTCCACCCGCTTCATAAACAAATCAGCAATCCACAAAGCGGGAAACAAGTCACGAGCCCGAATTTCTTCCTTCCCGTGGTTCTTCCGAATGTCAATGAAGTCAAAAATGTCAGCGTGCCAAGGCTCAATGTAAATGGCAAAAGCACCAGGACGCTTGTTACCCCCTTGATCAACATACCGAGCAGTATTGTTGAACACTCTAAGCATGGGGATGATCCCGTTTGAGGTACCGTTGGTACCAGCAATGTAAGCACCAGTAGCACGAATGTCGTGAATGTGCAAGCCAATACCCCCAGCAGACTTGGAAATAAGGGCACAGGTCTTCAAAGTATCGTAGATACCATCAATGGAGTCTTGCTTCATGGCCACTAAGAAACACAGCGACATTTGGGGGTTGGGAGTACCAGCATTAAACAAGGTAGGCGAAGCATGGGTGAAGTATCTTTGCGACATCATGTCATACAATTCAATCACACGGGGGATATCATTCCCATGAATACCAATGGCAACTCTCATGGCCAAATGTTGGGGTCTTTCGGCAACCTTTCCGTCAATCCGCAAGAGGTACAGCCGTTCCAAGGTCTTGAAACCAAAGTAGTTGTAGCTGAAATCACGGTCGTAAACGATGGCCAGGTTCAACTCGTCAGCATGTTCCTGAATAATCTTCCAGGTTTCTTCAGAGATCATCGGCGAATGCAAGTTTGTCTTGGGGTTAACCCATTCGTATAATTGCTTGCAAACTTCAGAAAACGTCTTGGTCGTTTGTTTGTGCAAATTTGACACTGCAATTCTCGCAGCGAGAGTAGCGTAATCGGGATGAATGGTAGTCATGTAAGCAGCAGTTTCAGCAGCTAAGTTGTCCAACTCAATGGTTGTGACACCCTCGTAAACACCCAGGATGATACGCTGGGTAATCTTCACGGGTTCAACGTGATTTTCATCAAGACCATAACAAAGACGTTGAAGCCTCGAAGTGATCTTATCGAAGCGAACCGGTTCTTTACGGCCGTCTCGTTTGTAAACGTACATTATGTTTGTTGGAAGTAAAAAAAGGTGGATTGTGGCGATTTTTATACCGCAGCAGACGCGTCTTGTCAGGATGCAGGAAGGCGATGATGGCTTACCTGGCTTCCTAGCGGGGCTACAGACATATGCGAAGATAACAGGCATATATAATGGCCACCTTTATATATTATCGTTGTTAGTTTAGGTTCCTTAGTATTCGGACAACGGTTATGATCGCTATGTTGGTACTCAATGACATCGCGCTAGGACGCGTCTTGGATCCAGGAAAAGACGCGTTTTTTAGGGTCACATTGCCCAACCAATACTCGGATTACCCATATTATACCAGATATCACTGTATTTCTAATATTTTCTATTCTAAACATACAACTTCCGTAGCACAACAAGGTTCTGATTACTAAGGATCTAGTTTCCGAATATGCACAAGGACTTCGGGATTGCGATCACCACCCGTATTAGTCAGATTTGGGAAATGATGTCAACAAAAGAAGCAGCATAAAAAAAGATCTATAATTTATTACATCAAGCATATCAACCCTTCATTCATATTTGTTTCAGGTTAGGAGCATTGACACATTAGTGATCATTATAGTTATTACATGTTGGCACACTCGAAAGAGTTTCCGACTTCGGCTTGTCTACGAAACAATCTATGGTCATTATATCACATGTTTATTATGCTTAGTTTTTAGCATCTTCTCTGCTGATTTCGTTAATCCACTTTTCCAAATCGAAATCTTCAGAAGCATTGATATCAGCCAAGGCAGGAGCAGCAACGGCGGCAGCAGTGGCTGAAGCAATGGGAGAAGCTTGCTTAATGCCAGTTTCTTCTTCCTTCTTCTTTCTGGGCCAGGCAGCCACGGCAGTCACGGAGGCCAAGGTGGCAATCGCAAGCTAAGGTGTTAGTAGGAACTCAAATTGTTTGAAAGGATACTTACAATGTGCGAGGGGACTTTTTTGCCGAAGATGGTGTAATATTGGCCCATTCTATAGGTTAGTATTTGTCATTTCGAACTCGTCGACAGTGGAGAGGTATCCGGAGCAATGAACCGAATGCTCAACTGCTTAATGGCTCTTCAATTTCGCCAACATTTCTATAGGAATGGCTGTCTCAGAATCAACATTGCTTGTAACATACTTGGTTAGGTAGTAGTATAGAGCTGACCGCACTCCGGTGATCAACTTGATTCGTTGAGACTGGCACTACATGCAGGATATGAATTCAACATTGAAGCGTATTAATAGAAATTAAAATTCTTCTAGCTATTAAATGATGACAGTGCAAATAGAAATATGTATATTGGTTCATAGGAACCCCATTTAGGAAAGTACCACCTGACCTCAGCCTTATATAACAAGCACTATCTCCCCCTAACACAGCCGAACAGCCATGTCGGAAGATAGCATTTTGCTAGGCAAAGTTATTTCAAGCGGTGATTCAGAGTTGAATTTTAGTTCTCTTTTGGAAGTAAACAAGGATACAATAAAGAACGCGGGCGAAGATGGTGAGTTTGCTAACTTATCAGCTGGTGCCATAACATCAAATTCGTTAGTTGAAATCGAAGTTCCAGTTCTTACAATTGTTGATGACGAATCGAGTTTCAGTGAAAACCAATCAGAGCTATTAAAGAGTCCCCGGCATCTGAGCAGGGGAATTAAACGTAGGTGTCTGTTTATGTAAAAATTCATTAACCTTCGATAAATTCGTAGGTTAAAAAAATAAATGCCTTCAGCCAGATTCGAACTGACGATCTCCTCATTACTAGTGAGGTGCCTTACCAACTTGGCCATAAAGGCGGCGTTAAGAAACTTTTTTTTTCTCACATTTATTGATATATAGAGAGGATAGAGAAACCGTAGTGCGGGGAAAACTCAGGTGATGGTGCAGAGAACTGCGGGAAATGGTGGGGAATTGAACCCGGGCCCTTAGGCGTAATCTTTTAATGTGGATAATACTTGGTGCTACGTTTCAAAAGGTATTTGCACAATCGAAGCTAAATTTGAATTCTGTCGGTGTGGAGGGGGGCGGGCTCAAGAAATATATATCAGGCGTGTGCAAATTTGTTAGTCACACGTTCAAATCTGAAGTAGTTCATCAAAATCTTCATGTCTAATCACTACCGTCATCAGTCATTGAAAAGTTTGCCCTGTAAATTTATTTGCCCTTTAACAAAAATATAAATAAAAAAAAATCAACCTCAACTTATTCATTAGCCTTACCGAATAGGGGCATTGGCCACGCCGGGGGCACAAGATATGAATTACCTCTATTGGCAATACCCGCAAATCCGCAATACCACCCAGCAAAACCTGTGATAATGGCTACTATACCACCAGCTTTCAAAACCTTTGGAGATTCTGTAAAGTAGCCTGCCGCTAATAACACAAATGTTAACTCCAAGATACTAAAAGTAAGGAAAAATGCCCAAGTTGACTTAATAGTAATGATCCAACAAATTGTTGTGAAAACCACCCAGCCGAGAACAAAGAAACCCATTGCTTGGTTGAATTGATGGATATCATCTCCGTACGCTTCAGAAATACCAAAAGCAGGAATGGTAATCACACTGAATGCAAACCAAAATGCACCATACGATACAAATGCAGTAGCCCCAAACGTGTTACCAACAACCATTTCCCAACAACCCAGCAAAAACAACAATGGACCAGAGGTAAACACTGTACAACTCACGATTAACTGGTTATGCACGATTCCTAAGGCTCCGCTAATGTATAACCCTAAGATCACTGTGGAGAGACCAAATCCAGCCAAACCAACTGGCGCTGGGTTAGCAAAAGAATGAGTAGGACCAACCGAATACCGTTCCACTTGCATTGTGCCAGCAAATGCGGTAGTCAATTCTTGACGGAGATACTTCTTACCCCCCAAAATGACATATTGTTGTTGGTCACCACAGATTTCCACACTTGATAATGGCAGCTCTAGCGAAGGTAATTCCTTGTTCAAATCATTTTCCTGACTACTAAACAGGGACATGGTGATAGTTGATTCGGAATTTTAGCCCCCTTTTATAATGTTCAAAGCGTGGGGAAACAATCCATTATGATTAAGCCCGAGCGAGAATTTGCAAGGGATGAAATAAGATGAAATGGGAAGATACCATAATTTCCAAACCTTTACTGTTTAATCGGGAACTTGATAATGAAAATTACCGGAAAATGGTATAATCTAGCCACACTTACAGCAAATTGATAACTCTGTGAGCTTTCCAGTTGGTTTCGGTGATTGAGTATTCACCCTTATCTCCGGTAGACGAAAACCCGCGATGGATTTTGCAACTGTATGCTTTATTGTTTGACAAAAGATTGGTGACCAGAAGTTCACCTGGGTGGAGAGCTAGATGGTCATAATATCCTTAATAGGTTATAATCGATAAAATTGTCTCATCTCAACATCGCCAATTGTAATATCAGCTAATACGGCAAACTCCAGGTCACGAGATACCCATCAAGATTCTCGTAAATAGAGGGATTATCAGGTGCCTTGATGGCTTAGCAAAGGCTTAGTTTCGACGAATGTAAATCAATCTTGCCTAAACCCCGTCAGCACACCGCCAGCAACTTCAGCCATATGTCCTTTTCATTAAGAATTTCTTATCGGCCCATCATCATCAGCTATTTAGGCATATCAGTAATTCTGGACTTTAATGCCCTGAAGCCTCGTCAACATTTAGCAGCAATTGTGGGGTAAGTTTACGTTTGTCGCGCTCGGTGTTTAAAGAGGCCGCCGCAATCAACAGAAAATGGATGAAGAACTTCAAGCACTCGTCATTGGATTGGACGAGAGCGCCAGCCACATAAGTGAACTTGATAATTTTCTAGTTTCGATTCTACCTCATATCGAATGGTTCCATCAACGGCGACGAGTACTGTCCGAACTCCAACAATTTATTGACCTACAAGACGATCCTGCAACAAATTTGACCGTGGTGGTTGCTGAAGGGTATCGTACAAAAATATGGGATCTGTCACAAATTGTTATTGCTAACCGTGTTCTTCAGGGTTTGGTGTTAATTCACCCATCTCTGCGAAATCAATTTCACCGCCCGGCCAACATGAGGGCGATCGTTGAGCTTTTACTGCATCAAAACCAAGACGTGATTCAATCAACTATCACAACCCTAATTCATATTCTACTCAATGATTTGCATAACTTTCGAGTCTTCGAGCGTGTAGGTGGGTGCCGTGCACTTATATCGCTATTGGATCTCGAACGACAAGATCAGCAATTACTAAATTACAAGGTGATTGAGTTTTTACTCTTCTACATGGTCGATGAAAATGGTGATGACGCTATGACAGTACAACAAAAACTGGAACTTTTTCGTCCCGATTTTGCCGATATAGACGGATTAATTGAAAGTTTGAATGATATGAAAGCGGAAGTAGATACTATAAACGAGGGGTAAGTTAAAATTTTCCTTTTTTTTATAAATTTTAAAAGTATTTCTTTTTTTACCCTTGAGCTTAAGTTCCATTAGGTGCCCAACAAAAGACTAGAAAGAAAGGAATCCGCCAACCCCAAAGTTAATTCGTTAATTCGTCTAATTGTTTTTTCATTGTTCCCTTTGATTTGGATTGGATATATTGACTAGATCCCTTTCTTTAGGGCGCATGAAGACGTCGGAGTACGTACTATGAAAGAGGAATACCGTCTTCAATTGCAGATGACCAAAAAAAAGGAAAACGAGTAAAATGTCAATCAACATAAAATGTTTTTCGCTATCTGTAGCAGCTTTCCTGTCAAATGATCAGAATAAGCCTCCAGTCTAATAAAATATTTTCTATTTCACCTCCACCCACCATACATGAGCACAAATGCCACAAGGGGAACTCTTTATGATATTTTACAAAACAATTGAAAGACAGCTACATAGCGAGCAAACTTTCTGTGGTAACCAGTTAGAGTTAAATAGTCAATTCTTGTAGTACAAGCCGAAGAGATCAAAAAAACAAAATTACCAAAACCTCCAGGTCAAAATTTTACAGGAATGATAGAATACCAAATTGAAAGTGTAGTAAAGAAAATTTTGAGACTGCCGATAAAGAATTGCGTACTCCATGTTACAACCAAAAACGAAATTCATTTCTATCAATTAATACGTCTCTTGCCCTTGATTATTTCTGAGATTATCGAATAATGGAATTGCCCTGTTATTTTTAATGCTCTAAATGAATAATATAAGTTGAAGAAATAAATCAAATTTTGTAACCCTTGCCAAAGTTTGGCATTGGAATCAGCGGAATCAAAAAATATGTGTTCCCTTTGTTAGCAATACCCGCATACATCAAAAGGATTGAACAGGAAGCAGTAATGATAGCCAAAATCCCCCCAGCCTTGTGGACATTTGCATTCCCGGTGAAGGATCCAGCTGATAACAAAATAAAAGTAACCATAAGTAACAAGAACGTGGAGAAAAACAACACGGTTGACTTCAAGGTACACATGAGAAGAAGGAACACAAAAATGGCCCATCCGGCCAAAAAGAATCCCAAGGCATTGTCTAACTGCTCGGTATCGTCACCATATGCAGCGGCAATATTAAATGCCTTAACCTCAACCGCCATGAATGCCCACCAAAACGCACCAAACGAGGTAAACGTGGTGGCGGCAAAAGTGTTGCCCAACACCATTTCCCAAATACCAGCCAAGAATAATCCACTCGAGGCAAAAAAAGCTGCCATACCGATGATTACCTCTGAATGTTCAATCCCCATAGCGCCAGCGTAGTAGAGACCCAAAATCAAAGTAGAGATACCAAAAGCGCCCAACCCAAGAGGGGACGGATTTGCAAGCTCATGCTTAGGGCGTGGTGCAAACCGTTCAACTTGGAAGGTACCGCCAAAGGCGGTGTTGAGATCATCTCGGGCATACTTTTTGCCTCCAATTATCACATATTGATTCGAATCTCCCAGAAACTCCACTTTTGAGAGCGGTACACTGTGGGAGCTACTGCTGTCGAGCTTCTCAGAAGACATTTAGCGTACTAAATTATCAGCAGAGGCAGAGGTTTTTATAGCAATAATTATAGAGCATTTCTTTGTGGTTACCTCGAGCGGGGGTTAATAAAGTTTGTGGGGATATGTACCCCAAAGATTTACGCGTCGAAGCATCCACGCATTTTACGATGACGTATGATGTCGGGGAAGTGGGCCTTCTATATCAGCCAGATCTCTCGAAGGATGAAATGGGTTTAAAGACCCCGAATGTAATGTCCGTTAGAGATATTCTAGCTATCTGTTAATTGGCATATTTAGTCAAATTTCTTGGTGCGGGTTACAAACCGCATATCCGGGGATGAGGTGGAGTTCGAGAGGGGCAAACAATAAAAAGTTGGTACAGTGGCTGAAACGGATAGATGGGAAATACAGCCACATATCTTTCAGCGCCACATCATTTGCTACACAAAATTTCAACCAAGAAAAATTAAAACCATTAATATTATAGTAATTATAAATATATACACCTTATCCCCGCAATCTAATGTGTGGCTGGGCCTGGAAAATTTAATTTCGGCGATAAGCACATTATGTTGTCCCCGACACCGGCAAAGTCCTTGCCTTTATCGTCTGCTTTTTGTAATTGGGCGTCGACGGAGCTCCATGGATTGGTTGAAGCCCAAGAAGTTGCCGTTGTTCATTGGTAAGCGGGATTGCTTGATCACTGGTAAGACCACGATACAACTTGTACAGGGCAATTGTGATATTTACCCCTAATACCAGATATATTACAACAAACAAGCCCGCACGAAAGGCAGGGTATAAGTCAGGGGATAATACCAGCAGCAATACTTGTTCCACAAACTTGACAACAAGCCAAGAAACAATACTCAAAGCAATTTTCCGCCCTTGCTGTTCATGGTTGACCTGACGTAATGCCGGCATCACGTTAGGATCAATCCATTCAGCCGGAAGTACCGCTTGTGATTGAGAATCGGAATCCCCAAGTACCCGAGCACTTTTTACCACTCCCTCGATGTCCTGAACCTTTGGTGGGAACTGAGGCATCTTCACAGTTGTGTATTGAGGTGGCTTATAGTAAACTGGCTCGGCAGCATGGAGCAGATCACTAGATTTCTCCAGCTGTTTGGTTCTTAGCCGGGCCAGCTGGAGTTGGAACTCAATATCAGCTAACCTTGGTGAAGACATAACCCTAGTCTAACCCTAAGCAGAGATGTTTGTGCGGGAACTGGATTATGTGCAGGAATTTAGAAATGGAGCACTATATAAGGATCGCGAAAGAATTACTTATTCATTAGTACGCTGATGAAGATTTACACAGACCTGAACAGATACCTAGTATGGGACGACAAAGCCTCTTCTGAGTACTAATAATGTAAAACCAACCTGTAAAATATTTACCACAACGGCACCTTTTAACCAATCATAATTTTTGTTAAGTTTGCATTTTCCGTTGCGATGGCCTTGTGCCTGACGCGCTACCATCGCGGCAGTTGCATCTAATTGTATCGCATCGTATAACACCACCCGTGAATGGGATACCAAGGACAAGCTGGAAAGCGTAACAACCGGGTGGTGGTGCAGTTTGCCCACCTAAAGTACTTTCATCTGATAATGTACCTATCTGAATTACAGAGCAAGGAACATGTTGATATTGTTGATGTCCACCACCTTGATTCTATCACAAATAGCAGCGATGAGGCATCGATGCTGATATGCATCGAGTACCTTGATTCATCATTTGCAAGCCTGATGAACATCCTCATTGATTGGCTCCGCCTACGCCCGCCTATGCTAAAATACATCCGTGAAGTCACCTACCATGTGCACTGGCTGCCCAACCTCAAGTGGATCGATTATACAAGTGAAGAAAAACGTGTTTACTCAGAGTTCTTGGAAGCAGTGGCAATGTACGTTGGAGAAGCAAAAGTAAAACACGTGCTGATTATTCAAAAGTACGATATAGAAACCACAGTGGCAATCTCTGACCCAGACAAGATTGACCAGTTGGCCCAAGAAATATGCGATGATGTGGTTCGATGGCGACATTTGAAATATTTGGATTATGGTGTCAGTTCTTTTCGTTTTTTACCCACAGTGATTTCGCTAGCTGATACCATGGAGGTGCTCAATATTGGTGGTGGTTATGCCCTTGAAACGCTTGGTGGCTTCCATATGCCCCGATTGCGAGTACTTATCGCTCTGCAAAATGCACTCCATTCCATAGATGAAGTGCGTTTTCCGCTGATGCTTCGTAGATTGGAATTGCTGGACAACAAGATCTACTTTTTGAATTACGTTAACTTTCCCCCGTTTTTGGAGCACTTAGACGTTCTGCAGAATCGAATTGACTCCTTAAAAGGAGTCAATTTCCCTGCGACGTTGGTGCTGTTGAATGTTTCTTTTAACCCAATTGAACTGCTTAAGGGAGTGCGGTTCCCCGAGGGAATGAGATTTTTGGATGTACTGAATATCCCCAATGAATCAATGGCAGGTGTAAGGTTTCCGGACCTGCTTGTTAATTTGAATTTGCAGGCATCATTCACCACCACCAGAGGGCTTAAATTGCCCCCATTTTTGACTCATCTTTGCCTTTGCGACAACAATATCACTAGTATCAATCCGTTGAGATTGCTGCTGACGCTCAAGGTTTTGTACCTCAACAATAATGCCATCAAGACCCTCAACAAAGTTCTGTTTCCTCCGGGTCTCCGAGAGTTATATCTCGGAAATAACTTGATAACGTCTTTAAAAAATGTTCATTTCCCTAATTCATTGGAAATCCTTGACATGGAAATGGATCCTGACACAATCAGTGGGGATGATGAATTTGGTAAAAGGCAGTTAACACTGTTGCAAGAGGTGATGTTTCCCCCTGGATTAAGAGTACTTCGGTTAGGTTACCATGCGCTTGAACTGTTGGAAATGGTGGACCTCCCCGTAGGTCTCATGCTGTTTTCAGCGTGTTACAATAATCTTCAATCGGTGCGAGGTGTGCGGATTCCTAATTTGAAACTTCTCGATCTTGCTGGTAACCCTGAATTGGCTATGGACCACTTAATGATTCCGGACCTGGTTACCGAGCTCCGTCTTGCACCAAAGGCAATTAATATGTTACCACCGTACATTATCGACCGGGTTAACAAAAAGCAATTGTTGTTGCGGCAACTGCATCCGTTTTAATCCTGAAAATGCATCTAATGCTATACTAATATACACGAATTATTACCGTCCCAATTTATTCCTCGTCCGATTCATCATCAGACTTGTCATCTTCCGCCTTCGATTCCAACAACGCTTGCAATTGAGCATCTTCGTTAGCAGTCACCGCCTTGGGTTCCATAATCACCTTCACTTCACCATCGGCTTCGCCAATGGTCTTAGTGACAGCGGCGATAGCCTTTTGCAAAATGTCCACACCTTGGTTCTTGTCCAACGCTTGCACCGAAATCACATAAAGCGGAGCAGCCACCAACTTGGCCCGGACTTGCATATTTTCCGTAGACACGGCTTCAGCAGCCTTGAGCGCCCGCTTAATGGCATCAATACCTTCGTAAGAGAAACACGACACTTCGACATCGGCCCGCACCTTGATAGCTTGCGGGGTCAACCGCCGCAGAATGTACAACTTAAGTTCTTCCAAGACTTCAGCCGAAGGAGGGGAAATTTCATCCAACACCAGGGGGTCGTTGATCAGCAACTTGAACGCATCGTAAGCATGGCCGTATTTGCGGTTCAATGGCCAGCCAATGGTCTGGTACATTTCTTCAAGAGCCAAGCCAAACTTTTCAGCACAGTGACGCAAAATCAGATGCACAGCCTTCAGCTTGTTGTAACGTTCGTCGCACTTGACGATATCTTCTTGGGAAACCCGACGCTTAGACAAGTCAATGTACCCCTTTTCCTTGTCCACTCTCAATACAACGGCCACTTCGTTCTTACCCACCCGGATCAATTTTTGGATCGACCGAATCCGTCTTCTGGATAATTCCGACAACAACACCATCCCTTCAATGTTGTCGTATTCCAACAATTTGACGTAAGCCCCCATTTCAGCAATTTCTTGCACATTCACCATAACCACCTCATCCACTTCGGGGTATTTGTTTTCATAAAATCGACAGTTGCTAGAGCTCATCGTGGCAATAGTGTATGACTCTAAAGATCGAGAGGTGAAAAATTTTTAGTGCGGGTAGAGAGGGGTGATTGAGGGTGGCAAGACGACTGTAGGAGATATCGGAAGAATGACCGAGCAAATACATGGATGTGGTGGCAAAAAGAAGTGGGAGTCGAATGGAAGATCTAGGATATTGCTTGTGTTGTGAATGTATCTTGAATAGAACCAGATTAATCAAGATGTTAATTTAAGCTTTTTTTCATTAGTGAAAACATTATCACAAAAAGGTCAAGTAGTATATATAACAATTTCTAAGGTTATACAGTAGTCCATGTAGATATTCGGAACCTTTTGTTGCCGCTGCCAAATTAGAGTAGTCGCGTTTCGCGGCCGCACTTTTTTCAATACGCGTTCGTTGTCCATTTACACCATGAAGTGGCTAGTTACCTTGATTTTGGTGCAATTAGCGCTGGCTCTCCACTTCTACCTTAATACTGGGGAGACTAGATGCTTCTTTGAAGATCTTCAAACAGACACTTTGCTTGTTGGTCGTATCGAGGCGTTTGAAAAGTCTGACCACTCTGCCGAATACTTGGCTAACAAGAACTTGCGGTTGCGGGTAACTGTGGAAGAAACTTTTGACAATAATCACCGTGTTTTGGACCAAAAGTCTTCCCCTCTGGGTGAATTCACTTTCACCACTCAAGATTCTGGTGAACATCGTATTTGTCTTACTCCAGAATACACTGACGGTACCTCGAACAAGAAGCACCGTGTATTTTTCGATGTCGCCTTAGGCTCGTCCCATGATTACGTCGACTCAAAGGGTACCAAGAAGGTGGACGATTTGACCGCCAAGGTGCAAAACCTTAACCAAAAGTTGACCCAAATTCACCAGGACCAAGAAGGTTTGAGATTCCGTGAAGCAGAATTCCGGGATTCGTCTGAACTGACCAATGCTCGGGTAGTCAAGTGGTCGATCATCCAATTGATCGTGTTGGTGGGGACCTGCTTTTACCAATTGAAGCACTTGAAGTCGTTCTTTGTCAAGCAAAAGATTGTTTAGTAAATAATCGATATAGTGCAGTGTATAAAACTACTCAATCTCACTTTCTCACTCATCGCATGGATCACGAACTTGACCGTCTTCGACGGGAAAACGCCGAACTTAAACAGCAACTCGCTGCTCCTAAGCCAGAACTTTCACAAGAAGAATACATTCGTTATGGCCGTCAAATGATCGTCTCTCACTTTGGTGCCCTTGATGGGCAGCTTAGATTGAAACAAGCCAATGTGCTTGTGGTGGGTGCTGGTGGTTTGGGATGTCCGGCATTAGCATACTTGGCCGGTGCTGGTATCGGTCACATTGGTATTATTGATGGTGACATAGTGGACGTGTCCAACCTTCATCGCCAAGTATTGCATACTACCCCCAATATTTTAAAATGTGATTCGGCTGCAAACTACCTTAGAAAGTTGAATCCAAATGTAAAGGTGACTACGTATCCCATGCGTTTAGACCCCACAAATGCCTTTGACATTTTTGCCCAATATGACCTAGTGTTAGATTGCACTGATACCCCTGCCACGCGGTACTTAATCAATGATGTTGCGGTGCTTTCCAAAATGACAGTGGTATCTGGGTCTGGTTTAAAGACTGAAGGGCAGTTAACGGTTCTCAACTTTGCAAATCACGGTCCGTGCTATCGTTGCTTTCACCCAGTGCCCCCCCCTCCTGACTCGGTGACCTCTTGCAGTGATGGCGGGGTGATTGGCCCGGTGATTGGCTTATTGGGAGTTTCAATGGCAATTGAAACGATCAAGGTGCTTACATTTTATACCAAGGATAACTTTGCCCCCTTTTTAGCCCAGTTTCTGGCATACCCTCAACAGCTGATGAGATCTTTCAAGATGAGACCTCGTCGTGCGGATTGTAAAGTATGCTCTGCAACAGCTACAATTACCAAGGACTCGATTGTAAGCGGGGCTATTGATTATATTGCATACTGTGGGGTAAGTACAGTAGACCCTTTACCCGATAGCATGCGTAAACAACCCCAGGACTTCCATCGTAGCAAGAATACCGTTCTAATTGATGTGAGACCGAAAGAACAATATGACATCACTAAGTTGCTGGACTCGTTAAACATCCCTTGGGATCAGTTTCGCAAACGCGATGCTTTCAATGAGATCCCGGACAAAGACACCGAAGTGGTAGTTGTATGCCGTTATGGCAATGATTCGCAGCGTGCGGTTCATAAATTAGATGAAATGGGCTACACAAATGTCTGTGATATAGTTGGTGGCCTTAGGTTATGGTCTCAACAAGTAGACCCTACAATTCCTGAATATTAATCATTAATCATTATACAAGGTATTCAACAAACAACAACCCAGAAATAGTTCCTGCTGCATAAATTTGGCACGATGCGGGATTTTCGTTCCACGAACAGGCAGAAAACACTACGTCTGGCGGTGTTATTGGCAATTGATTAGGGCTCTCGCTGGGAAGCTGATAAAAATTCCCGTCCACCACCAAGTTATCATCGACATACGTCACTTTCCACACCCGAATTGGGGCAATGATATTCTTTGACGATTTCACCCCGTTCAATAACTTACGGGCATAATTTAAAATGACAAGATCCCCATCCAGCGTGCCCATTAGACCTAATGGATGACCAAGGCGCTCCAGAGTGCCATGGCACGTTATCGTTGACGATATCCGGACCAACAGAGTACTTGATTCGGTGGGGGCGCGTGAAAACATATACGCCAACGTATCCAATGAGTGCACCGTCAAGTAAAGTCTGAGTCGGGGGTTGTACGATGGTTTAATCCAAGTTTTGGGGGACAACAGCAGCACTTGCCCAACAACAAAATTATTAAGTTCCATGGCAATAGCAGGCACACCAGCGGATGTGGCTAACGCTACGTCAGTACCTGGCTCATCAGAGATCACCAAAACTGTGGTGACAGACGTAATAAAGCATTGCAACATCCACTGTGGTTCTGTTTCATATTCTGCCTTTTGACCTGGTAACTCGAACTGGGCAAGATGGCCGGTTACAGTTCCAACAATTATCTGGTGGGGGCTACGGAAATCAGCTGCCGTGATGGGAACATCGGGAATTTCAAAGGTAACCGAAGTCCGTCTCAAAGTCCAGTTTCCTTCCTCAAGAGGAATGGTGATCAAATGCCATTTACCATCATTGAAACACCCACAAACGGCACCAAGACTGCCAGGGACTTCGGCTGGTAACCAAGCGATATCATTACAAACACCGATTTGGCCGGTGGTGTCAATCAAGGCGTGTCTTGTCAACGCGTGAGTATCGGGCCAATACTTCCAAATTTGTAAGGACGTCTGCAAACTCTTGTCTAAAGGTTTTGGAAAACTACTCAACTGGAAATTGTTGATACTATCGGAGATCGGCGTATTTATCACAGAAACCGCACAATACTGTTCCTGCCGCAGGTCCAGGATGGGAAGCCATTTTAGCGAAACAATCAGGCCACCAACGTTTGCAATGCCCCCTTTACGTGAGAATGGCTCATCAAGCGAGATACTGTCACCATCTTCTAACGTCTTGGGCATCAGGGTCTTGTTGAATGTGGCAGTAAATGCAATCGACAGACCGGTGAGATCCCCTTCAATCCCAAGCTCTAATTCTGACGGCTCTATGTTGTTATTAACATCTAGGCTCGGCGGGGTCAAGAATTTTTCCACTTTGTCCTGAGGAGGAATTGCCATGCATTTTTCGAAATTCTTCTTATACTTGAGAATCTCATCATAATGCTGTTGGTCACACCCATATGCATACCTCATTCGGGTTTTAAATGAGACATCACGTGTGTTTGCTCTTCCAAGCAGCGTTCCTCTCGCGGTAGACATGGTAGTAAACATCCATCTCGGGAGATTCCTACATGCAGGGGGTGCGGCTCCCTATTCTCAGACTACCGACAGTACCGGGCATGGACGTGAAGCAATTGTCACTGGAGTTATTCAGTAAATGCAAGCCGTTATGTGTGGAGCTTTCGGTTGAAGCTGGGCAATCCTCTCCCAATTTTCAAAGATTGGGACAAGTGCTTTCCCAACTTGTGAAGACGTTGCAAGCCCATTACACTGACCATCAACTGCAGGGATATATGTTGGCAAAGAATCTTGCTGACTATATATTTTTCCCTCTTTCGGGGATTCTTCGACATCAGCCCTTGCCCGATGATATCCTAGGTTATTTATTCCAAGTTATTGAATTTCTTTATCAACATGCGTGGAATCTTGATCCTTCGACAACCCCGGAGTTTCGAGAACAGTTGCTTATCATGACCATGAATCTTGGGGGGAAAGACTTGTCTCTGAAGTTGACACTGGTTCAAGAGGCGTTCTTTGATTTAATCGGGCTATTAGTGAACCTGCTTCCTCTGGGGTATTTTAAACAGGAATCGAGATTAAATCAATTGGGCGAATTGATAAGCATGACTTTAACAGGTATTGGTAGTATCCAAGGGTCGTGTACTACCCAAGAAGACATCAAATTTGCCACCTCATGTTTGAAGGTTTTGGAGTTTATTTTTAGTGGCAGACTTGTACTGTCAGAATCTCTAACCCAGGTATTCCCCGGGGTGATTTCAAAATTGGTCAACTTTGTTGGCAGCGTCACCAAAATTCATTATACGGTGGTGGTGCTTGTGATCCGGGTATTGAAACTTATTATTGGGCGTGTGTTTTCCGACACTGAATTGAAACCAGAGTATAATGTGGCATCTGATGATGACCAGTGGCAAGAACGGGCCAGTGAAGTGTTTACCGAATCCGAATCCAACATTCACATAAAAAATGGTGGTGATATTAGAACACAAAGTTGGCTAAACGCAACGTCCACCAAGCTAAAGCTGTCGCTCATAAAGTTTTTCAAAGACGTAGCCCATTCCCAATTGGATAAACTGCATTCGATTGTTATAGTGGCTCGTGCAATCCTACTGTTTTTTGATGGCCTTTGGCATACATCATTCTTTTGCCTTTTCAATCAATTATTTGAGCTTGGAATTGATGCTATTTCGTTGTTTACATGCTCAGTGGATGCAGATTATTCGGAGGGTGGTTTGACTCCAGTGGAAATAATGTCCATGGCCTATCATGAAGATCGGGATATCCGCTATCAATTGGTGCTGAAGTTACTAAAGCAGAAAATTCCCAACTTGGTTGAAACCAAGTTGATATCTACGCTCCAATCCCTGGATGACATTAAAATTAAGCATGTATTCGCCTCAGTCCGCCTCCAATTAGACATAATGCATCGTATATATACCGGGGACAAGGGATGGTGGTCTGCAACGATATCCCAGGTGGTCCTTCGTTTGAGTGATGCACTTCACGATAATATTGAGCGAAATCAACTCCCCAAATCGACGTCATCTACCCAGAACGACATCATTTTACCATCTCATATAAACCCTGACAATATTACCAAGGTTGGCTATGCTTTAGTTCCATCTGAAAATTACAACCAGAAATTGGTAGTTTTGGCAAATTCCAGTGATATCATCTCCCCAACCCAGACTGCACGGTGGTTCAGTGAGTTTTTCGATGCACGTGTGGAAGCCAAGCTTGTTCAATTATTAGAGGCATTGGGTGCCCTAGCATCCGCACATGACCAGTTTAGTTTGGTCATTAATATATGCTGTCAACAGTCTGACCTGACGTTGGTTACAGGGATTACGTTGTGGTTGATTAATCAACTTGTCCGGCTAACACCACAGGCCCGGGAAAATTTCGATCCCAGTGAGTTTTTGATTGTTGACGATGATGAACTCATGGACGAGCCTGAGGATGAACTTCCCCAAACTATCGGTATTGCTGAAGATTTAATCGACTTGCTTCAATCTCAATTGGTAGTTGGACCAAACAAACAACATCATTTTAGTTACAGTGTTGCATTAGATCATTTGGGGGAAGTGTCGCTGGTCCTATCAAAGTCGGATTTTCAACAAGAAGTGTTGATGGATTATCTATACCCCATGCTTGAAGGATTGACATACGAGGGCGATATCCATAACCATGCAGTGGAAGCGCTCATCAAGGCTTCCAAAGTTCATTACGATGGAAGTATATCTAAAATGGTTCTCGACAACCTGGACTATTTGGTGGATGCCATTACCACCAAATTAAGCGCCGGTGATATCACGCCCCTGCTTCCAGGCTTGTTATTGGTTACAATCAAGGTAGGCGGACCATCCCTTCTCAATGGTAACATGTTGTCTGATGTTTTCAGTCAAATATTTGTGTCCATGGATTTGTACCATGGGTACCCCGTGGCGATGGAGGGCTTCTTTTTGGTTTTCGAGGAAGTTCTTATGCAAATTGATCAACAATATTCAATTTCTAAGCCACATGCCACAATTGAAGACGCTGCTATTAATCACTCCCCATACTTCCCTTGGGGTATGAACAGCCTGGTGCAACTTCAATATTTCGTCGCCAAACAAGACAAAGTAGCCCATCCTGATTTTGATGCTTCAAAAGAATATTTTACTCGTCCCAAGGATATGCCGTTTTCTGAAATGCAGGATAGTGACGATGAACTGGAGGAGGAGGAAGCCCCAAGTGAGGTGGCCGAGTGGCAATCCAATGTCCCAAAATCCACATGGGAGTTAGTAATGACTATCTTTCGTTATGGTCTCAAACTTTTGTCTCAACCCCATACCAGGCTCAAGCTCCTGATTCTCAAGGTGCTTAATTTGGCATATCCCATTTTAGCATCAAACTTTCAGCAGTTGATTCCGGTGGTAATTGAATATTGGCGGGCATTAGCAAGTGTTATCGTTGGGACAGAATCCATGAAAGGTTTCAATAGTGTGGCCCTTGTCTGTCAAACATCTTCGAGCTCTTTGGCCACAATGTTGCTGGCCATTGAATTGGTGGGTAAGATTATCGAAAGTGACAATGACAGAAATCGTCGTTTATTGCACCGTCAATTTATTGACTTGTGGGGGGCTATTTCTGATGTCAAGATTCTGCAGTTACATAGGGCGTATGCCACTGTTCTAAATAGTGGTGTAACTTGTTACAACCGCAGTATCGATGACCTTACAAAGACAGAAATTGTAAGATATATCAACAAAGCTGGGTTTCCATTGGCGGAAATGTGCCGCGAAGCAAAAGCGATTACTTGGGTTGTAAGGAAGGGATTGGTTTAGATGCTTAATAAACATTGCACAGTGTGAATTCAAGATAATATATAATAGAAGCTTTTGAAATTTCAACCTTTATACATATTCTCCTTTTAGTTTTATATTCTTTTCCAAGAATGTGTCCAGAATGATTTTAAAGCATTTTGAAGAAAGCCTTTCAAGAGTCTGGCAACTCGCTTGAGTCATACTTCCATTAAGAGAATTAAAAACCAAATAGATCACTTTTTTTTACCAGCGGGATAAATAATTAAATTTGAATCTTACGGATGGTACATAGTGATTTAGCCATAGTAGCAGGCAAAAACCATTATGTTATCCAACACATGTCTTTCTATCTAATAGCCTTTGTCCGGCTCTCCTAAGAATTGAGCAAAGACTTTTTTCACCAAGTCTGTCCTGTTCCTTTCTTGGGGGTCCCGTGTGGCGTTATCGAACTCCACACGGAATTTCTCCCAGTCGATTGAGTTATCTCCTGGATCAGTTCTCACGTGATCTTCCATAGTACTCTTTATTCTTTCTTATATAGAAAAACCGGATGGTTTCTCAGTTGGCAAATGGCCAGTTTATATAGTTTTCACTGTGATGGATTTTGAGTGGCCTCTGGGGTCTTTATATTTTCCAAATGTTTCTTAAGTCTTCGACTCACTTCGACTCACTTTGAATCACTTCCCCGCCTTATCATCTCCCTCATTCCTCTTGTAGAGTTAGTATGCTGGCTGTGAAGAGTGATTTCTCCAATTGGAAGTAAGTATCTCATCTAACCCTGGGTCTCTGACAGCCTTACATCGTTCCATGTGTGTAATTCAGCACCTGAATAAGGATACATTAATCCACTCACCTCAATATTTAACTAACGCTATATCAGCTTAACCCATAATAAAGAAACAAAACTTTTTAGTTTAAATCAGATGATATATTATCCAACATATAAAAATCCGGTATAGTGTAATGGCTATCACGGTTCGCTTTCACCGAGCAAATCAGGGTTCGATTCCCTGTACCGGAGTTTTTTTTTCGATTTCAGAATTGTTCAAAAAAAACCTCACATTTGTTAGTGTTGTCGACCAATTTGAATCTAATTCATACGTCGACAACTATTCGGCTTATCAGGATTTATGGTGAAGATCGTGGGGCACCATTATATAAAGTGTGGATGCAATGCGCAATACTTTCCGAATAAGGGGAACTTCATGAGACCATCAGTCACGTGTAGTTATGCTTCAGCTCTTAGTAAGCACACATTACCATTACTCCTACAAAACTTTAGTGGGAATTGGCAACAATATTTAAGCGTGATCGATACGTAGTGGGCTGCACAGTATATGTGGTAAAGGGGCGGTGTGTGAGCAGTGCCATGATGTGTGTCGCTCATGTCGTCGATAGGCGTTTTTGGGACATCAGTTGTGCTGAGTAGCTTGCGTCCGTAAGTAGTTACTAATATGGTTGCCCTAGGCGAGCAGGATACGAGGTCAGTCGGCTCTTATAGTGCAAACATCATTCCTAATTAAGCATCATTCCCGTGTTCTTACCAAAGTTTACTAAGTCATTCTCTTACGACTAAAGCTTTCAACATTTCAAAACCAATCTTAGTTTCAAACAAAAAAAGGCAATGTTAGCATCAATTCAGAGAACTACAGGTTTTTCCAAATACAATTCCTTTTTATTAATAAACCAAAAAATACAAGCCCAACACTATCAATATAAAAATCTAAAGTTGGGGTCAATATCTTCCCCGTGATTACCTTCACCAAGATCCTTTTCCCATTTGAATGTACCCTCCGCAAGTTGCTTGTTGTACTTCCGCAAAAGCAACAGCAAGAGAACGGTACAAACCATAGCCGCAGCCAAGAAACAACAGTTACAAATAAATGCAACTTCGAATCTAGGTTCAGCACCCTTGTAGTACAAGTAGGCATTCCAAATCGAGGTCGAATTGGAAATACAATTCATAAAAGCAATAGCGACAGCCCGCTTTGCTGGAGGACGGGGGACACAATTCGACATCCAAGTCAAAATGGTAGTAAATGCACAATAAAGACCAGGCAACATAATACACATAGCAAAATAACGAGCAGCGACATTCAAAGTAGATACACATATGATGAAAGCAGCCATCCCAACACACATTGGAAGAAGAATATGCCACATCCGTTCGCCAGTTCTATCGGCGTGAAGCGACCATAAAAAGGTTGCCACAACGGCAATACAGTAAGGAGGGGCACACATACACAAAGTCTTGACACGCGCGTAACCCAAAGTACCAACGAAGGTAGGGAAAAAGTTGGTAACACCACAAGCGGCAACAAGAAACGATAAAACACCAGTACACAAGTAAACCTTCAAATCGGTGAAAGCAAGCTTCATCGCTTGTCTAGAGGAAACCCCAGAATCCGCATCCTTCGACCCGGTATCTTGCTCCAATTTCCAAATAATCATAGCCTTTTCATATTCGTCAAGGAACTTGGTATTTTGAGGAGTATCAGGCAAAATAAAGTAAGCAAATGGCACGATGAAGACGGTAATACAACCTTCAATAATAAACAACCATCTCCAGCCTTCAATGCCCTTCTTCATATTCAAGTTATTCAAGATACCAGCGGCAATGAGCCCCAGGAAGGCCGATGACAACAACGACCCGGAGTAGAGCACAGCGTTCCGTACAGTAAGTGACTTTTTGTCATACCATTGAGAAAGGGTTAACAATGCAGCGGGGAAGAAGCCAGCTTCGATAATCCCCAACAAAATCCGAATGGCAATAAGACCACCATAAGATTGAACAGCACCAGTACATGCAGAAATAATACCCCAACTAGTCATCACCACAGCAATAAACAATGAAGGCCTCCCCATCTTTTCGAGCAACAAGTTTGCAGGCACTTGCATAATAATGTAACCCACAAACAAAATTGAAATGATGGTTTCCCAATCGGAACCAGACATACCCAAATCCTTTTCAATCCCCCCCAAACGAGCAGAGGCAATATTGTTTCTGTCCAAATAGTTGAGAATGTAAATAATAATAAGCATCGGCATGAGTCTCATATCGATCTTTCTTGTAGTACGTTTGTCAAGTTTAGAAAGATCTTCCTGACTCATGTTCTGCAAAATTTCGGGGAGATTATGGTACTGTGGGACCAGTTCGAAAACCTCTGGCTCCCCGCCATTCTCAATATAAGTGACATCGGCCTTTTCGAAAGAGTCGTTGCCCTCCTTCTCAATACTCAGAACGCTAGTTCTCGCAGAAGCTCTAGTCGACATCGTGTGTATTCTACAAAATTAAGGGAAGGGTAGGGGTATTTGTAGTCCCCAGATTTATCCGGGGTTGACTCCACAGAATGTGATGGCATGACGTGGGGGTACAAAAACCAGGCGGGGGAAATCGGAAAAACTTTGGGTGCGCGTTTTCATGTGCTGCAGGGACTCTTAAATATTTCTCTACAATAAAACGATTGGTAAAAATTACAAACGGTTAGAAGCAAGAATGCTTCTGCTTGTCTCTTTGTTTGATTTTTACCATAGATTATTCTTTAAGCCACTGGCCAATTTATTAAGTTTTTTTTGTCCCACTAAATATGGTAGTCAACCCCCCCCCACACGGCGTTTTTACTGGGGTGATGTGCATATAAAATCTATTGTTGGATATTTGACGGCTGAAAAAGATGTTTGGGCCGATGAGTAAGTTTTCCGATGCCTGGGCATCTATACAAATGAAAGGGGAAATAATCGTAACCTTAACGTCTTCCCACCTTTAGACGGCCCAATTTTTAGCGGAGTGGCTGAACCTGCGGTAAAATGTGGGGGATTAAACGTCTCCCCCACAAAAACCAAAATGCTTGCGTTTGATGGAGGAATCACTGGAACCGTCTCCTACTTGTTAGTTGTTAGTTGTTCGATATTATAATTCCTAAGCAGTGCATTCATTGCTGTCGGCCAAAAAAAAATGGAACATTGACACAAAAACAGTCCGGTATCACTGCGAGAATATATGTCCTGTATGTCGAAATGCATGCAATAGCTGTTTCAGGAATGCTCTTCTTAAGCTAATGATAGACATTATATTAAAATTCTATATCTACTGGTACCTGTAGGTAAAGGGAAGATTTTCCATATGGATTATTTTATGGGCACAGCCTGATCGGTATACACAAAGTGTTTAGTCGCCTACTGTTGACTCACGCGGCACCAACCGTGCAGGCTCTCTCAATACATCATACCTTACGAAGGTACAAACAGTTGTACAGTTATTACAGAAATGCCAAGCATCCTCCACCTTGCAATGCGTATAGTGTGTATGGTTTGGATTAAAACACCGCAACTCTAAATCCATCCTAACCTTGACCAAAGTTGCATTGCAATTGGCTTTCAAAGTGGGGAAGATAAAAATATTTTTCAGGTCACCTGAAATCCATAATAATTTGATGGGAGTTGATCCGAACTCGCTACCTCACACTCAACAATTGGCTTATCGCGAATCGGCGTTACCCAAATTGGGCTTTAACCCGATCCCGTAAAAGCAAGCCGTCATGTAGATCGACATTATCGATTACTAAAAGCGAACCGTTCCATTTTCGTTGATGTAAATGCTGCTGTGGATATCTCTGAAGTTCCTATGACGTCGCGTCTCCAATCACGGTGATTACCGAACTTATTTTACCATGTCCAAGGCTATTTTACGGAGAAGGATTAAGGACAGATTAAGCCAGCTACAACCTAAAATCATCCACAGTGAGTCGTCAGCTGTTACCGTGAAGGTAGCATCACTTCCCCGCTTCCAGCAAGCCTCCAAAGTTGGCGTGTTCATGAGTATGGAGGATGAAGTGCAAACGAGAGAGTTGATACAACACTGTTTCGACAATAAAAAGAGGGTATTCTTGCCTAGGTGTATCGCTACTGAGGCCCCGGGAAGAAAGAAACATCACTTACAAATGTTGGAGATGCCGTCAATGCTGGCCGTTAATCAACTCCAACCACAAGGAAAATACCAGCTTCTTGAGCCCTTACAAGGAAACAACGGCTTGGAAATAGGGCTAGACCTTATTATTGTCCCGGGCGTTGCTTTCACACCAACGGGGGCCCGGATGGGACATGGTGCCGGATACTACGACGAATTTTTTAATGTGTATCAATCGCAACACGGCATTCTTCCGTATTTGGTAGGGGTTTGCCTCGGGTGCCAATTAGTAGATCTGTTACCCTGTGAACCTCACGATATATCTATGGATGCCGTTGTAGCAAGTAACATTGTGTATTCATAAATTGCGAAAATATTCTACTTTCGTACGACCACACGCGTTCGACCGTCCATATGGGCATATCAGGTCTTTGGGATGAGATATCAACCGCGTTTCGACCCCGGATAACAATCGAACAGTTTGTGGTAGAATTCATTGAGAAAAATGGCAGGTTCCCCATAGTGGCAATAGACGCCTTTATATTCCTTCAAGGGGACCATGCCGATCGCTCAATGGAAATAAAGGTGCTTAACTTGGTGCTGCTAAAAGTTGGCGTGGTAGTGGTGTTTGATGGGCGATATAAACCAGCAAAATTGCGTAATGACAGTCTGGGAAATGTTGACTGGGAAGTGGAACACGCTGATTTTGTCCGATCTAGCCCCGAACATTGGGAGGAAGACATGGCAACGGTACGCAAGTTGAAAGCAAATTTCCGACAACTCAGAATTGATTATTTCCAGGCTCCCGGAGAAGCTGAAGCTCAATGTGCAATGTTTCAAAAATGGGGTGTAGTTGACTATGTTATAACTAATGACTCCGACGTCTTGGTATTCGGTGCCACCCGAGTTTTAAGAAACTTCAACAAGTATCCCGCGGATATCATGGGTAATTCGCCACATAAGTTGCATAAGGTTGGATTCTCAAAAAGTTATTGGGTAACCCCGGTACATATGGAGGATGTCCGACGTGAGTTTGGGCTTGATCTGGATCGACTTGTATTTTTGGCATCACTTAGAGGAGGTGATTATTCGATGGGGGCAGAACGCATTGGAATTAAGAATGCATCACGGTTGGCGATGTGTGGTACCTCTGCGCATGCCAAAGTGGTTAAAGAATCTATAGCCATGGCGAAGGATCGCAAAAAACAAGTAGTGGAGTTGGTTGACATTGCAACAATGACCAGGAAGTGCTTTCAAAGGCGACGACCCACAGATGTTTTTTATGGGCAATTTAATCCTAAAGTAGACCGCCTGGCGATAAGCGAGACTGAGGTTTCACTTCGCAAAATGTTATTACATCACAACCGTCTTGTTTTTGGAAGATATGTTTCAATGGCAACTGATTTGTCAATTGATGTTGATTTGTACTTGTTGTATTTGGCTCCAACAGTAGCTCCATGCCTCTACATTTTTACTAGGTATACTCTTTCAGGGACTGATCATGAGTTACTAACATTACCACCATATTTTATTGCCGAAGCTGGAATGGAAAGCATCACTCGATTTCATATGGACAAAGAAGTTGGCTACACTCGGGTGATGTATGGATCCAATTCGATAGAAAGTCAAGAATTGTATGGATTCAAAGAGCTTCCCCATTATTCGATTTGGAACGGGTATTGGCATTCAATCAAGTACTTGATTTTCCTTTGTGTCGCCCATGGTGATGTTTTGGGAATCGACAAACCTTCATTTTCAGTCCAAGGTGAGAAGACGATTGAAGGGGTGCACCACTTGTGTATTGTTTACAATTGTGATGAATTTTTTCAGAGATTTCCAAACGTTCTGGAATGCCGGCTTTCGAAGCCCCCATCTGGAGACGACTTCGTGTTTATCCCGCAGGCAATTATTAATTGGATAAACCCAGAGTGGGAGACCGAGTATAAAGACCGGTTATATAAGCAACGACGGAAAGATAGTCCTTACAAGACATTGGATACCTTCGACATGTGCAGGAAGCGTCCACAATCACCACCACCAGAGCTGCCTTCGAAAAGACGACGAAAATCTTCGCCCATGAAAAAACCCAGTCTTGAAAGAGGTCAATCCAACCTTGACGCATTCTTTGATAGTCCTAGCAAAAATGCCGAACTGTCACTAAAGTTATCCCCGATGTTGCAAAAACTACTGCCATTCGCATTACCCCCAAAATCAAACGTGAAGGAAGCGGATTTAGATCTTCCGTCACCAACGCTCAAGTATAGTCGCAATATTAACCTTACTAGGGGAACTCCAATTCCATCTCTTCCCGATACTATAGTCATCATTTCGAGTGATGATGATGCCTAGATGTATGCTGATTAATGTACAGTTTAGTGTAATGTACCCCTGATTACTGGGGATTAGGAATTGAGTCACTTTGTTTGGAACCAGACCGAGTGTTCGTTATAAACTTCAACTTTTTTTGAGAGGGGATTTACAGGTCTCACTCGTGGTCACAAGCTCGTTTGTTGTTGAACTTCGGACATATCGCACCACCTTACAAATCAGCCACAGTCTAGAGCGCGCTCCAAAAAGATCCTCGAAAGAAAATAGGCTGCTTAGTCAAGCCATCTGTAGGAACCAAACAGAGACACTCTTAACAGATATTATACCAATTAAAGCAGCATTCACTGGACACCTATCTGACAATCAATTGGCTGACATGCTCCGCTCAGGGGCTCTGCCGCATGAACAACTAGATACCCTCGGCTTTCGCGGGTAAAAGGGACGTTGCACCGGTACTGTGAAATGTGTTCCACAGCTGACACAAAATTTTTTGGGGCTAGTTCAATGGGAATTGACAAATCATGGAGCATATTTAGACATTACTCAGTATTCGGGCTTATCGTCAAGTCTGGAATCTTCTACGTTATACTGTAACAATTGTAGATGCAGATTATCTGACGCTGGTCAACATTTGAACCTCGGGTACCAGTATGAAGTGCAAAGCTTTCGGGATAATGACCCGGTGGAATACACATAGGCTGCCATTGAGACTTCTAGTTCAACTTTGCTGATGCTAGTTTCGGTATTAACCGTAATTTAGGGAGGGGGGAATCCCTATCCTGCACATAATGATGACAAAATGCACGATTATTAGTGGTTAAAGTCACCATTTCGGGTGGGTGCGGGGTGCAGATTGGTATATAAGGGGAGTCCTTCCCGCGAAGTTCCACGCAGTACAGCGTTTCCGTTAAATATGGCTCCTGTTTACACTAATTCCAACGCCCAACCCATCAACAACAACGTCTTCGACTCTGAAAGAGTTGGTAAGCACGGTCCCTTGTTGTTGCAAGATTTCAACTTGATTGACTCCTTGTCGCACTTTGACCGTGAAAGAATCCCTGAAAGAGTGGTCCACGCCAAGGGTTCTGGTGCTTACGGTGTTTTTGAAGTTACAGATGACATCACCGACATTTGTGGTGCCAAGTTCTTGGAATCTGTGGGGAAGAAGACCAAAATTTTCACCAGATTCTCTACTGTCGGTGGGGAATTGGGTTCGGCCGACACTGCTCGTGACCCCAGAGGGTTTGCTACTAAGTTCTACACCGAAGAAGGTAACTTGGACTTAGTGTACAACAACACTCCCATTTTCTTCATCCGTGACCCGACCAAGTTCCCCCACTTCATCCACACTCAAAAGAGAAACCCTGAAACTCACTTGAAGGATGCAAACATGTTCTGGGACTACTTGACCTCCAACCAAGAATCTATCCACCAAGTGATGATCTTGTTTTCTGACAGAGGTACTCCTACCTCCTACAGACACATGCACGGTTACTCTGGTCACACCTACAAGTGGATTAACAAGAAGGGCGACTGGCACTACGTCCAAGTTCACTTCACCACTGACCAAGGTATCAAGACCTTCAACAACGAAGAAGCCGGGGCTCTTGCTGGTTCTAACCCCGACTGGGCTCAAGAAGATTTGTTCAAGTCGATTGCCAAGGGTGACTTCCCCTCGTGGACTGCTTACATCCAGGTCATGACTAAGGAACAAGCCTTGAAGACTGATTTCTCTGTGTTTGACTTGACTAAGACCTGGCCCCACAAGGACTTCCCCTTGAGAAGATTCGGGAAGTTCACTCTTAACGAAAACCCCAAGAATTACTTTGCTGAAGTTGAACAAGCTGCCTTCTCCCCCTCGCACACTGTGCCTTACATGCAACCTACCGCTGACCCCGTGTTGCAATCGAGATTGTTCTCGTACCCTGACACCCACCGTCACAGAGTTGGCGTTAACTACAACCAAATTCCTGTCAATAAGCCTCTTGCTCCTAAGTACGCTCCTCACATTCGCGACGGTGCTATGACTACCGACGGTAACTTGGGCAATGCTCCCAACTACTTGGCCACCAACGTGCCTGTTAAGGTTGTACAAGTTAGCCCTGAGCACGACCAAGAAATCTGGGAAGGTGCTGTTACCCCCTTCACTTGGGCTTTCCAACAATCCGATCTTGGGCAACCCAGAGAGTTGTACAAGGTTTTCCAAAGAACCAACCAAGCTCAAGCTTTGGCTCACAATATTGCCGCACACGCCTCTGGTGCTGACAAGGCCATTCAAGAACGTGTGATTGCTTACTTTGCCCAAGTTTCGGGTGAATTAGGTGAGAACCTTAAGAAGGAACTTGCTATCTTCAACAAGAAGTGAATTGTATTGCTTTATTATTATATAGGAATGAAAATGTGATGATGTTTTAACAAGGGTTTATATTTTTAGTGTCATGTATTGCCGATGTATATATTATAATTTAGTGGTGTTACAAGTAGAGGCACACAGACAACTCAGGCCACACTTGCAAGAAGCACCGCAACATTTTGATTCTTTCCCACACATTTTGATGATTAACACTACCGATCGCGATTTAATATACTATTACTGGATAGGGATACCTAATCGGGTATGTCGAAGAGATGATCCTTATTATCTTCGAGCACAATAATCAAGTAAAGAACAGAATTCTTAAGTTGAATAAACTGTGATTCGACCCTTGCCTTCTATGTTACTTCACCTTGCAGAATTACAAACCAGTCATGGCAAGCGTGGAATCATAAATCTTTTAGTATGCCAGGTATAGAACACCCAGCCTTGTACAGCCACCGACCAAGCACAGCCACGTAACTAGCATAATCACCTACAATCTACAACCACCTACTTGCACTAAATTTCAGATAAGCCAAAGACGGTGACAGTAAGGTTCGAGAATCAGCATCGTGTTATTAATTTCCCCCACAGTTAGCGTTTCTTTGTTTTTGTATCAGAAAGACCGACGACATGTATTTTTGAGGGATATACTCAATTGGGTAATTTTTTTGTACATGGAATTTTCTCGAAACGCCATTGACTTTGAAGTATAAGCCTCAATCCACAGGAGTTGTGACATTGGTATGAGCGAATTTTACGTTCTTTCGTTTTGGGTCTCTTTTGACGGCGAGGCTTAACTATCTGAAATTTTCGACGCGTGGTACATATTTCTTGCGATTGTTGTGGGGAAAATCGTCTTGGCTAATAAATAATGCTCATCATAGTGCAAGTTAAATTATAGACCGATAGTTCATCGGTAGCTGAGTTTCAGTTTATAACGTTGTATCACCATAAATAGTAACTTATGTCAGTTCGGTCATTTACTCCTCAGCCCGCGTCATTTTTTTCCAAAAATGGGGCGGTGGCATGTTTCGTACCTCGGAGGCGCGCCAAAAAGAATATAAGAATCCAAACATTCCGTGGTTCCAAATTTCAACATGTTTTTTAACTTCTTGAACCAACAAAGAGATCTCAGTGATACCATTGGTAACATTGCTGATGGTGGTGCTAATATTGCCAACGACATCACCTCTGGTGCTGTGAACGGGTGGGACCACCTCACTTCTGGAGTTGTCAACGGGGCTACCGACCTTGCCTCCCACATAACTTCTGGTGCCGTTGAATTTGCATCCGACGCTAGACTGGCCGGTACCAACTTTGCTTCCCATGTCACCTCTGGCGCTGTTGAATTTGCCTCCGACGCTAGACTGGTGGCCACCGATGGTGCTTCCCACATCACCTCTGGCGCCGTTGACCTTGCCTCGGATGCTAAGCTGGTTGCTACCAATGGTGCTTCTCACGTCGAACTGGTTGCCACTAACGGTGCCTCGCATGTTGAACTGGTTGCCACTAACGGTGCCTCCGCCGTCAAGCTGGGTGCTTCGGCTGCTAAGAGTGACGCTAAGGCCTCTGCATCTACTGCTTCATCTTCGGCTTCGGCTTCCTCGTCTGGTAAATCGGGTGCCGTGGCTCTTGACCCTTCCGCTGCCTGGAAGAAGGGTGCCGCTGTGATTGGTGTCGTTGGCGTTTCTTTCCTTCTCAACATTGTAGCTTGATTAGTTTTATAAAAGATAATTTACGATTCATGATTTGGACATATTTTTGCTGCCAGTAGATCATCTCGATTAGTTACATCGGTGGGTACTATTACTCATTATAGTGATCGTACCGCAGTGACTCACGCATAACTATTTAAGTTCATTCCCCGCTATAAATTCACCATGCCCCAATTTAAACAAGTCGATGTGTTTACTAAAATCAAATTCAAGGGAAACCCGGTGGCGGTTTTTCTTGATGCCGACCACTTGCTGACCGAAGAAATGCAATCCATGGCCTTGTGGACAAATCTCTCCGAAACTACATTTGTTACTAAACCCACCAATCCTGAAGCTGATTACCTTGTTCGAATCTTTACACCCGGTGAAGAATTGCCATTTGCTGGCCATCCCACGTTGGGAACTTGTCATGCCCTTCTCGAAGCGGGGTTGATTGCTCCCAAGAATGGCAAGATTGTCCAGGAATGTAAGGCTGGGTTGGTTCACTTAACGACTAGTGATGATGGGTTGGAATTTCAATTACCTTACTTCAAGTTCTCTGATATCAACAGTGATATTCATCCAGATGTGGAATCCGCAATCGGTTCGCCTGCCGGGTTTATTAAGGGTAAGCTGGTATTAGTTGAAGATGGTCCGAAGTGGGCATGTTTTGAATTAAATGATGGAGAGACTGTGGCATCAGCAAAACCTGACATGGCCGCAGTAAGTGCGCTATCCCATAAGTATGGCTGGACGGGAATTGAGATCTTTGGCCAATACGCAGATGGTACGTACGAGCTTCGTAACTTGGCACCTGCCACTGGGGTCCCTGAAGATCCCGTTTGTGGCTCAGGGTCAGGGGCGCTTGGAGCATTCGTCGTCCATTATGCCAAACGGGAAGAGCCTACATTTTCAATTCGCCAGGGTCGGCAAATTGGTAGGGATGGGCACGTGAAGGTAAGAGTAGAGGGGGATAAAGTGTTTGTCAAGGGACAAGCGTTTACTGCCATTAATGGCACTTACTAGAACTTCCATTTATATTCATTAAACTTCTACCAATGCAAACCCCATGCCTATTGAGACGCACATTGCACGCCAGGACCGCCACCTTGGTGTCCTTCGTCATCAGAATCGTAAGCATCACCCCGAGCAGCACGAGCTTGGTGCTTTCTGGGATCGGGGTCAACCATGTCACAATCATCAACTTCAGCACCTTCAGGGATTTCAGTCTTTCTCCGGGGAGGCAAGATAGATTCCAATTCCTTCAACTTGGCTTCGTCAGCAAACCCGTTTTCAGGGAACTTGATGGAGAACTTGATGAACAAGTTACCCTTACCGTTTTGCTTGTAGATGGGCATACCTTGGCCTTCAACAACCTTGACAATACCGGGGCTGATCACTTCACCAGGAGTAACCGTAATCTTGACCCAGTCACCAGAAATGTGCTTGAAAGCAATTTCACCACCGGCCAAAGCAGTAAGCAAATCGATTTCGGCATCATGGTACAAATCATTGCCCTTACGAACAAAGGTTTCGTTGGGACGTTCGTCAACAACAAAAATGACATCACCAGGAGTAATGCCGGGTTCTTGGTCACCTTCACCAGAAAATACAATACGTTGACCATCCTTCATACCAGGGTCAATATGAACTTGCAAAATCTTGCGCTCTTGCACAACCTTCTTCCCCTTGCAGGTTTCGCATCTGTCCTTGGGATCAATGAGATCCCCGGTACCTTGACATTCTTCACACACAGTTTGGAATCGTTGGATCATAGGACCCATTTGCTTAGTGACAAACTTAGTACCGACACCGTTACACGAGGTACATTTCTTCAGCTTACAGTCCTTGGAACCGGTACCAGTGCACGTGGCACACAATACCGACCGATTAAGCGCCAACTTGGCAGTCCGCCCCTTGTAGAGGTCTTCAAGAGTACAGGCCAACGAGTGCTTGATGTCCTTGCCACGAGTAGGACGTTGAGGGCCACCACCCATACCACCGAATCCGCCACCAAAGAATTGCGAAAAAATGTCATCGCCCATACCGCCCATGCCACCTTGGCCATTGAGTCCTTCTTCACCATACTGGTCATAGATTTCTCTCTTTTGCAGATCACTCAACACTTCGTAAGCGTGGGTGGCTTCCTTGAACTTTTCTGAGTTTGCCTCGGCCTCTTCGGGACTAAGATGACTGTTCTTGTCAGGATGGAACTTTAACGCAAGCTTCCGGTACAGCTTCCGAATAGCATTTTCATCAGCATCCGCTGACACACCTAAAAGGTCATAGTACTTGGTATCCGCAACCATGTTTGTCCAATCCTATTCTGCCGGTTTCGCGGTGGTTGATGACTTTTTCATATACCCTGTCCTTCCATGCAGGCTCGATTCGCCACCTTCCAAGGTATTCGATGGAAGGAAGGCGAAGTTGCGAGAAGTCTATGAATATCGAAATAGGCCAAGCACGGGATGTTGACATATTGGCCGCTTGTGACTATATTCTAATACCAGTTCGGGAGTTTGGGTTCCGTCTGAATATTTTCATTTGCTTACATAAACAAGCTCGCTTGTGAAGATGTAGGATATGCTGAGTTCGCCCCGTACTAGAGAAAACGGAACCCCATGATTTATTGTAGAGGTGCAAATGTGTATCTAGAGAACAGTTAGATGTAGGTTGAGTTACTTCATGACGGATACCTGTCGGATGAAAAATTTCGTGTTGGGTAGATGCTGGTGACGTCCCGGTGATTGCAGCCACAGAAATGATTCACAACGTTTGGGTGTTATTTAAATATAAGTAGAGTTACTTACTGGAAATAAGATCGGAAAAACAGAATGAATTAGTGCTTTGGACCTGTCAACTATACCTCGCGTCCGTTTCCTCTCGGATTTCCTGCGACTCCCTGGTACTCTTTTTTTGTGGTGACGTCAGTCATTGCACAGCGATGTGATGTTGGTATATAATTTGAGTTGGGGCGTCGTTTGGATTATTGATAAGAGACATTCCTCTCCTGGAATATAAATACCCGCCACCACGCTGTCGCTTCTATCAAATCTTACCCGAGTTACCCCCCGCCTATTTACTCGATATTGTCTGATGTCGGCGCCTTTCACCCTTACTAAGGAATCCACCAAGGAGGACTACTTGAAGAACAACCGTTACTGGGCTGAATCGATTAAGAACAACCTGGGCGAGGTTGTCTTTGACACCAATGCAAAGGGACAATCCCCCCATACCTTGTGGATCGGGTGTCTGGATTCCCGGGCTGGCGACCAGTGTCTTCTGTGTTTACCTGGAGAAGTGTTTTCCCACCGGAATGTGGCTAACGTTGTGACTGCTACTGACATTTCCAGTCAGTGCGCGGTACAGTTTGCCGTTGACGTTCTTAAAGTTAAGAAAATTGTTGTCTGTGGCCACACCGACTGTGGCGGAGTGTGGGCCTCGTTGTCTGCTAAAAAAATTGGCGGTGTTTTGGATTTGTGGCTCAACCCTATTCGTCAAGTTCGGGCTAACAACTTGAAGCAATTAAATGCGATCGAAGAACCCAAGGACAAGTCTAAGAAGTTGGCTGAGTTGAATGTGATCAACTCTGTTTACGCCGTCAAGCGTCACCCTTCAGCTGCGCAAGCGTTGAAGGATGGTTCCATTGAAGTGTGGGGGATGATGTACGACGTGGCCACTGGGTTGTTATATGAAGTAGAGATTCCTGAAGATGAAAATGAAGCATTGTTCAATGTCTTGGACAATCCCGAAGACGCTGACCACCTGGGTCATTAATGATAAAATACTATTTATAGAAGTAATGAAGACGAAAAGATTATGATAATTGAGCTTAGCCACCAGAATTATTAACCGTGGGAAGTCACCCTTCCTGCTCTCTCCTTCCCGAATTGCTCACCTCAATTCTCGCAATCTCATTCATCGTATTTTCTCCAGGTTGTCACTAAATACATGATCCAAGCCCGCCGATACACATCTGCTGCGGTACACAATGCAGTAGAGAATGTACTGAAGCTACTCGAGACTCATGATCGATCACTGTATGTGCTTGCCCAATATATCCCCGAGCCAGCTCGGCCCACCTTTCTCGCGATACGGGCATTTAATATTGAAATTAATAAAATCTCCGATGGAGGGAGTTCTGGACTGGTCATTTCCAAGGCATCATCAGCTATGCTGAAGCTGACGGGATTTCTGACTCTGGATTTGAAATTCAAGTTTTGGTCGGATCTTTTACAAAAAGTCTTCACCGGATTGGACCCCCCAGGTGAACCCATTGCCATACTCCTCAAAGAAAGTTTAGAGCAGGGCATCAACTTGGATATTCAGTATTTCAATCGGTTCTTACAAACAAGAAAACGGTTTTTGGCGTCCCCCACCTTCCAATCTACTAATGACATTTGCTCGTATGGTGAGGGTACCTACTCACAACTCAACTACCAGACACAAGCAGTTCTCCTCTCGCCAATGATTGCCCCTTCGGTGATCAAGGCTTTGCAGCAACTGCCGAAGCTCCAGGGTTTGGTGATGGATGTTGCAGCCCATATCGGTCAGGCTACGGCGGTATCGCTGATGATATTGGGAATGGAATATTATGCCAAAACTCAAAACAGAGTCACTCTACCTGTTGATTTAATGACCAAGCATGATGTTTCTCAAGAAGATGTGCTTCGTTTAGTCCAAGGACATATTTCTGAGGTTCACCACCAAGATGATATTAAAAACAAGCTTAAGAATGTTGTTTTTGATACTGCTGTGACTGCCAATGACCATTTGTTGACTTCCCGGCAAAAGATAGGACAGATTAAAACGTCTTTTAGGGAAGTTGTGACCGAACTCAAGGACGACAAGCTTGTGGCGTCCCAGCTGAAAAAATGGAAGCGAGGAATTCCAGATGTGATTTTCACACCATACATGGTGGCCACGCCTACAGAATTGTATCTTTCAAAATTGCAGAAAAATGATTTTGATGTCTTTTCTAAAAAGATGCAACAAAAGGAGTGGAAATTAGGATTTACATCATTCAAGTCGTACTACACGAGAGATATTTAACATGTACATAGTAAGCTTCATCCGTTAAATAACGTTTTCATCCATTGCAATTTCCTCAAGTATTCATCCTTTTCAGCCCGCAGAGCACGTCGAAAGTTCTTTACAACTACACGTTCTTTAATAATTGCAATGTTTCCTGTTTCAACGGATACCACTATTGTTCTTTTTCACGTTCGGTGCTGTGCTCGCTCTTATCGCACGCGTTTTTCCTCACCACGTATCCATATCCTATGCTGAACCGGTACAAACTGCCGACACCAGCACCGAACAATTTGTTCGCCCTAGGGGGTGTTCGAGTTGGCTCAAGCGCTCTGCTACCTGGCACACTCGGGACCAGGGACTCTGAGGGGCTCCATATTTTGCGGCCCGCAATTGATCCGACGACGTTGGTGATTCACGAATGTATTTCCTTGCTGCTGGCCATGAGAAAAGCCCACCGCAATGCAGGTGGGGTTGCGGCATTCCTTGGTGGCGAATTCTTTGGTGATGAAGACGAAATCATTTCAAATGGCCGTGCTTCCAACCTTGCTACGCGTAATCCTCAAGGTGATCCGTTGACTTCCAGTTTTATTCAATTGAGACTGATCTTGACCACCACCGATGATATCCACCTGCTTGATTCTTTGACGTTGTTGCAACCGTTTTTAATGGTGATAAAGGCCCCTACCACTTCTGGTCACGTCACTCAATTGTCGCTTAACGCGGTGTCCAAGTTTTTAACGTTTCAAATTATCAGCTTGCCCCTGAAAAATTTGCAACAGGCATTGATACAAGTGGTGAGTGCCCTCTGCAACTGTCGGTTTGAACAAGGCGACCAAAACTTGGATGACGCCGTTTTGCTTAAAGTGTTGCGGTTGTTAGAAATAATCTTGGAACTGCCCCTTTCCAATTTATTGACCAACGAACTGATTCTGGAAGTGGTACAAGTGTGCTGGTCCCTTGCCATCAACAAGAAACGGTCAGAAGTGTTGAGGCGGGCAGCCGAGATGGCCATGGAAGCCATGTCTTTCCGGATCTTTTCTCGATTGGCGGAAATCCCCACTCTGGCAATCGATAACGATTTGACTGTTCATTTCGACCCCAGTAGTTTACCTAAAGATACCATTGGTGCTGGGGCCAACGACTCGGTGACCGAAGAATCCGCTGAGGCTGCGGAGTCCAAATTAGATGAAGAACAAGAAACCGATTACACAGAAGACAAAGAGAAAAAAGAAGAGGATGAAAAAGAGAATGACGAGCAAACCTCTCCCGAACTGGAACAACCCTTCGGCATACTATCAATCAACGATTTTTTGACTATTTTGGTCCTGATGATTGCCCCATCCTCGCAATATTCCAATATGGAACTGACACGGGTGTTTGCACTTCTGCTCATCAACAATGCCATCGAGGTTGCTGGACACGATATCCTTCGCCACCCGGCATTGCTTCTGGTGGTGGCCGACCCTGTTTACAAGCATACTTTACAATTGATAACCACCACCGAGTCAACTGCTTTGTTGCGGGCTCTGATGCAATTGTTTACCACCATGTCCATTGTTATGGGTTCCGAGCTTAAGCCTCAAATGGAATTGGCGACCCGCCTCATATTTGAGTCGATTATGGCGACGGCACCGGAACCAGCAGCACCCGGAAAACCTGCACCCAAACAAAGGGTGGTGGTGAGATCCGGGGTCGCTAAGGAGATCTTGGTGGAACTGTTGTCGTTGTTGTGGACGCGAAATCCCAGGTCGTTTTTCGTGGGGTTATTTACTAATTACGATTGTGATTTCGACAAACTGGATCTTGCTTTACAGGTAGTGGACAACCTTTGCCAATTAGCACTTCCTGAACTGGCAATTGTTACCACCGATAATGTCCCTCCCATTTGTTTAGAGGGTCTTTTGCTGTTGGTGATGGCGATCAACGACCATTCGCGCAGTCACACCAAGTCCAATTTCCCTCGCCACCGGTTGCTTGATAACCGCGACCGCAAAGCCGCATTCGTTAAATGTACCGAAGCATTCAATAAGAAGCCCAAGGATGGGATCGCAAAGCTCGTGGAACACGGGTTTATTTCTGACGAAAATAACATCAAGGCCTTGGCGGAATTCTTCTTGTCCAAGCTGGGTCGGCTCAATAAGAAGGTACTTGGAGAATACTTGGCTAAGCCCACGTCAAAGGCGCTCTTAACCGAGTTTATTGGGTTGATGGACTTTACCGACTTGCGGGTGGATGAAGCCATTCGGATTTTGCTCAAGACGTTTAGATTGCCTGGAGAATCGCAACAAATTGAACGGATCGTTGAGTTATTTGCGGAAAGATACATTGAATGTTACGAAAATCTGACCCCGGAAGTGGTCGAGGGTCGAGAACCGGTCCGCCCTGACCGGGACTCAGTGTTTGTGTTGTCATATTCGATTATTATGCTTAACACCGATTTACACAATCCTCAAGTGAAGAAGCAAATGCTTTTGACAGACTATCAACGTAACTTAAAGGGCCAGTATAACCGCCAAGATTATCCTGAATGGTACTTGAGCAAGATATACAGTTCGATCAAGGACAGAGAAATAATCATGCCCGAAGAACATCACGGTACTGATAAGTGGTTTGATGATGTGTGGAACAACGTCGTTCAATCAGAACTGAGTGAGCACAGAGAGGCTCCCATTGACATTGATTCGGATAACCAATTTGACAAGGCCTTGTTTGATACAGTGGCAAACATGGTGTTTTCTACTCTTTTTGCAGTGTTCAATGAGGCCAGCGATGACCACGTCATTACTCGCATCATGCTGGCAGTCGACAAATGTTCTAATATCTGCTTACAATACGAATTACCTTCGCAATTTGAGACGCTTGTTGGTGCGCTTTGTCAGTGCACCCGCTTGGTGGATACTAATGGCTGGGGTCCTCTGGAACCCGTCGACGATGACCTTCGGGAGTCCATTCCTTTGACGCAAATCACTGTTGAAGAAGGCGAAAGATCGAGAACTATAACTGTTGGTACTTTGGCGGTATGGTTTGGGCGCGATTTCAAGGCACAAATTTCGACGGTGGTATTGTTCCGTCTTCTCAAGAAGGTGTCCTACGGCATTTCGAATGATGAACTGGGTAAGCTGGTGATGAAGGTGATTTTGACGCTTTTTGAAAACTGTCTCGTGGATGCACAGGAACTCTTACCCGGAATTCACCACCCTGCAGTCAAGCCCAAGTATATCATCAACAAGGTTAAGGGTGCTACCAGTAATCTGGGGCTTTTATCGACGTTTTCCTCCTTCCTCAAGGGTTATGGTAGCGATGCCCAGCCGGAACCATCTGCTGCCGAGATCGAGGCAACGATGCTGACTTTGGATTGTGTTTCCCTGCTTCAATTGGCGCTGGTGTTTGTGAAGACAGATTCCGTGAATGTGCTGGTAGTTGACTTGTTCTTGGGACTTTTACCCGAGCATGATGACTCGACGAAACGGTTCTACGAAGCTGAACTGTTGCTATTGTTGCAATTGGCAGTCACCGCTGCCCACAACGAAATGGACCAGGTAAAGGTTTTGGGTGCCACTAATCACTTGAAGGGCTTATCCAAGTCAGGGGCGCTCACCTTGCTTGCCATTAAGATGTCACTTTTGGCGAACATTGGCGATGAAGTGGAGCAAAACAATGCTCTTGACGCCACGTTTACTGACATTTTGGGCATGGACAAGGAATTCTTTGCCAAGAATGGTAAGCTCGTTTTGCAACAATTGTTGCACCTGCTTCCGGAACGAGTCCCGAGGGTGTTGCACCGCGAAGATTACTGGAAGGTCTTGAGAATGCTTGGGTCGTTGCAGCAACTTAGTCCCGCTATCTTGGACTTTCTTGAAAGCATCCATAACTCCCCTGACCAAGTGTCCCTGAAGAACTTTATGTTTATCTTGGGATTGCTTGACGAGATTTCGTCAATGGGAGCTTTGGGTGCTGCGAACGAACAACGTGGTGAAGAGAGACAACAGTCAGACCAATCATCCGTTATTACCAATGCCAAGAGATCGATTTGCTTGACCGCCGAAATGACCCCCATCACCCGTCGTGATCTGTTTCATGAATTGCGTTATTCCCACTTACAAGCGCTTGCTCACCAATGCTTCAACCCCTGTCGGGAAGTGAGGGGCTTTTCATTGGGTTTATTGAGAAGCACTATTTTGGCCACTGAGCTAGAGGAAGGTGCCGATGAAGACAATGCGGCATTTTTGACGGCTTTTGGTTTGTTTGAATACGGTCTCTTCCCCTTGCTTGCAGAATTGACCAAACCTGAAGTTCTCGAAACTGACGCTCGTGGGTTTGTTGCCACCCAAGTCGAAGCATTGTCATTGGTGTCAAAGGTGTTTTTGCAATATTCTACTTCATTTTCCAAGGAAAAGATTGAGCAAGTGTGGTTGTATATCTTGGAAAGCTTTGTTGCCATCCGAAAGTTGGCTCACGAAGACGATGTCAAAGAGTACGATGAAGCTGCACCTGAAATGATCAAGAATATGATAATGGTGTTGCAGAACACTGAATCGTTTGCCAATAATGTCAAATTAAATGAATCCACGTGGGAAAAGATTGACCAAATTTATCCTCGCATGAAGAAAGAGTTAGGTGTGCAAGATCAGGAACCGGCACGTGAGTCAGTTCCAGAACAGCCGGTGTTTGAGCAGCCCGCTTCTGAGGAGCCACTGCCCGCGAAGCCCGTGTCCGAACAGCCAGTGCCCGACCAGCCAGTGCCCGAACAACTCATTCCCCCTCTGGTTTCCCAACCCATTTCAGAAGCCATTGAAACTCTCAGTGACGTTGAAAATCACGAGATTTTTAACTCTAAGCTCGAAGAAAAACTTGATCAAATTCTTGAACAAGAAGCGTTTGAGAGTCTGTGATATATACATATACCGAAACTTCGTTTTATTGTCTACGGACAAGTGTAGCCACCATCTACCCTGATATCACTACCAGTAGTATAAGAACTAGCATCACTGGCCAAGTATAAATAGGCCCCCACTAATTCCCTAGGATCCGCCTCTCTACCCAACGGGATCAATTGTAACCACTTGTTAACAGTGTCAGGGTCGGCAAACTTAGCCAAGTCGGTGGCAATGTAACCAGGACTTACCGAGTTCACCCGGGCGTACCCGGCCCATTCCACGGCCAAGGACTTCGCTAACATATGTGTGCCAGCTTTCGCGGCATTGTAGGGGGCTTGCAATTGGGGGACATTGACAATGTGTCCCAGCATCAGGGCAGTGATTACCATCAGCCCCTTTCTCTGTTTCTTGAAAATAGGCCCAATGGCAGCGGCACAGTATGCAACGGAGTTAAAATCATTGTCTACAATTTTCTTCCACAATTCCACACCATTGTCCAAATCGGTGAATGGGCCCTGAGTCCAGGCAATGCCAGCATTTGCGACAAAAATATCAATCTTGCCAAAGTCCTTTTCAATTTGCTTGACCACTTGCTTTACGTGATCAGGATCGGTGATGTTACATTGATATGCCTTCAGCTTAACCCCGTAAGTCTGTTCCAAATACTTTGCTTTTTCATCAGCGGGAGTCAGATTGTACCAAATTGCCACATCAGCTCCAGCCTGGGCATACCCTTCAGCAACAGCCCAGCCGATACCCTTCGATGACCCGGTGACGGTGGCAACCTTACCCTTGAGCAGGAAGGCATCAAGGATTTTCTTTTCAAGAACGGGTTGTTTGGTGGGCAATGGACCCACATCAGGGTTACAGTAAGATTCAATTGCCATGGTAGATTAGTTGGTCATGTGGAGTCCTATATAATAACTTGGTAATCTATGGATGATGTCATTGTGCTTGACGCAAGGCATTTTGTAGGATCAACCTTGGCTTAAAAGCCAATTGCTATCTAAGCTATTGTTGCAGGCTGTGGGAAGTATCACCAATATATTTATCAGGCTTCCCTTTACTTCCTGGTGTGATGGGGTTTACCTAGACAATCGATATCTATCAAAATTTGTTTCACGGACAAGCAATGACCGAAGATATTTAATCGGGAGAGTATGGGGTAAGTGGCTCCCACTACCCAGAATGTGCAATATGCCGGAGTTTCCCATAATAAACAAACCGGAACATTTCGGATAGGGTCACCAGCTTCCCGTACGGCTTTCATGCATTCAGTATTTTATACTATCCCTCGCTCCAAACAGCACTCTACTTTTAGACTTACCCCACAAATTCATAAAATTTTGGACTCACAGGTTAATGTAATCCATCAACTCTTGTAATATATGTTCCAAACTGGTGTAAAATGCACAGTAATCATTAATATCAACAAAATTGTTGCGCAAATCATAGTAAATCTTTTCATTCAACTGAGACAAAGTCGCTTTTACATCGGCCAGCAACTGGACTTTGCGTGTCAACAGGTTCGTTTGCATCATGGGCATCAAGTCATCCGCCTTTATATTTCTGCCATCCATCGTCCCATTTTTAATACCATTAAATTCAATGGATTCAGGTAAGATAGGTTGTGGAACATCCATCACGTTGAACAAATCAGTCAAATTCATATACAGGGTGACTTGGAATTCGTAAAACTCATCGCAACTTGGAAGCTTATTTTCTGAAATGTACTCAGTAATGAGTGGCAATACTTGATACCGCTTCAAAATATATTCCCATGACAAGTTGGTCAAACTCAACATCCGCTTATATTTTTCGTTCTTAAACCACTTACGATTTAAAATGAAGAGCGCCTTGTTGATGAGCTTGACGTAAACACAAAGCTCTGCCGTTTGCATGAATTCGTAGCGGAACTTCACAGCTATAATGACGAACATAAGAATAATCAGATCCAACGGAATAGTCCTTTTAACATACCAATTATACTTGCCAAACTTAATAAAGTCGTTGTACTTTAAAAAATCGTTTAAGTTGTGTAAAATCAGCGGAATCAAATTATTGTGGATATTTTCGTAGGAAAAGTCCTCATATTGATTAAACCTGAGTTGCAGGATCAGCAGATTGTGGAAATTCTTGATAATGTTTGCTTCTTGCAAGTGGCCAAACGTATCCTCATACTTTGTAAGTGACAACGACCCTAGAAGGCCCATCTTTCCATGTTCACATTTAATCATGACATTTTCAGGGGACTTTTCATCATCAAGTATCTCTCCAGAATAATCTCGCTTGACCACTTGTCCCATCAACATCTTCTTATGCAACAACATCACCGCCCTGTCAACAAACAGCCACAGGTGGTTGGTAACAAAGTTGATTAAATTCATCTCTTGAACCGTCAGTGGCGGGTGGGTGTTGAATGAGTCATTCATCCGGTATATCAGGGTATGTATCATTTTGAACAAATCCAAAATCATAGTCTTAATATCATTCACCTGAGCTGAAGTGATGTTCAGTGAAAGACCGTTGTGTAAATGATACACAAGCTCCAGGAGGATACGATCATATGAAAATTTGACATTCAACAGCAAGATCCCCACATCGAGCTTACGGGACTTTACACCCCTCTCATTGGCGAACAACTCTTCATCGTCTGGCATTTTTACATTGAAATCGTCCATCCGACATACCGGTGGGAGGCAGAAATTATGCAGAGTTAAGGCATCTAAGCCAAATATTACCCACCAGAGTAAGCGCCGGAATTGGATCACTTCAGCATCGTTTATCCGCAAAGTTTCCTCGGGGTCTTTGTGTAATTGCAAAAACTTGGCGTAACGAATGATTTGCAGCATTTCCATCGTCAGTGGATTCGGCAGAGTCAGCTGGATAATAACATTTCCCAATAGTAACCCAATAGTCTTAAGACCATGAGGATAGTTATAGTACTGGCAAACCTTGTTGAATGCATTTAAGTACTTGTTAATATCCTGGTTGAGCAACAAATTGTCGAATTCTTCAAACTCGGAAATTGTCAGAGCATAAAGAATAGGGAAGTAAAGGGTGTAAAAATCAATATAGTCGAATTCCACGTCCAGCAGCGGCAGCGATCCCATCAGCAGTGCCAGACTGTCTCGTCGAAATCGCCAAAATCGTTCGTGTTCCCGCTTGAAAGTCTCCAAATTGACCACAATCGGTAACAATATGTGCACCAGGTTCATATACCTTTCAACCAACTCATGCAGACGTTCCCTCAGGATAGGGAGGTAATCGGAAAGCTCATCAAGGATATTATTATTTTGGTAGTTGGAATTACTACCGAAAAGATAATTTACCAGGGTGGCGGGGTTGGATGAATATGGATTGAGCAGGGAGGAAAGTCCGGTATTATGTATCCGGGAAACGGGAGGGGCAACCGGTGCCAGATCAAAAAAGTTATTGACGTTGCGATATTGGCTGTCTTTCAGCACCACTGAGGTACCAGTTGTATTTGATGAAGATGCAGCAGAAGTGACGACGGTGGAGGTTGTGCCCGTGGCTGTGGTAGTTATTGACGACATGGGGGTGCCCAGTTCCGGCAGTTTGACGCTGAAATCACCATTATACCCAAACAGGGCTAAGTTGAAGGCAAAACCATCCTCAGGCTGCTGCGAATAATTTGTCTTAAAGTAATTGTTGGTGATATTGTTCAGTGAGTTATTCATAATCGGTACCTGTAAAGTGCTGGATGGGGCCGACACCCCAGAGGTCCGTTTATCTGGCTGTTCAGGAGTGGACACAAAGGAATAAAAGGGTATATCTGCCACAGTTGATGGCAGCCCGGCCTTGAAGAACTGAGGTGAATCGTCGGGCGTCACCTTCTTTGTTGGCTGAGGAGGTTTGGATACAGCCGGGGTTGGTGTTCTTTGCAGGGAAGTGTTCGGATTCTCATTTACTTTGGGGGAGATGGACAATGTTACCGGGGCATTCAGACCCAGTTCATCCGATAATGCCAGCTGTCTCCGAGAATTCCGCTTTCCACCTCGACTCACCCGTTCGTTGACAAAGTACTTGCACTCAATATTAAGCTGATCACACTTTTGGCATACCGGTCGATCCCTCAGACACTTTATCTTCTTCAGGTGACAATAGACACACAGCAAAATCCGCCGCTGTCGAGTCTTTTGTACTTTTAGCACTTTCCCATCTGCTAATATTTTCAACTCGGCCGCAACCAGCTTTGTTGGTTTGGAACGACAATCATCACCTTCCTCGGCATCTACTTCATCCTCCTCTCCCGCTAAATCGGGATCCACAGATTTTTCGGAGGTAGGCGGTAAGGAAGGGGAAAACAGAAGTGAAACGGATGACGGGTGATCACCCAGGTTCATTGGTGATATGATCTGCTCGGTGAGGTTCATCAAATTGCAGATAAGAATAAATTACCTTTCCAAGACCTAGTAGACAAGCAAAGAAGTCTGGAATTCGGCGTTAGCACATAAAATTATTACGAAAAAATTATTGCGAACCCCACATTCACCGACATATGGAACGAGTTTAAAGAGTGGGGTATCCATCATAACGATAATATAATTTATCTGTGTTCGAGGTATTTGCTCGGCCCAATCTCAAATTTGAATAATGCAGCAGGTGGTGGATTGTCGATAAAGATCGATCTTCCATAAGGCGCATGTGGTCAACGTCGGATAAAGTGGCCTTAATGCAAAAAACAAACTTAAACTTTATTTGAGTATCGAATTCACTCCCAACACTTTGAATTTTTATCACCGAAAAAGAATGTCTCGAGCCAATACTTATCGGAATTAAGACCCAATATTATCTGATAGAGAAGACGTATCATGCATGGCTAGAGGGTGCATCCGCACTTGTAGAATTTTGATAAAAGGAGCGATTCCGGGTTTGGTTTTGAGATTTAACTGTAGCCATGGTATTCCATTCATATATGCTCATAAATCATTTGCATAAAAGTCCTCGGAATTATACCCGCGGAAATGGGTTGCTGGTGACTCAAAACACATTTCCGGCAGGAAGTAACCGCTATTTATATCGCATGAACGGTGCTTTACAGTATCTAAGCATTATTTTTTAAGAGATGCTGTCAATGCCCTCGAGGTCGAGTCTCTAGTTCCTGTAATAACCGAGATATCTCAACTTGAAATTAGTGATTACCAGCAAAGTCAACACTGGTTTTGAGCATCCAGCCGCACGCGCACATTATCTCGCAATATGAACGCCGACGATTCGCCAGCGGTGTCCAGCACAAAATTAACATTTATCGTGACAGCATTTGTCGTCCTGCTTACGGCATTTGTTTTACAGACAGAATTTACTTCACAAGTATATAAAGATGGTTTTTCCGAGCCGATTGTTCTCCTTTGGGTAACGCATGGACTTTGGTGGCTTCTTTGGCCGATCCAAACCATTCTTGCGGGCTTGTATCGAACGTTCCAGAAATGGCGTGCTGCAAAGTCTCCAATTCTCATAACTTCTTTGGCGACGCTGCCACTGGGAGCATCATATGAACGTGTACCCCTACAGGACCCTCACGGCGACAGCATTGTTACCGAGGTGCAAACCCATCCACCCAGCTACTGGGCATACTTTAAGAAGGCGATTATTAAGCAGCTTCATAATGTATATCACACGTCCGTACTTATTTATGATCTGGCCCACCATGGACCAAGTGACGTGTCGATTCCTCAGATTATTGAATCCAATGAAAAACTCCCTCATCTGAACCTGGTTAATGAATGCATAAAAGCGATGTTGCTGACACTGTCTATCCGCTACATTTGCAAACAAGCGCTTGTCATCACTGTCATTCTTACTTTCGCTGGGTGTACTTGGTATGCGTCAATGGCGTTGACTTTTGCCAGTGACGTTACCGCTATTTACAATTGCCTGGCATTTACTGCTTATGCCTTTGCTATCCCTATGCTTGGTGAGCGGTTTTCGTGGCTAAAGGTGCTGTCGGTGATTGTTGCCATTGCAGGTGTGTTTGTGGTATCGTACAGTAGCCCATCAGATGATGTAGAAACAGACTACCCGTACCGGTTATGGGGCAATTTACTCATCTTGTTTGGAGCTGCGCTTTACGGCTTTTATGAGTGTTTATACAAGAAATGGTGTTGTATTCCCAACCATCTCGCATCAGAAATTCTGCCCCGACGGCAGCTGTCTTTTGCTAACTTTATCATGTTTTTGTTCGGGATCTTCACCTTTGTTATTTTGTTAGTGGTGATGTTCATACTGGAAGTGACTGGGATCCATCATTTTAAATTCAACTACGGCGATAAGAACGGGGAAATCTGGTCGTTGGTAGGCGGTTCCATCGTATCTAATTTGTTATTTTCAGGGTCGTTTTTATTGTTGATGGCTTTGACGCTGCCGGTGTTGTCATCGGTGTCTTCGTTGCTCACAATCTTTTTGATTGGCATTGTGGAATGGTGGATGTTTGGTAATGTTTTGAGCCCCCAACAGTTATTGGGGGATTTGTTGATCATTATTGGGTTTCTTTTCTTGACTGCCGCCCTGTGGAAAGAAATTTCGGAAGGCAACGATGGGAAAGATGATGTAGACCTTGTCCTGACATATTCTTTTGCTGTTTCCACCGAGGAGTAACTGTGGTACAGTCATTTACACAATGGATTCCTCTAAAATTAATCATTATTTAGTTTATACCATTCAAGAAATAATTTTCTAGAAGTGACATTAGCTCTATTAAATACTTGACATCTTTTTCCATCTCCTCTCTCGTCTCCTGAAGCCGCGCTCCCTCATCAGTCGCGTCCCCAGACGCGTCTCCATGACTTCCATTTCCGATGCTGACATGGAACAGTATTACAGACTGTTCCTTCCGTTCAGGTATTTATTTCAATGGCTTCTGCACTCGCCCAAACCTACAGAGGATTTTACCAAAAGAGAAATTGCTTGGGAACTCCGTAATGAAATTTACCAGCGGTATCAATCATTCATGACGATGGAAGAATTCAAGCAAGCAGTGGTTCGGGCGAACCCAATGCGGTTTGAAGTCGGTGCAATCTACTCGGTTTACCCCAAGGATAAAAAGACATTACCCAAACTGGCGCTCAAGCCCGTGGCGAAGGAATTGGTATTTGATATTGATTTAACTGATTATGATCCTATCCGGACGTGTTGTCAAGACAAGGCCATTTGCACAAAGTGCTGGCGTTTTATTCAAGTGGCGGCTCACATCATTGATGCTGCTTTACGTGAAGACTTTGGCTTTGAGCATCTTGTATGGGTATTTTCAGGTAGAAGAGGTGCCCATTGTTGGGTAAGTGATGCTCATGCCCGCAATCTTGATGATACTGAACGAAAAGCGGTGATTGATTATTTGGACGTGCTTGGTGGTGATAAACGTATTCGTAAGCCCTATGCTTCGCTGGTGGACAGAGCCTTTGAATATTGCAAACAATTATTTGAAGAAGTGATACTAGAAGAACAAGACCCATGGAATACACTTGTTCCTGGCACTGATCATATTGACGCCAACGTTGAGGAATTGTTGGACATGTTGCCAGATAAACAATTGCGTGAACATTTGCGTGTCCAATGGAAGCGGACTCCACTGTCGCTGGCAGGCAAATGGCAAGACATTAATAAATCAGCCCGGGAGCTCAAGTTGTCAAAATTTGTTTTGGGCCAAGTTATTGATGCGAAAAAGGATGTTATCTTACGTTATATGTACCCTAGACTTGATGTCAACGTGTCTAGACAACTTAATCACTTGTTAAAGGCACCATTTTGTGTTCACCCCGCTACAGGCAACATTTGTGTTCCCTTTGATCCCAAGAAAAGTTTGGTCGATGACGATCTGTATGGGTTTAATCCAACCACTGCTCCGAAGTTGGCACAAATCCAACAGGAATTGAATGATTGGGACGGTGATTTGCTGGGAGACGCGTGGGACAAGACCTCGCTAAAACCATACGTTGATTACTTCGGCAAGTACGTAACAGACTTATACAAGGCCGAGTTGCACAACCGCAAGCGGCCTGGTGAAGACTTAGAATTTTAATATATATGAGTCCAGCTCAGTATGTGACAACATCGATGATGATATTAATGATGCTCACAATCACTTGAACCCCTACCAACACAACAACAATAAATTCGAGGTTTTCTTCGTGCGAATGTCCCAATTGCTCTTTAAGCATAGACAACAAATCGGAAATCACCTCCAATCTTTGGTTCAACAATTCCACCCGTTGGTTGATTTCCAAATACCCTCTAGCCGCCTGGTATATCGGTTCCAAATGGGGCTCGGCCCACATAAGTTCAGGCAGGTCGAGCACAGACCCATGCAAATTGATATTGATACGCAAAATAAAGAGCTCGCCAATCAGTTTCATAATTTCGTCTCGACTCATTTCCACCTTCCCCGTCTGGGCGATCTGTTGGGGAATATCTTGTGTGTCTTCGATTGTATTGTCAACCAATTCTTCAAAAAGTGAAATCTTAACCAGCTGGGCGAGGGAATGGGAAATCAGTAACTTGAGCATGTAATTGTTATCATCTCTCAATGTAATGAAATCATTATAAATTCGCGGTTGGTACAGCTTGGTAATGTAGTAATTGAATTCTTCAACTTGTACATCCTCTTGAGCCAATTTTTCATTTTCAAACCGATCCAAATCATCCAAGAAGGCTTGTTCCTCGCGAATGGTGTACCCCCACATGACCACTACCCCGTATTCAAAAATAAAAACATCGTTTTTCTTACCGATATCAATTTCACCGCCATCGTCAGCAAGACGAATGATTTTATGCAGGTTATCATGGTCAACATGGGAACCTCTCCAATCCTTGTAAGTAAATGACGAATATAGGCACTCATCAAATAGCTTTGGGGATGTATTGTGAATGCGCTTGCGGTCTTTAAGCCAGCGGAACAAGTCCTTCATTTTATACAGCGCACATGTACAGTACGCTGTGACCCGTGGTAACATATCCCGATGGGCTTTACTGAGAGTCATGGCATCTTTTCTCGCACTAGTGTTGGTTATCTTCTTTGCTTGCGAATATACTTTAGGAGGCGCCACTACTCCCAGATCATCGTCTTCATCGTCGTCGTCGTCTTCATCCCCACCTAAGTCATTAGGGTCTTCGGGGAGCAATTTCAACTTCTGCGACGTTCTCAGGGTCCGCTGGAGGCCAATCTTTTGCGATTGGACAATTTTCAGATGGCGATTGCCGTAAGGAGACAGCTTAGGTTTCGTACCAACCGATGGTTTCATAAGGGTTTCCGATTGATCCATGGGATTATCCAGTAATAGTGGGGTGTTTTCCGACATGGTAGTATCACGTATTTCAGTGGCACTTGGTTGTGGTTAAGCCTTCGCACAGAGCGGTTTGATGCAGCGTGCGACGAGCAACAAGAACCAGCCGAACCATGGCTTCGCATCATGGTGTGGAAGAAGTTGTTTAAGTGTATGAATTACTAAGTGATTATCTGAGTACTTGATAAGCCAATCTAGATACTTTTAACAATAAACGGTAGAAATTATTAGTACCCCTGACTCAAAATTATGTTGACCCAGTACCGGTTCTTTTATCAAATCATTGTGTGTAAATTCTTTAGGGGTCATTATCGCCTGTTTTGTGCAATTTGCAGTTGTGATAGATTTTCATCCTATCTCAACTATCCTCGTGAAAAATTACCTCACGCCAATGCCTCGACCAGTGCTCCTCCTCAAAAACCCAAGCACACCTGAAGACCCTTACGATAAACACTTTCGTCAGAATGGTTTTTTGCCGGTGTTCATCCCGTTGCTAAACCATAGTCATTGGGATCGTGACGCCACAATCGCTTACCTAAACTCATCTGAGTTTGCGGAGATACCCTATTTTATCATCACCAGTAAGCGAGGAGTGGAAATGTTTGCCGACTGTTTGGCAGATGTTCCTCCGCAACAACAACAGATGATTTATCGTAAAAGGGCCTATACTGTAGGTCCTGCGACAGCTGAAGAATTGGAGCGCATAGGCTTTACCAACATTGGCGGCGGTGCAAATGCTGGTAATGGTCGAAAGCTAGCTGATTTTATTCATGAAGAATTAGGTCCCGGGCGCCATCGGATAGTATTTTTCACTGGAGAAATTCGAAAGGACATTTTGCCTGTGACATTAAAAAACTATGGCTTCGATCTCACTGAACGTGTCATTTATAAAACCGAAGATCGCCAGGATATTCTTGATCAGTTCACCGCTGCATGGAATACACATAAAGACAACCAGCCGTGGGTTGTATTTTTTCTGCCCCAGGGGACCGCGCCCGTGGTACATACGATTGGTGGTCTTATTGTGCCGATCGCCGTGATTGGGCCGACTACCGAGGAATATCTCATTGAAAACAAAATCACGCCAACGGTAGTGGCGGCACACCCCACTGCAGCACTGTTGGTAGCAGCCATAACCTCGACATAAGATTCTCGCCAGCTATGACACTGGCATTGTATGCATACACCACAAATTATCTACTTTCAGTTAAAGTACGCGCATGTTCGACGTAAGGAGGGCTACATGCAACCATTTTGGGCAACCCAGAAATCACGCAAAGGCGGTCTAATTATACCAATATATACATAGAGTGGTGTGCCCTGCATAGTTTTTGTCTTGGTATTTAACATAACCTTCAGGTTTCACAACATCTTCACCATGTTGTCGGCATGGTATATCGTTGCCTGTAGCAACCACATCTTAGATCTCATTGACGTGCCTAAGCCTAAAAAAGTGTCTTCCAGACTTTTTCTTGTTTGTTAAATATACCCCCTTTTTACGCGGCCGAATCATGGACTGACCATATGATGCAATGATCAAACAGTGGGCTGGTAATATTATATTCCAAATTTTCTAACTCCCTGCCAAAGGTGATGTGACAAATTGCATTTGCATATCACATTCCGCCATGTAAATTGTATACTATTGCAACCATTTGGTGGTGCAGTTTGGGGCGTGGCCAACTTCTCGTACCGGCAGTATGCATGGCTGCGCCTTGAGCGCCAGCCCACCGCAAGATTTAAGCTTTGGCTCAAAACATAAAAACACAGCCTTCGTTAATATATAAAACGATTGCATTCGCCTTTTATTTTGTCATTCAATCACATAAATTGCAATGAAGTATTCTACCGCTGTTCTTGCTGCTACTCTTGGTGCTGTAAATGCTGCTATCAATAAAAGAGCTGATGAGGCGGTGTTGACTATTTCTCCCGAAGACATGTCTGCTTCGATCTTCGATCTGAACGACTTTGCCACCAATGAACGTCAATCGGCTGCTGACCACTACAGCTCGCTTTACGACGAAAACAATGGCCGTGTTCCTATTACTGCTTTCTTTACTGTTGCAGCCACTGGTGAAGCTACCGCTGCCGATGCCTCCGCCACTGGTTCTGCTGATGAAGCTTCCACTGCTGATGCTTCGGTTCTGGATGAAGCTTCTTCCGCTGATGCTTCGGCTCTGGACGATGCTTCTTCCGCTGATGCTTCGGCCCTGGACGACGCTTCCACTACGGACGAATCTGCCTCTGGCTCCGCTACCGCTTCTGACGACTCGTCGTCTGCCTCTCTCGTTTCTGACGAATCTTCCGCTGCCTCGGCCTCGGCCTCGACTTCCGACACATCGTCTGCTGCTGAATCTGCTTCTGACTCCGTTTTGGCCCTGGATTCTGAGCTTGCCTCTGTCTCCGCCTTGGAAACTGCGGATGAATCTTCGGCACTTGTGTCTGACGTTTCGGCTACTGGCGACTCTGTCGACACTGCCAAGCCTACTTTGATTGGTGGTGGATATGGTAACGGCACTGGTACTACTAATGGTACTACCGGTGGTGACCTGGACCTGAATTCGGTGTCTGTCGCTGAAGAGTCTGACCTGGCTTCTGCCACTAAATCGGGCTCGTCGTCTTCGTCAGCCTCGAAGTCTGACTCATCGAAGTCGAAGTCTGAAGACGGTTTTGCCAATGCCGCGACTGTTAATGGTGTTTTGGCTGCCGCTGCTGGTTTGGTTGTTGCTTTGCTCTAGATTTAAAGGTATATAGACTCTCCTCCTTAATGTAATTGTTAATGAATGCATATGATATCAATATAATAAAATGTACTTTTCGAATGATTTGATGTTCTAGGTTATGAAATTAGGTTGCTCATGCATATTAAAAACACATGTCGTGTCGTGTAACGACAGATTGGGTAACAAAACGTAAGCGAAACCCAAATCAAGACAACTCCAAGTCCAGACTTTTAACCCCAAACTTCTAGGGCCTTTATTTTCTTTCTGAACAGTTTTGAAATCATCAGTTGACGTCCTATTATTACTTCAGCTGTATACGTGCTGTCTAGATGAGTTTACACTTTGAAATACTAATTACGTGTTGTAGAATTTAGGGGGACAATAAATCAACTAACTACACGCTCAGTCCACCACCCTCCCTCAAATTCTGGACTTTAATCTGCAATGCCCGCGTCATCTGCTTAACCACCAGGACTTTATTGGCAAATCGGTCCTCACTAAATTACTGAATCTCACTACATGTAAGGATGATGGAAATGCGTTTTCAGTAAAGACTTCGTGGCCAAGCTGGTTAAGGCGTGCGACTGTTAATCGCAAGATCGTGAGTTCAATCCTCACCGAGGTCGATTCTTTTTAAGTTTTTAACATGATTTCAGTTTAATATTTTTGAAAAATAAACCCTCTTTAGCACCTTTCTAATAGCTTCGATTTTAACCTTTGTTGTTTAAAGATTTTGACTATTTGACACTGCTTTTTTTCGCGCCTCACCGATACGTGTTCACCCTATGTCCCTCCGAGACAAACAGATTGAGCGGTTGGAGCAGATGCTCCTGCCCCAAAAGAAAGGTGAGTTGGCGTGGAAGGTATTGATCATGGATTCAAAGGCTCGTGCAATTGTGTCTCTGGTGTTACGGGTTAATGACCTTCTCAAGTTGGGAGTGACTTTGCACGCGTTGTTAAAACTGAACCGGAGTGCCATGCCTGATGTACTGGCGGTGTATCTTGTGGAACCGACGATTGAAAACATTATGGCCATACTTGAAGATCTTCAAAACGAGAATTATGAATCTTTCTACATCAATTTCACATCGTCCTTACCGCGAGACTTGCTTGAAGAATTCGCCAAAAAGGTGAGTCTTTGTGGCAAAGCAAACAAGATCAAGAGTGTGTGGGACCAATACCTTGACTTTATTGTCACTGAACCGAATTTGTTTTCGTTAGACTTGCCGGGGATGTTCTACAAGTTTGGCCTGTCGCTGACCACTGAAGATGACATTGCCCAATGGACCGATCGCATTGCCCAAGGATTAGTGGCATTGATTAACACCATGGGTACGATTCCTATAATTCGGGCTCCCCAGGGTGGCGCAGCCGAATTCGTCGCATCTCAGCTTAATGTCAAATTAAGAGACCACTTGTTGAATAAAGCTCAATCTACTGGGGATGGTGTTAGACCTGTACTTATTCTTTTGGACCGGAACTTGGACTTGTCCCTGATGTTCGCCCACTCGTGGATTTACCAAGTTATGGTGGCTGACGTATTTAGCCTCAAGCGCAACACCATTAAGTTGGATGTAACAGGTGAAAACGGTCAATCTAAACAAAAGAGCTATGATGTTGACCCTAAAGATTTCTTTTGGAGCAAATACGCTCAATTGCCGTTTCCTGATGTCGCCGAACATGCCGATACAGAAATCAATGCTTACAAGAAAGATGCCAGCGACTTAACAGCAAAAACTGGGATCACTTCTTTAGATGACATTGATAATTCGGCGTCGCTGACAACAGCCATCCAACAAGCTGTTGATGCATTGCCCGAACTTACCGCTCGGAAAGCAACTTTGGACATGCACATGGACATTTTGCACAATTTGGTCTCAGAATTGCAAGCAAAGCTGTTGGATCAATTTTTTGAAATTGAGCAAAATTGCAGTGACCCCAAGGTGTTGGAAGAATTTTACGACTTGTTGGGGAAACAGCCCACCGTGGGTTCCAACTTGAACGACAAGTACCGGACGTTTTTGATGATGGTTCTTGTCGTCGAATTACCCGAAGATTATAAGAAAAAGGTGCTGGCTTGGTTTGCTGAACACGATGTTGACTTAGCCGCATACAATTACATTACCAAGTACAAGCAAATTCTGAACATGACAAACTTGAGTGATTTGGGCCAAGGTTCCCGTATTGGGGCTGACCTGCTGGCTCAACAATCGGCATTGCTGCTGTTGTCGCTGAAGTTGTACGGTTTAACTGAGGGGAAGATCTCGGAAGGGTTGTCGCTGATTGCGCTGAAGATGAAACTGTTCATCCCTGAAAAGAAGGAATTGCCTGTCACAAAAATTGTACAATCGGTGATGGACCCGCAAAACGCGCCTCAGGATTCGCTTGCTGTCACCGACAACTACGTATATTTGGATCCTAGAACCCGGGGCTCCAAGCAACCCAAGCGCCAGACGTATAATCTGCTGATGGTGTTTATGATTGGTGGTGCAAACTATTTGGAATACCAAAACTTGGAAGAATGGGCAGAAAAGAACAAGAAGACGGTGGTTTATGGGGGTACTGATGTCGTTTCTCCCGACGAATTTTTGGCAGAAGTGAACAACTTAGGAAAGTCTAGCTAGTAATGAAGAAATGATATAGCCGTATTTTGGTTATCGCCCTCGTCTACCCCAAATCCTGTACACAAACACTAGGTGCGACCCGTGGATTTCAAGCGTCGCACTTTCAGCAACACCATGTCGGGTATTCAATCGTTGTTAAAGACGGAAAAAGAAGCCGCCGAAATTGTCAATGAAGCCAGAAAGTACCGCACGGCTCGTTTGAAGCTGGCCAAGCTGGACGCTCAAAAGGAAATCGACGAATACAAGAAATTGAAGGAGTCGGACTTGTCCAACTTTGAACAAGAACACCTGGGGGAAAACGAATCAGGTGAAAAGGAAGCTAATGCCAAAGTTGAAAAGTCGTTGAAGGATATCCAGGAAACGTACAACAAGCACAAAGATACCGTGGTTAAGCAACTTGTGGATGCTGTGATCACCCCCTCGGCGGAGTTGCATGTCAATGCTAAGTAGGCTGGCCATAGAGATAATACACGAGTGAACGAAAATTTACTTAAATTAAGCATTTCTTGTTTACATTATGACACATTCCTTATCTTCGTCATGAGACGATTTTTTCGGCGGGTGGGCCGCCAATTGCTTCTTAACCTTTGCAGCCACTGTTTTGTCCAACAATCTCGACAAGGCCTTCTCGTCGCCTTGTTGGGCAGCCTTCTGATACCATAATTGAGCATCTTGCACATTTTTAATACAACCAATCCCCTTATCATAAAAGTTGGCCACTGCAAATTGCGCCTTGCCCGAACCACAGTTTGCGGCTCTCTTGGCCCATTCAAACGCTTCCAGTTCGTCCTTGGGCAAATGGGGTTCACAGCCAACCAAATACCATGCACACATCGCAAGCATCGCTTCGGGGTCACCGCCCAAAGCCGCCTGGGTATAGTAATGGATCAGCAAGTTACCATCCTGAGGAACCACTTCCCCAACCTCGTAGCATTTCCCAAGAATCGATGCCAGTTGCACGTGACCCAAGGCAGCTGCCTGCGAGTACAACTCTAGCGCGTACTTCTTGTCGGCAATTACAATATCTTTGTACCCATGGTAGTAAAGCTTTCCCAATTCGTAGGGGGCGGCTGCAGTCAACTCATTGGCAACATTCAGAGCCCGCGTCAACCACTTGATCCCCATTTTCTCATTGTTCGTGTTGTGTGCAACCCCCATCCGACCGTAGAACATGTACATCCCCATCTTGTACATGGCGGCGGGGTGATTCTTAGATGCGGCAATCTTGAGATACTCCACTGCCTTCCGTGCATCACGCCCAGTGCCCAAACCTTCCTCAAAGCAAATCAGCGTCCGGTACGCCAGCTCAGTATGACCGTGTTTTGCAGCCTGTTGGAATAACACAAACGCATCACGATTGTCCACCTTGCCCAAGGCCCCCAGCGAATAGGCATCGGCCAACAAGTATTGCGCTTCGGGGTAACCCTTGTCTGACAATTTCTTCAAGTAGTGGACAGCCTCCTTGATCAAGGACCGCTGCAACTTCCGTTCGTCAACTTGAGCTTCTTTCAAGTTTTGTTGGGACTTCAGTTTCCGTGGCAGCTTTCCTCGGGGCGGCAGCGACAGTTTAATGGCAGCACTGACAACCCGAGTCTTGGCAGCCGGGGCAGGTTGGCCCGCCTTGGGATCTTCCACTTCTAGCATTAGAGCAGTTTGTAACATATACTGAGCGAATTGGAAGATCACGGTGGGGTCATTAGTCTTCTTGGCATTCATCCTGTAAAGCTCGATCGTCTTCATTCGCGGAACCAAGTTAGACGAATTATTGCCCAAGTATTGTTGAATAAGATCCTGACTATTAATAATCAGGGCAGCATCACTGCGATCGTAGTAAAATGACAGCAGCAGTGAAACCAGTCTCAGGTGGCCATACCGGTGGGCAGCGCCGGGGACTAACAACGAGGTTTCCAGTCTCAGGTACAATTCTGACAGCGCCGGCGCAATTTGTGGCGGATAGCCAGCAGCAGCCGCGGGATGATTCAAATTAAGGTTAGTCACCAGCGACAGTGCCAGCAACGAGTTGGTACCAGGCAGCCCCAACATTTCGCGGCCAAAAGTGGGCGACAGCATGGGCAACCTTTCGGGGCTCATTTCCTGGGACTTGAAATTGAACGGCTGTTGTTGGTATTGCAAATGTGGGGGTAATCTGTAAGGGTGATCTGTGTTTTTGCCACGAGTCTTTCTCGAATGCAAATCGGGAACGGAAGATGCTTCCGTGTGTCCATCGGTGGGATAATTTGGCGAGTCTCCGGATACCCCAGTATCCACAGAAAACGTAGGTTGATTTGAAAGAGCCAGATCATGCGTAAACGAGTCATCCTTCGTGATCGAGGGCTCCTCGGAAAACCCGCGGTTGGGGTATTGGGGTTGACGGGCTTCCTCTACTTCCGTTGGGAATGCGTTGAATCCCAGTTGCGATTGGGGTTGAGGATCGACAGGAAACGGTTCAACCACCCCCAGTTGGTACGACTGTACAAACGGATCGAAGTCCTGTTCATAGGTCACCGGATCGTCATTTTGTTGTTGCTGGTGGGCTTTTGGTGAATAGAATTGCTCGGGCAGTTCCGAACGCAGGGGAGGAGGTAAGTTCGGTTGGAGGTCTTCGACAAATGGTTGTCTCGGTGGAGACTCCACCATAGTTATGACACCCCCTGTGGGTTTGATCGGCAGCACGTCGCCGTCACCGTAATCCGTAGAGGGATATGGCCCGCTTTCTCCTGTGTTCAAATCAAGTGCCTTGACCCCGTTTGCGAGGTCGTGTTCATTCTTCGGCAGCTTCGGAAGAAGCAGCGAGTAAGGATGACTCGCTCCATGAGCGATATCCGAATGACTTCCGCCATTAGTAGTTGTGGTCATGGTGAACACTACTTTGGATGGGGTTGGTGAAAAACGTCAATGCGCGCCTAGGGTTCTTAAAAGGCGGTAAGCCCACGGAATGGACAACAAGGTTACACTAGGGTTGGGAACCTTGAAAATAATAAGTGCCTAACTTAGACCGGATGTTAAGATCTATTTGAACCGTGTCTTCCCTGATTCCGTGACCAGCTACTCCGCCTGTTCTATTGCGCATTTCGCATACACTTCGTCCGTAGTTACACGAGGTTGCCGGTGCTCTAAATTGCCGTTCCGAACCCGACCGTCGGATGTACTACTACAACATTTTTGAAAGAGTGATACAATCGATTGCTTCTGGTTGGGGTACGTGAGTAAAGCCAATGTGTATAATAATAGAACCGAATCGGGCTGTGGCGGCCCTATAAAAATAATCGCAGCAGCCCATCTATCGTGTTATGCGCACAGTTTCATGTACTATTTTTAATTACACAGAGGCCATGCTGGTGCCAAAGGAAATGATTCCATTGCACAGCTACAATTTCATTTTTTCTTATCATATATCTAGTTTATTTTTCCCTAAATGCCATCAGTGAACCCAGGGACAATCGACTTAGCAAAACCACCTTCCTTGGCTGCCAACTCGTAGTAGCCATAAATGGTGGTACAAGCCAACAAGATGGAAGTACCCAGACCAAGGGTACCCATCAAGTCACAGGCCACCGACAACGCACCGATGGTGGCACCACCAAAGGCGGCGGCAGTGGGAATAATCTTCTTGAGTTCCCTGTAGACCGAAGTGTCTCTGTGTCCAGCAATCACCAAACCTTGGTCCTTGAATTGCTTGGCAACATCCTTAGGTGAGGTGCCAGCAATTTCAATCCAAGTGGTGGAAAACACGGCACATGACCCAAGAACATAACCAATGTAGACAAGGGTTTTGATAGGGTCCATCAAAGCTTCAGTCAACAGCATGGGGGGTTGGATGTAGTAAGCCAACCCACCCACAGCAAACAATTGCGATTGGCCGGGGCGGACATCATAAGACCCCAACAATTGAACAAGAATGTTCTTGGGCCACTTCATGAACAACATTTGCGAAATAAGGAAAATGTTCAGCGACAAAGCCCCTTGCAACATGATAGGAATGTTGGAAGTGTAGAACAACCGGATGGGGTACGAGCCGTGAGGGCCACGTTGTCTGGTGGACTTGACGGGCAATTCAATACGGAAACCTTGGAGGAACACAACAACAAAGAACACAACAATGGTGGCAATCAATTGGAACATGTTGGGAGCATTGGGACGGTAGAAGGCTTCCAAAAGAGCCCGCTTCTTGTCCTTTTGAGTACCCAACAAGTGGAATGTTTCAACCACCGCACCATCAAATTGAGCACCCCGACCATTGTTAAAGGTGGTGGGGGCGAAAGCCTTCCAGAACACTTGTTCACAGACGTTGGTGGCAGTGAACAACGAAATCCCAGAACCCAAACCGTAGCCCTTTTGCAACAATTCGTCCAAAAGAATAACTACAACCCCGGCAAATACCAACTGCAAAATAAGCAAAAGACACACCGCAATCCCTAAGTCCAGGGGCCGGCCGTACATCCCCGTCAAAACGTACACGGTGGCCTGACCAACGGCCAACAAGATGGCAAACAACTTTTGAGCAGCTTGAAAGTGTTCTCTTTCTTGCTTATCTTGCATGTTAACCTGGATAATCTTGGTCCCTTGCAACAATTGGAACACCATCCCCGCCAGTACAATCGGCGAAATCCCCAACTCCATCAACGTACCCCGGTTGGAGGCCAACATCATTCTCAACCAATACAACGGGTCAGAACCGTCACTCAGGGCAATCCCGTAAAGAGGGATTTCCAGCATCACTAAAAAGATCAAAAGAGTAACCCCTGTCCACATCATCTTTTGTTGGAACAGAACCTTACGTTCCGGGGCAATAACCTCCGGAACAAACGGGCTGAAAGGCTTCGTCAAGTCAAGCACACGGAACGACATGGTAACGCCAATCTAATACGTAAGTGGATTTTTCACCCAATATAAGGCTTACGCGCATTTTTTCGACACGTATCAGTTGAGAGTGTGTACGGATTCGGAACAGGGAAAAAATTTTGTAGTGGTGCTAAAGAAATGAGAGTCCCAGGGTTTTTTATTGGGATTTAGATGACACATCTGTATACATAATGTTGATGAAGGTTCTGCTGAATCATTTCCTGCATATAAATTGATGTTGCACGTGACTTTGCTGGGGCTTTCTACACACGACGCGTAGCACAGTTTATATGTATTGAATGTATCTAATAAGTGTAGTTTTATATATGGTATTCAATGCGCTCAGAACAATAAATCACAGCATAACATGGCAGTTATACAACCACAGAATGCCCCACAACACAGGCCACAGCACCCCAGGCTCTTAGGAGGTGGTGCTTGTTGCACATATACTGGTTGTTGCTGATAGTAAGGCTGTTGTTGGTAGTATTGGGGCATGTTAGTGATACCAGATTTGTTGCAGTATATCAATTAATTCGTATTTAACTGTGCCTTCGACTTGCTTATATGTCGTGACCGTGTTACTTGGCAGACACAGCCTCATATCAGGAAAACAGAATCAGACAGAGTAGCATTTTAGTGATGTTGAATAAATTAAGCCATATATCGAAACATTTTAAGTATTAGTGGAGTCAAGTACTTGTGAAAGCTCATAATAAAGATGAATAATAATAGTGTGCTATCAAGGTAGTTCATTCTTTGCATTCTTGGTGACCTACGTTACAACGTATGCAACTAGTTACCACCTAAATATTTATGATCCAATAGTATGGAAAATTTGAAGGTTGTTAATATGACTGTCAACAATCTACTAGGTTGCAGCTTTTCTTGAATATATGATTATCCAAAAAATGAATTCAATGACAAGGATGTGGTAAATAAATTCTTGTTCCATTTGAATTCTAAATCAGTTTATTATTGTTAATGTGTGTGACTCCATTCCTTTTTGCTTTTCTTGGGAGGTGTAGACCAGTAATTGTACTCGCCCTATAGCAAGAGAATAGTGTGTTTGTCTTTTTGTGGGAAAACCTATGATACCCTGTCCGGAACCCACAGTATTTGCAATCAGGGAATTCGCGTTTGTCTAAATCTCCGTTACTAGTATGGTGCACATCCTGATTCTTGTATATACATGATAACTTCAATAACCTTCAAGAGTAAGCATCTGCACGATAATACATTCGCAGATATTCTTTTGGCTATGGTATGCTAGAGCATAGTCATGATTTTGAGACAAATTTTTGAAAAAGAAACAAATTTCAATGCACTCAATCAACAAGTCAAACAATAAAATAATAGTGCTATTTCCTTACTTCCATTTTACCAAATTTAGGTACGCGAACACATTGCTGTCATTAACGGCTAGCATCTTCCTGTATCGAGGATCCGGGGGGATTCGGAACGCGAAAGAGAGCCACGCGGGACAAAGATGTCCGGTAAGTTCTACCTGGGAGTGGTGCTATGTGATTCATTGAATAAATGGTAATAGTTCAAGGTTGAAATAGGGGTTTAATAAGTTTTTCGGACCCATCAAGGGTGTCACTTGACCCAAATCACCCCGTATTTGAATTTTCCTTTTGTCCGACCCGGCGACCCCCGGGACCCCACATTTCCGGGGTAAGTTTATAAACATCGCAATGCTGCTCCCCCAATTTTTTATTGGTACACCTTACTAACATGTCGTTTCAATCTGCTGCTGAACAGATGAATGTCGAAACCGACATCATCACCTTAACCCGGTTTATTATCGAAGAACAGCACACTGTGGCCCCTCAAGCCACTGGTGAATTGACTCTTTTGCTCCTGGCGCTTCAATTTGCCTTCAAGTTCATTGCTCACAATATCAGACGTGCTGAATTGATTAACCTCATTGGTGTTTCTGGTACTGCCAACTCCACTGGTGACGTTCAAAAGAAGTTGGATGTCATCGGTGACGAAATTTTCATTAATGCTATGAAGCTGAGTGGCAATGTCAAGGTGTTGGTTTCTGAAGAACAAGAAGACCTCATTGTTTTTGAAGGCGGTGGCCGTTATGCTGTATGCACTGACCCTATTGATGGTCTGTCCAACATTGACGCTGGGGTATCTGTAGGGACCATTTTTGGTGTTTACAAGTTGAAGGACGACTCTAAGGGTTCTATTAACGATGTTTTGAGATCGGGTAGAGAAATGGTGGTGGCTGGTTACACCATGTACGGTGCGTCGACCCACCTTATGCTTACTACTGGCCAAGGTGTCAACGGGTTCACTTTGGACACCAACATTGGCGAATTTATCCTCACTCAACCGAACTTGAAGATTCCTGATACCCGGGCCATTTACTCGGTCAATGAAGGTAACACCTACTACTGGCCCGATTACGTCAAGCAATATGTTGACGACTTGAAGAAGCCCCAAGCAAACGGAAAGCCCTATTCTGCCCGGTACATTGGGTCCATGGTGGCTGATGTCCACAGAACTTTGTTGTATGGGGGGATTTTCGCTTACCCTGCGGACTCAAAGTCGAAGAACGGGAAATTGCGGATTTTGTATGAATGTTTCCCGATGGCATTTTTGATGGAACAATCCGGTGGTGCTGCCGTAAATGACAAGGGTGAACGTATCCTTGACTTGCTTCCCAAGGGCATTCACGACAAGTCGGGTATTTGGATGGGGTCCAAGGGAGAAGTTGAAAAGTTTACGCTGTACATTAAGTAGATAGCATTTTTAATGAATGATGACGAGTTCTAAGGCTTATACTGATTTTTTATAGCATTTCTACATTTAATATCGAAGGTAGACCCGGGGTTCCGGGTATTAATGTCCATCCCGGGGAACTATGCCGGATCAGAGTCGCGTACATGAAGTCATAAACATTTATTAAGCCATAGCTTTAGTAGGGGTTAAGGGTAACCGCTTGGGGACTGGATCAGAGTTTTCTTTCCCTCGCTCCACCATCCGTCGTAAATTAGCCGTTCTCATCATATTCTTAATCACATGGTCCTTGTCTTTAATTGTTTCCTTCAAGGCCCAAATCTCTTCATCTTTCTCTCGAACCTTCAGTTCTAGACGCAGCATATTTGGTCGGTTATTCACACGTAATTCCAGTTCTAAATGTCGGATATACAGTTTGTGTTCACTCATTTCAAAGTGAACTCTGCGATGGTACTCTTCTAACAGAGCGAGTAATTGCTGAGGTGTATAGTCCAATCCAAGGATCTCATTAATAGCATCGTTCTTGAGGATTGCTTTTTCAGTTTGGCGTAAGTCATTAAGCCGGGCAAAGTGCTCAAGCTTCTCGTTGAGAATCCGATTCTCCGCCTCCAATTGGCTATGATCAACTTCCATCGGAACATGAGAGACTAAAAATGGATTCAGCTGTCCCTTAAGCAGGTCTATTTCCTGTTTTTGTGCAGCCACCTGTGCCCTCAATTCCGCAATCACAGCAGAATCACCATTTGTTTGCAGCTTCGTCTGTTTGACCAGGATTTCAATCGCCTTTGCCCGAGTAGCAAATCTGAGGGTATTGGAGGTTTCCAGGACAACCCCCGGGGTAGTCAGACCTAGGTGAATTGTACATAAAATCAGCACGAGGGCCAGCCCCGAAAGAGCCGGTTGAAGCAACCGAGTGAGTTTTGAATCACGATAGGGAATATGGTCTCCATTATTGGTGCTTAACTTAGCAATAACGGTGCCAAGCGCCAACAACAGCTTGTTGATGTACAGTCCTTCTTTCCGGCGTTCAAGCTGCGATACAGCCTTTTCCGAACCGGCAAGATCACAAAGTGAAAGTGTAGTGTATCTTGTAGTCGGTCCATCGACAGCTTTAAGCTTGAGTTGCAAAATCAGGTGTGAACGCAGCAGTCGAGTATTGTAATCGGTGGTGCCAGTCCGCCTGTTGTTTTCGCCGCGTTTAATCAATTCAATTAGCTGTTGCTTATCCTTGATTTCAGGCTCGGCAACCCCGATCACTTTGGTGCCAAATTCAGCATCATTGCGTACTTGTAAGTCGGCAGGGCCGCCAGGATTGAGCAAGTCTACCACTTTTTCGTTGTAGATTTCAAAGTACTGAGCTGTCAATGTATAATTAACGTGGGGGGTGCCTTGTATGTGATCAAATACTTGATCTATGGCTAGCCGCACCACACCTGGGTCGCTATTCGAACCATTCATAGTCCACGTCTTCCCCAGTCCCGTCATCCCATAGGCAAATATAGTTGCATTATACCCATTTGAAACAAACTGGGACACAATATCTTGACAACTGCGAACATACACTTGACGGTTTGAGACCCCTAAATCCGCAAACACTTGATCAAATTGATAAGCCTGGCCATCTTCCACATTGGCTATCGTTTGGTCACCTAAGTGCCAAGGCAGGCCACTATTTCCAATCGCAGGATTGCCTCTAATGGCTACTTTGATTGAGCCAGTAAATGGCTTTGAAAACGATGGTGTCAGTGATCTCAGTCCAGCCAGCGACAGCAGCCGCGATGGGGCACGAGCTGGAGACAGAAACAGCGGGGGGCGAAGCTCACTCAACAGGCGGCCAAGTGAAGAACGTGATCTTAACGGTGTCAGTCGGGTACTCATGGCGAGATTTGTGATTGATTTGGTGCGGATGTTTGAGGATTAATTACTTGCGTGATTTATGCAGTCGTGTTATTATTATGGCCGAAAGTGGATACAGCTAAAGACGAACCCATGATGTGATACATCAAAATTTGCGTAACCGAGTCATCCGTACAACTATTTACTAACACTATACATTTATGTCTCAAATTCTATCAAGTTGGGATCCTCTTTTTCTAATGTCGGAACAACCTCCGCCAGGGCGTGACGGGAAGCGGGCGGAGGGTCGATTTTTATGCTCCCCTCAGTGCCCAATAAGGTATCATGATCGACCTTAACAGCTTCCATGTCATCATCTTCTTCTTCATCCGGTTTGGACTTTATCAGGATCACATCGGGTCTTGTTTGCAGCAGCGCGCTCAGGTCAACTCTACGTCTCACTCTCAGGGCCAAAGTACGCCCATCGGCCAATAACCCATCAAACATCACCCGTAATGTCCGCATCAGATCTACCTCGCCATCCACTTGACCGACATGAATCAGATTACGCAACGTAAATGCAAAAAAGAGCTCATAAGTTTCATCCGCAAGCACAACCATCCGAAACGTGGGTAAGGTAAGCACCACAGGGGTATTAGGGTTGAGTGCGGCATTGTGGCTAATCGTCAGTTCCATGGCGAGTTCCTTAATAAGTAATTCATCTTCATCGGGAATAGCGTACTCAAACGACCTTTGAATAAACTGCGACGCCAGTTTAAGGTACCGCTCCACTTGTTGGCCTTCAAACGGGGTCCTGTCAACCTCGATTGTGGGTGGAGATTCGTCTCCAGTGGCAGTGCCTTCTGCCAACCGAAGTTGCTCCAGGGCATACCTCTCGATATCCACATCAGTTAGACGGTCAAGCAATTTCCCTTCTTTCCAGGGGCTCGTAATGTACAACAAGTCCTCTGACATTTGCAAGATTGTTTCTCTGTTGATTTTACCTTGGCCGCGGGGATCGTACAAGTTAAAGAAGTTTGAAATCAGCGCCATCAAGTCGGTATCAATCAATTTATCAAGCCCGTCGACCAAGTTACCAAGGGTGATTTCACCTTGCTTTTCGTCATCCCACCGGTCAAACAATCGATGCAAAAAATGGGTTTGTACAGGGTTATCACCATCAGGGTCTTCAACCCAATCTGCTACCCCAGCCATAAACTTTTTGAATGCGGTAAAGTCCATGTGAGACGATCCACCACCCGTAGTAACCGCCAGCTCTGATTCCACCACCGAATAGAACCGGTCATAGATATTACTGATTTCGTCATTGGACAAGTTCACCGTCCGCGGCAAATTGCGGATTTCCGTCCGCTTGACAAATGTCAGTACATTTGAGAAAATAGAATCTCGGTACCTGTTCCGATGCTTGCTGATAATATCATCATCAATTGTTGCAAATTCCTTAAACGCCGTTACCAATAACTCCTGGAATTTAGTAATGGTGCGGTACTTCGGGTTCTTTGCCTCGGGATGCGCCAGTTGGTCTAAGGTTTGGAAGTAATTCTTGATTATCAGGATAAACATTCCGTCATCTTCTTGTTGTAACAACTCCTCGCCATTAAGTTTGAGGATAGCAAGAGCCACTTGAAACAATGTTTTCGGACCTTGCAAAAAGAACACGTCCAAAATTCTGAACGCAAACACTAGCGGCATCAGCGACAAGTAAAGCGAAAGAAACCAAGGAAGAGATACCACCAGTAACTGGATATCATACTTGGTAATGTGGCTCCACAACATGGGCATGGTTTCTTCTACTAGCAGTTCAAAAACCCGCTGGTCCAACAAAGTACCATACATAGTTTTTGAATAGTACCCGGGTACAATTCGGTCACAAAGTTGATCCAACGCCCAAAAGGCTTGTTCTTCTGACATGTAAATAAGCATGGCTGCCGTGACAATATTCATAGCCTGGCAGTAGCCAACTTCAGGATTCTTCCACAGATATGCCGTTAATACTCTGCGCAATCTCCCAATCCCCTCTTCGTGTTGGTAAGCCGCATATTCTGGCAAACTTCGGTTCAAGTCCTTTTCGATTTCTTCGATAGCTACCAGGTGTTTGCCAGCGTTATCTTGGAGTAGCTTTTGATACTCTCCTTGGTTGTCAAGCCTCTGATACATTGACCCCATACAAAGCTCCCATATTTCACCCCTCAATCTATTAGGCAAACCCACCCTAACCAACCGGTAAAACATGGGTGTCCTGACGATTGACAAATTACGGCCATCTGTGCGGAATAGGTCAAACCACAACTTCATCTTCTGTTTATCCTTCGATTCCTTTGGATTCCCGGGAAACTTAAACACAAGCCCTAACCCCCCGGGAGGGATTTCGGTAACTTTTTCCGTGGTGATCTTATTCTTGACCAACAAAAATTCTGAATAACATGTTTGGATAAACGGCTGTAGCTTTTGAACTTCAGGTAAATTTGCTTTGAGCACCTCCCGAAGCCCAAGGGCTGCCTTTTCGCATTCCAGGCGCATGCCAATCATGTAAATGGTAACGTGCAACTTGGAATAAGTGATAATAGTTAAAGCAAACCCATACTCCAGAAGTGGCAATCGTTCAACCTTCTTTATCGTAGAAAGGTGGATGGAAAACAGACAATTACGCTTATCATAAGCGTCTTTGAAGCAGAGAAAATGTTGCGTCAAAAACAATCTGCCTTGAGGAAAGGGTAGATTTTTGTAAGCTTCGGGATTAAAATCCAGTCTCAATCCCACTTCAACCATGATCTCTCGGACGATTGTCTCTGTCGGCGGCAAATTGAACTCATGACATAACTTTTCATCCCGAGTCAATGTGGGCCCCCGGGGAATATCAAATACTTGACCAAGCGTCAGGAACGCCTTGTCCTTAAGAGCCCCGAACAATGCCATCTTAAAGGGATTTTGATGGTAGTCTGGTTCGCGTAGAGGATGTACGTTTAAAGGAGATAATCGCGCACCATTGGGGAACTGTTACGCGCTACCATTCCTGATCCTACGACTATGCTGTCTTAACCAATTCTTAGATTACTTGATTCATACTTCCAAGCTGGACTCTTTCGTTTAGGTGGATTGCCACGTGGCTATGAGAAATTTTTGGACTGGAATTTAAGCTTGCCATTGCCTTGGCATTTTCGGACGCAAAAAAAGGTCCTGTCATCAAATTCCATGCATACAACTAATTATCATACGAATCGGAAAAAAAATTGTAGAAATCAAGGAATGCCTAACCATGATCTAGAAAAACCAAGCAGTAATTACATGTAAAAAAATGATTGCTGTGGGGTTCGAACCCACGCCCGCGAACGGACCAGGAATGTCCTCCTTTTGGAGGCTAGTAAGCTGAACCTTACCCTGGCGCCTTAGACCACTCGGCCAAACAACCATTACTTGGTGGGTATTTTCCTACATGTATTTCAGTAATGGTGGGTATTTTCCTACATGTATTTCAGTAATGGTGGGTTTCTGTTTAGTCATGTGTACCTATTTATAGAGGATATGGAAAAGCCTATATAGCGGGGGAACCCCTGGTGACTATGCATTGAACTGCATGAGTAGGTGGGACTTGGAAAATTGAACTCCGGAACTCTTTAGTTTTACTGAAGTACGTATATGAAGAATAAGGAAACACCCCGCCTTGCAAGATAAATTCAGGATATTGTGCCGAAGACTAATGGGAAGGTGATACCTGTGTAATTGAACATTAGATCTCTAACAGTGGGCCTCATGCGTAACTACTAGAGAAATAATTTCGGCTTTTTATGCAACAAACAAATCAAAATTGTTTCTCATGAACACAAATATTTCTCAAACAAAGCATTTACCGAAAATAGACATACAATTTAATGTTTGGGTTACTACATCAGCATATGCTGTTGGCGTACAAAGTTAAATGGCCCTTTTACTATCGCCAACATCCACAGATGTGTCATAAATACTGATCGTTCTACGTTAGATTTGCTTATATATAAGCAGCCCACTCTTGTGAGCTTGTAAATGACTATATTTCTTTTAACGATTTCAACTTGTGTCTAAACTTACATTTCTTTTACAAAATTGCCAATTTATTTTGTTTTTGAAGTAGCAACTACCACAACTGTTGTTCGAATTCTAATATAAATATTCATAAAATCTTTCCAAACTGTCCTTGTAATTATTGTAGCTATCTCCCTTGAAGGCATCCGCTAAAACCCGTTTGTACACTTTTCGGAACTTTCTTGGGATAAATTGTGGCAGATGACGCGTCAAGCAAGCTTTTGCTACCGCGACTTTACCTGCTGTTTCTGCTTCATCTTCAACACTTGCGACCAGTAAGAGACACCGGATCTTTAACCGACGTTTGAATTGTTGATGGCGGAGCCTTATTTCATGTACCAATACCGAAATCAACACTGAGATTGGTACCAACGCGAGCCAACTGCTAGTACAAATCCAAATTACTAGCTGTAGAACCAACAATAATCCTATCACATGTACTTCACGATATATCGGTCTGGTATTCTCAATTGCCTGGCGAAGCATCCGTTCATCAGTGCGATCACGAGGTTGACTGCCCGTTTCCAACGCCGTAAAGTTAGCCTGGATGTGGTCGTCAATCAGCATTAATTTGGAAGTGACCGTGTCTGAATCATCAAGCCAACTCTTGGTATGCCAGAAATCATAATTGGTCAAAAGTAGCAAGGTTGACTCGGCAAGTATCCGATATTGCCGCTGGTGTTGACGGGATGCCATTATTCGCACCTTTGGCTATATGGAACAATAAAGCAGCGGGTTGCTAAATAAGGCAAATTATATTGTGAGGGTTTTTTCTCCTCTTTGTTGCAGTCCCAGTCTGTCGAATGGCTCAATTCATTTAGGGGTTTCATCATACCTAGTCTTGAGACAACAGCTTGACAAGGTTATCATTCAATCATTAGAACCCCTATCAACCTGGTGATTCGCCAACTTAATTTATTTCCTGTTGCTTGGTTGTCAAGTGGGCCATTATGTGAGCCTCGAAAGTTGTCTTTGAGACGTGCACAATATAAATATGGAAATTACCTTGAGTCACCAATGCCATATTTTGTTGTCGGGGGGCAAATACCTGGGATATACACCAAACAAGAGATTACCAATGTAGACGGATCAGTTCAAAAGTTTGCCACGCTTGGGGCGGCACAATTGTACCTTGATTGTCAATGTGGCCACCAAGGGTCGATTGCCATTGAGCGGGTGTACATAAGTGCTACGATGTTTGGAGATCCTACCCATTTTGTACCCTGTTGTGGGTTCGGTATTTTTTTTGGCACCAATAACCCTTACAATATGGCAGCGAGTTTGGACGAGGTTGACAACTTGGAAGTAAATTTACCTAATATGTTGCGATCAAACCTATGGGCGGTTTTCTATTGTCTTAAAATGATTCATGAGAGGTTGATGTACAAGAAGTACCGCGGGAAAAGTGTGGTGTATGTGTCACTGCCGGTGATTGTTGATATCATGGAGAATTCGTTATGGAAATATCATTTCCTATCAGATAATATCGACTTGAAGCAAGAGATATCTGCTATTGCCAAGAATATCAATAGTTTTTATTCTCGGTTTGGCTGGGGTGATATAGAGTTCAAATACATCCCTCGGAATGTAGGTCACCCGATAGTGGAAGTGGCTAATCGCATGGCGCATCTGGGCGCGAGCCGGATGGGATTGTATGAGATAAGATAAACCCAATAAATAGGCATGTGTCAATAGAACGACCATAAAGATCTAGCTTAAAATGTCAATCGGTTACCAGATCTGACCACCGGCCAGGTACCGATTCTAATTTTGGAATGTTGGCTTGGTAGCATGTTTCAGGAGTGGTTCTAACAAACTGATGGAACTCTTATCTCTCCGACATTTCCGGCAACGCTTGGACTTTGTAAACAATAGTTTTTGTCGTAAAATTCCCCACCACAGTCACAACGAAAAGTGACTGACCTGTCCATATGCATTCCCTTAAAAAGTATTAGATGCATCATCTTTTACGCGACCTATGACGTAGGGACGCGTTATGACTCCAACCTCGGGAGGGGGAAGTCAATAAAGACAAACTGTGGCACCAGCTGAGAAACCCCTGACCAATTGTGTAGGTAGATTGCTCCAAAAAACCTAAATGGGATTGTAACTTTTCTGTTAGACTTTATTTCCGGTTAAAAACCCAATGCTCCTTTATGTTCGCGAGAGGGGTTACTTGTGACAAAGGTGCATAAATTATCTAACATATAAACTAGGGATTTCCCCACAAAAGTAAATTTTCCGATAATCAAAGAAAACCACCAATGGCATCTAACTGCGGTAAACCGTGCAAGTGTTCCCTGTTGCAATATACCTTCGCAAACAAGTGTAAATGTGGTCTGGCGGCGTTTAAGTGTGCGGTCTGTGGCAGAGTACTGTGCTTTTTTGGCAAATGAATCAGCTGGCCTGATTTATATATCGCGATGCATATTCTTTATTTCATGGTTGACTTGGGTGTTTTGGGTTTACATATAGTAATAAAAATGATCTTATGATATTTAGGGTTTGGCTTGCTGAGAAGCACCGTGTGTTTCAGGCGGTTTCAGAACTTACCTGATCACAATTTGGGACATTCATTACTAGTTGGCATTAGAAGAGTACTTGGTGACGGCTCTGGTACCTTCCGAGACGGCGTGCTTGGCCAATTCACCGGGCAAGATCAACCGGACGGCGGTTTGGATTTCCCGAGCCGAGATGGTCGACTTCTTGTTGTAAGCAGCCAACTTGGAGGCTTCAGAGGCGATTCTTTCGAAAATATCGTTAACGAACGAGTTCATGATCGACATGGCCTTTTGCGAGATACCGGTATCAGGGTGAGTTTGCTTCAACACCTTGTAAATGTACAGCGAGTAAGTTTCCTTTCTGGACTTAGATCTCTTCTTGTTGGCATCGTGAGACGAAGAGGTCTTCTTAGCAGCAGGCTTCTTTTCAGCGGGGGCCTTGGAGGCAGGCTTCTTTTCAGCTTTACTCATGGTGGCAAGCGGTGTTATCCCTCATGACTAAACCCTCACTCGCGTATTTTATGCAGGTGAGAAAATTCCTCTTACCATGGGTAAGGTCCATTCCCTCCATTTTCTCTTTTTCTTTCATCATACAATTCCATTCATTACCTTAATATACACTTGATATAATACATTAACCTTACAATTCTTGCGAAGGCTTGCCCTTTTCGGGCTTACCCGTCTTAGCGGGCAACAACGATTGGTGGATGTTGGGCAACACACCACCTTGGGCGATAGTAACGTGACCAAGCAACTTGTTCAATTCTTCATCATTTCTGATGGCCAATTGCAAGTGTCTAGGAATGATTCTCAGCTTCTTGTTGTCTCTAGCAGCGTTACCGGCCAATTCCAAAATTTCGGCGGTCAAGTATTCCAAGACCGAAGTCAAGTAGACGGGAGCACCCGAACCAACTCTTTGGGCGTAGTTACCCTTTCTCAACAATCTGTGAACACGACCGACGGGGAACGTCAAACCGGCCTTGGCCGATCTCGAAGTCGAGGCCTTTTCGGAAGAACCAGCTTTACCCTTACCACCAGACATATTATATTGTTTGCAAAAAAATTAATGATCTGTGCAATGGGGTGGTACAGACATTTTATACTGAACCTGCTGCTTCCAACGCGTCACGCTGGAGTTCAGGTGTTGTCGTGTGGTTACCGTATTTGCGCGTCTATATACCGGAGGAGATTCTGAAAACTTCGCAAAAAGTTCTGAGAACGATACTGGCGCGGTTTTCCAGACATTTACATGGTTTCCTTGGGTCAATTGACAAATTATTGGTGAATGATTTGTAGGTGATGACATTTCTAGTCAGTGAACGTGGTTTTAAGCCATTATTTCCTCAATATTGTCGCGGGTACCTCAGCGGCGACTCTCAGGCTCCGTCGCCACAATAATCGTGACCTGCACGGACACGCTTGGGCGCGAATCCTGCACACCATCCGCGATTACTGCTCTATATAAACCAACGACACCCAGACTTTTCATAGATACCAACTTTTAAACTAATTTCATAATGGCCCCTCCTAAAGCTGAAAAGAAGCCCGCCTCCAAGGCCCCCGCTGAAAAGAAGCCTGCTGCTAAGAAGACCTCTTCGTCTCATGATGCCAACAAGAAGAGATCTAAGTCCAGAAAGGAAACTTACTCGCTGTACATTTACAAGGTGTTGAAGCAAACTCACCCTGATACCGGTATCTCGCAAAAGGCCATGTCGATCATGAACTCGTTCGTTAACGATATTTTCGAAAGAATCGCCTCTGAAGCCTCCAAGTTGGCTGCTTACAACAAGAAGTCGACCATCTCGGCTCGGGAAATCCAAACCGCCGTCCGGTTGATCTTGCCCGGTGAATTGGCCAAGCACGCCGTCTCGGAAGGTACCAGAGCCGTCACCAAGTACTCGTCGAACTCGAACTAAATGGATTTTAGTTAATGTGTATTATGTGTATATTAGGAAATGAATGGAATAATGATTGAATATTTAAAATATGAACAAGCTGAGTAATAAACCTGTGCTGTTTGTGTCTTCAAGTCAAAATTGCGGTTGCCTCGGGTATTCTTAATTTTGGTCAGTTGCCCCTGAATCGAACAAGGGATGTAATTATTTATCATGTTTCCATTAATGTAATTTTTTGAGAAAATTGTAATACATAGTTTGCTCAACAGTGACCATCACCTACAAGAATTGGTTAAGACACATTAATTATCAATCAACACAAAATCTTAAAAATCACCTTTTTCGTGTCTCTTGTCTCTTCTGTGGTCGTACTGTATCAAGTGCTTCCCCCTCACCCCATCTTCACATGGCACCGCATTTGGTGACCGCGAAACTGTACCTGCCAATTATGACAAGCACTACTCGAAAGAGATTAGCATGGCTGGGGATAGCTGCAGTTACTGCGGGATTCTTGATTCTCCAAACTTTCCCTCACTTAAAGAAGGACCTTTACAATTGGATTAACCCTGAGGAGGAGGACAAGGAAGAGGAGGAAGAAAAAGAAAAAGAAGAAATTGTTCCCGAACAAAAGCAGGAACCCAAAAAGTCGACCAAGGAAACAAAGCCAGTCGTTAACCGAAATGCCGAATCTCCCAAACAAGAACTGGTGGCGCTGGCGTTACCTGGGCGTACCGCAAGAATGATCATTCCTCAACAAGTACGTATTAATCAGCAATGAGAAGTCTAACTCTAGAATCAATGGATGCGGGTAATTATGGTAACATCTCTTATTCCTTTAATTGCCTACCTAAAGCTGCTGTTGCAGATGCCCCACTGGATTGTGCTGCTTCAACTATACCAATATTTGGTTCTGATGATGTGGACATTAGTTAGATTAATGAAATGAGATATCTTCGCTACTTTCGATTTACCATGGCCACTACGTCGTGAGTGAGGCCATCCTCACAGTAGGCAAACTGGACATTGATGTCTTCCACATCCCTGTTGCGGTGCTCATCATCAAAAAGCACAAACAGTCCCTCCTTCAATTCCGCCTCTAGCCCCAATTCCTTAGCTGCCCGTTGAATATGGCGCTTTTTCAGCCCGGTGCCATACTGAATCAGGTCAAACAACTCTGAGAGAGGATTCCCATCCACCGTGAAAAGATCGAGCATTTTAGAAGCAATTTCTGGGGTCATAGTCCGACTTGCTGCCACTAGCGTATACCCACAGCGTTTCGACTCGCTGAGGATCTCCTCCACGTCGGGGTAAAGACTTAACGAATACCCAAACCGGTCAATGACAGTGTTATTAGCACCGCTCCTAACTGGTCCCGTGATGTGAGTATCGCACCAGCAAGGCCATAACGTGTAGTCGAGGTCAAAGACGTATACCTTTACCATGCCGAGGCTGGCCTCATGGTAGCGCCACTTAACTTCGATATCACGATTTCAGCAGTATTGACACAATATCAAGAGAGAATAACTAAACGATCTACTTTCAGGTCGAGTAACTTCAATGGCCTCCACTTCTCGGCAAGTCCTTTCAAGCAAGGCCATGATTCTTACATTATCTCCTACATATAAGCCCCCACATATTCCAAATCAGGCAGCTTTGATAACCTTTGATGGCAAAACTGGTTGGTGAATTATTCGATATGGGGTAAGAACAACAATAGTTACACGGCATTCCACCTCAAATATTGCCCCTTTGCATGATCTTTAAACGTTTTCATCTGGAACAGGGTGTGCCCCGTGACAATTTGGTGACCACTGCTCCTGCACGCCACCCCTTCCCTCAGAATCTATATAAATCTACGTAAGGTTGCCACTGGCATATTATGAGCGATAAAGCTAGCGACATCAAGTTGTCGATTGAGGTCACACGCCTTGGCTACAACACCCCAGAGAAGTATGAAATCAAAGTGGTCAAAAGTGTGTTGTTAGTGGTTGCTAGAAAGGGTAAGTTTTTTAGCTTATTGAAATCAAGTGGAGTTGATCTTGGTGGCAATGTCCAACTTGTGTCATTTACTAGGCGTCTGAAGAAGCACAAGGAGTTTGTACCGTTAGAGACTACTGACGACTTTCGGCAATTGCAGCGGTCGATTCGAGTTAAGAACCATGTGAAGTTAAAGATTGACGATTCCAATCCTCGCCCTCAGCCGCAAGCAAAGGAACCGCTGCTCATCCCGCAATTAGATCTGCTTCACATCGGTGATCTTGGCGATGAATTGATTGAACGCTTCAAGGAAATGTTGGCTGATTTCCCCAAACATTTCTTTGACGCCATGGCTCCTGTTGATGTTGGTACCAATGAAGGTCCGCTTCATCCATACGTAAGATGTGATGAATGTAACCTGCAGGTACACGGGGTTCGCTACAAGTGTTCTATTTGTGACGATTATGACTTGTGTGGCGTCTGTGAGGCGAAACAATTGCACAATAATAATCATGCTTTACTAAAAATTAGCAAACCGGGAGCTAACTACATTCGTAATTCGTCCGAAGTGATTCACCCCAATATTCTGTGTGATGGTTGTGACAGGGCAGATTTTGTCCCTATTCGGGGATGCCGCTATAAGTGCTTGGTGTGTCCCGACTTTGACTTGTGTCTGAATTGCTTCAAACAATCGAAGCTGTACGCCAACGGTCACACCAGCCAGCATGTAATGCTGTCGATGGATGTACCTGATGCCAATCACTTCCCAGCGCGGCTGACAGTTGACCAAAATGACGCCGTGTTCGAATTCAATTTCGAAGATGTCCTGCCTGAAGCACGTTTACATATCGAAAACTTGATTCAACTGAATGGAATTGGCGGTTTTGCTCTGGCGGTTACCCGGTACATTGATGACCTGAACAGGTATAACGAATTGTTGGAGATGTTGGATGACAGCGAAGACCGCGACTTGGCATTTGTCCAGATCAAGTCGTTGATTGAATTGGGGATGATCCCAAGGGCGACTCTGCCCGAAGCAATTACAGACGAGAGCTCATTTATTGAGAATAATGACACTTGTGAAATTGATGCCCCGATCTTTGACCCTGTTGAGGTTCCTAACATTGCCGAAAATCCCGAAGGCTACTGCGTTATTCGACCTCGGTCATTCCGCAACAATTCTCTGGCGGTTTCAATAATGTTGGTGAATTTCCTGAAAAATGAAATCCCTGCGGGTGATCTCAGATTTGAATTTTTCATTGAAGAGGACTCCAAGGTTGTAACAGTCAAGAAGGCAAGTGTTATAAAACCTGAACAAGCACGTTACTACAACCTCAATCTCGGAACTGAAGCGGCGCTTCTTGATGGATGCAAGCTTTTAATCCATGCCCCCAAGTTTACTTTGGAAGGGACTTATTGCTCGGGCAAGGAGACCAAGATGAATGTGAAACCTATTGACGCGAAGTTTAATGTCAAGGATGAAGTTGTGGTGACAGTTACCGCCAAGTCCAAGTCGCTTGCTCAAATTGTTTTACAAAATTACTCATCTAAGCTATTACCGGTTATTGCTTTGGAATTGCATGATAACAAAGAGAACCGTGTGGCACTGGCATCGATTAAGCTGCACGATGGAATAAAGACCGGTAAAACAGCCAAGTTTAATGTACCCATTGACACCCTGCTTTTGAAGCTGGCATTTAAAGTTGTGGTAAAGGGTGGAACAAATACTGGGATTTGTGAACTAAACTCGGAATGCTTGACTGGGGCTATTTGGTGGAACCACGAAGTGATGACTACTCCCCTTTTGGATGTCTCACGGTCGATGATATTGCCACTGTTGCCACGGGAGCTGCCGTCATCATCCATCTTGAAGATGGACGAAGAAGAAGCCATCACCCCAAAAGATTTCGAGTATGACTTGCTTTCGGATATGGGCCTGGATTTTGAAATTTTGAGTCCAGTAATGAGTAATGAGCAAGAATAGTATTTTTAGTGATTAGTTAACGAATGTTTGTTATGTCACTTTGTTTCCTCTTTCCAAGTGTGGCCCACACTTCCATCAAATTTTTTCATCAGGTCTCCTACAACTGCCAAACCTTGGTTAATTTCAGCAATATATCCGTGCATATCCTCGAAATTCTGCTTTCGGTAAATCGTATCCATAGTCACTTGCTTCAGATCGTCAAAGAAATCATCGATCATTTGTTGCTGCTGTTTCTCGTCCTGGCGTTTGTACAAATTTTTTTGATGATCAGTTAGTTTAATATTAGAATAGTGTTGCTTCCACATCGATTCCAATAACTTATTCTGTGCCCGCTTGACCTCACTGAGCTCCTGAGTAAACTTTTCATCAAAAAACAGCCCCCGGGCACGAACTTCGTTCAGCATTTGCATTACATCATCCAAAACATCGATTTGCGTCCAAAGCTTATCAGCATTAGTAACTGCTGGTTTGGCTGTAGCAATTTCGTCGATGGTACGGACACTAACAGCATCTGGATTGGTAATCTCCGTATTTTGTGTTGTTTGGGTTGAAAGCTTGTGAAATGAGGAATAAGACCGGGTATGGATCCTCTGACCTAGAAATGGTGGTGGTGTCTGTGACAGGGTCAGATCCATCCGCTCATGTGTTCGAAATGAGGGCACCGTGGGCTTGGTCATGGTGCGTGTTGGACTGATAAATAGGGTGCGGAACATTAAATTAATCAGGCAAACCAGCAACTGTTCTGTCTACCGTTGTTTCTATTAAGAAGATGGCTTTCATGTGATTTTTCTGTCTGCCAATGTAATTCCTGTAGTACTTTGGGTCAACCATTTTTTTCCACCTCACTCGTCGTTGATGGACGAAGCACCTTTCCATCTCCGGGTGGCACTGCCATCACCGTCCCCATATGTCAAACGGCCATGGAAGAAACTTCTATATCTCCAACAGGCATATCCCGATAATTACACCGATTCGCTGTTTTTATCTCAGCTCAAGCGTAATACTACCGTGGCGAAATATCTGCTACGAAATTTGGTTGGTGACTTCCTGTTAATCGTGCTTCACCTCCTGTTAATAATGTTAGTGGTTCTTATGTTTGCTGGCATTCACTTGCACCATTGGTCCCTTAGCATACCCACTGCCACAACCACAGTCATAACTACCGTTGGCATTCTTTACTTCTATCAGCGGCGAATTAAGCTGTATGTGATTACCGCTATGTTATTGCTTGTTCTCAGCCCAGTGATGAAGCTGTTGACACGACTGACGGCGCTGGACCTGATCTGGGCTCTCCTGTTTTGCCTTGTGTTGGCAAACACCATCTTTCATGATTATGCATTTGCAGGAGATCCAACAAAGTACCAGCCGATCCTACTGACAAACATTTCCCTAACTAATGCAATTGTTTTGGCACTGAGACTCACAACCAATACTGAGGTGTTTCTATTTATGATGCTCGCGATTGAGATCCTGATTCTCTTTCCACTAATCGATGTTTCCATTCGCCACCGTCATTGGCAGCATCTCCATTCTACTATATTTACAGTGATATTTGTGTTGGACTGCTGGCTCCTCTGGAAATTGATCGGGTTCAAATATGTGGGGTTCTGGGTCTGTGGGTGCATGGCCATCATGTTTGGTATGCCTTCTTTCTTTTTGTTCTTACAACGGTATAAGAATGAAATGATGGGACCGTGGGACCCAGCAAAACCAAAATTCAGCACCCGCGACTAGAAAATATGCTCGTCTGTTCTCGGCTGTTCGTCATTCTCATAGAAATATACTTTGCATATAGGTCATAGATTGTGCGCACTCTCACCTAGGTCAAACTCGTCATGGTGGAAAAGCCGACGCCTACGCTCTACCTTCTGGAGCGGGTGTTTTTCCTCCAGCTTGTTGTTTGTTTGGTAATCGGCGTCACGGCATTTTTCTTATTTTGTTTCCTCCGCCGGCGGTGGCCTTACATTTATGCCGTACGAACATTTCGAAATACCAACCTTCCGGTGTTACCTCCTACATTATTTGGATGGGTCAGCAAAGTACTAAATATCAGTGATCAACAGGTTCTAGAAGTGCTGGGGCTTGATGCCTATGTGTTTTTAACCTATTTCAAAATGGCAATCCGGATTTTCTCCACCCTTGCCATCGCCGCTGTATTGATATTGACGCCAATCCGATATGTGTATGGCGATCTGGATATGGTCGGAGACAATGATGACGACGACTCGCCCAGGCCATTGCTGCCGCTTTTGACCAATATTGTCTATCCTTTGGCAACGTGGATTTTCAGTGTGGTGGTATATTATAATCTCTATCGATACACCAAAAGGGTATTAAGAACCAGGCAAAAATACCTTGCGTCCCAGAATTCAATCACTGACCGCACAATTCGTATGGACAACATTCCTCTGGCGATAATTCGGTCGCCGGTGACATTGACGCGTTTTATTGAGGACTTGGGGTTCGGAAAAGTCGACGATGTCAAATTCATTTATGACTGGTCCCCATTGGAGCGGCTCTTTGCTAGACGTAATGAAATTATTTCCAAAATGGAGGATGGCTATGCTCTGGAATATGATCTCAATGTGGATATTTATAACCACCGTACTCCCCTGGTGGTTCCGAAGGCTTTGCTAGATCCCAACCTTGCCAACGATAGCCATCGCAATCACGATTTTGACAACAAAATCCAAAGATGGCTGCAACAACTCCAACACGTCAATGCCCAAATTCGCGACATTCAGTATAACCGGTACGATTCCCACACCCTGATGATGGTGAGTAATATTCCACCCTTCCGCCAAATACGTCTGGCATTTGTCACTATGGATCTGGTGGTACTGGCACAAATGGCAGCCCAAACCTTGTTGGATCCACGAGTGTATACCCTCTCAGTACTGCTTGCGCCGGCACCAAAAGACATCCGTTGGGATAACTATAAGTATCTGTATCGCCAGCGACTCATAAGGGGCTACACACTTACCATAGTTATTGTCATTTCATATCTGGTGATTTCGTTCTTGGCCTCGCAATTGGCGGTCCTTCTTAGCGAGACAAAAATCGACAAGCAATGGCCGTGGTTGGGTAAGATTTTAGATCACCACGATTGGCTCAAATTAATCACCACCGGGATTTTACCGCCGTTCTTGTTCTCGATGCTCAATTTGTTTATGCTTTACTTTTACCGGTACTTGACTCAACACCAGGGGTATCTTTCAAACTCTGATATCGAGCTCAGTACCTTACTGAAGAACTTTTTTTACGTGTTTTTTATCTGGTTCTTGGTGTTTACTGCCAGCAATACCATCACCGATTACTTGAGCTACATCAAAGATACCACTAAGATAGCTCAAGAATTGGCAAAGTCATTGCGAGGATTTGCAGGGTTTTACGTCAACTTGATTTTACTTCAAGGGTTAGCTCAATTCCCGGTGCGTCTCTTGCAGATTGGCGATTTTGTAATTCTTAATGTGTTGGCAAGATTGTTCCTTCTTCGGGATATTTTCCTTAAGACTCCACGGGACTACCGATCTTACTATTACACTCCCCAAGTGTTCGATTTTGGAATTAATTTACCGCAACATTTGTTTATCTTTATTGTTGTCCTAATCTACTCGGTGGTGTCAACCAAAATTGTGGCCCTGGGTCTTGTGTACTTTTGCTTGGGCTACTTGGTTTACAAGTACCAATTGATTTATAATTTTGTTCACCCGCCCCATTCTACAGGAAAGGTTTGGGTGATGATTTTTCGTCGAATTGTGTTGGCACTTGAAATCTTTCAATTGTTTATGTGTGGTACATTGGCTTTGTCAAATGCATATTGGGCTCTGATTGCGTGTACGCCCTTGGTATTTGGAACACTTGTGGTGCTTTGGAATTTTGAAAAATATTATGTGCCCCTCGTGGACTTTATTGCGCTTCGGGCGATTTTGCTGCCATTTGATTTTGACTCCCAGTTTGCAAAAGATGACGCTGAGAGTCCACTTGATGCGTGTCTGGAGCTAGAGGATAACGAGGAGGCAGTGGTATCGTCTCCCCCACCAACCCCGCGCCGCCGGCGCCAGCTGACTATCGATGAGGAACGGGAGCTGAAGTTGGATTACACCTATCCAAGAATGGTTGACCCATTGGATGGACCTTGGGTTGGGTTTGATGGTGACTACATTTCCATGGTGGGTTATCACATGCCTCTGACACCCGAACTTGAAGATGGCGACATGCTGATCATCCTGACCACAGATACTGAAATCGTTGTCAGAAAGAAGCTTCACGTAAGTGAATGGGAGTAAACGCTGACTGCGAATTGGCTGCGATGCCAGATCACGCAAGTACCCCTGTTCCTGAGCGGGAGGAGCTGTAGGTGGTGCAGTCTAATGAAATTTCAAATATTAATTTAAGAAACATATTAAAAAACAAAACATATAAAGGTCACAAGTCATAATTTACTAACGACTGTTCAAACATGTCCGGGGAGTCGCCCGTCTCGTACTTTAACGACGGCAGGGTCAGCGACTTTTTCTTCCTCCCCTTCGTTGTCTCCTGTTTTTGCTTACGAAGAATCGAAATGCTCAACAACTTCTCCTTACGAATATTCTTGTCAGTGACATAATCAGGTTTGTCTGCCAGATAGTCACAATCAATGCCAAATTTCAAGCACAGTGAACACACCGGTCGCGCTTCATCACATTTTAAGTGCTTGATTCGACAAATCCAACAACCGTTCTTCAGACGAGGCAAAAGCCGTCTTCTAGTGTGCTTCTTGGGCTTTTGACCAGATGCGATTGCCAGATTAACCGCTTGCCCGAGATCCAGAGAAACCGAACCACTCAGCAACACCAGCGACAGCGAATTATTGCCGTGCATCATAAGCGGGGGCGGTGCTGTGGGGGTCATAGAAATAGGGGTGGCCACTGGGGCAGGGTTTTGCGCCACTGGTGGTGGAGGCACGGGGATCAGTGGTGGTAATGACAGAGGCATCAACATCCCCACACTCTCTTGCTGTTTTCGACTCAAGTTTTTCACTTTTTGTGCTGAAACCTCCAGCAATGACGAGTACTTTCTGCGGGGCGGGGTCAGCGTCAGTGGGGGAGTCATTGCCCCCGGAGTGGATTGAGATGGAGGGTACAATTGGTGCAGAGGTTCATAAAACAGCCCACCAGTCAGCAGCGTGCTCAGTTCCAGCCCGTGGCGGAACACATTCGCGGGGGGTGCCATGGTCCCCATTTGTTGTGGCTGGTGGTGGAAAAATGGTTGTTGATTTTCATACGACAGTGCTGCCAGCGACACGTTCGACACCAGACGAGGTTGAGGGGGTTGTGCGTGGATATCCAAGTTTCGGTATTTGTTGCATAATGGTGAAACGCCAAACCCGGGTGACAGTTCCGTCGACATCGGGGTCAGCGTGGAGATCATTAAATTCTTCTTGTTTGAAACGGCATTTAGCCTGGGGTTCAGTTGTTTCTTGGAAATCCGTTGTGATGGGGGCGTGGTATGTCCTGCTCGAGGGGGCATCAACGGCTGTTGGTGTGTGAAAGTCCCTTGGGGAGGTGCCTGAGCATGAGGGGTGCCAATCAACTCGAATTCATTCAAGGTGGGGGTGAAAGGAGGAAACTCGCCTGCGGAGGTCATCTCCGAAGGAGCAGACCCCATGAAATCGGCACCAGCATGCGACACAAGGAGAGGGTGAGAGAAATGGGAGCCAACCAATTGGTTCCCCTGAAAGGACAGCATTGCCTGGGGAGGAGGTGGCTGCAGTGGTAACAGGTCCAACAGGCCAGTTATGTCGAGGTCATTTAATTGGTAGAAATCGTTGGGGGCCGAGAACTCATTAACCAATTCCGTCAGCAGCTGCTCATCCAAGTTGTACAACATCAGACCCAGCTGAGACTGCCCCCCCAAGGAACCTGCCAGGTTCATTGCCAACTGGTTCGAAAAAATGGAGTAGTGCAGAGAATTTTGCATGCTGTAGTCGTTCATGGTGTCAGGCTGCGGGGCCAAGTGGCCCTGGGTGGGACTAGTGTTCGCCAGGTTTGGCTGGGATTGGCCACGGAAAGGCAGAGGCGCCCCGTGGATTGGCGGTGGTGGTAATGGTTGGAAGGGACCAAATGAGTCGTACTGGTAACACTGGTCATTGTAACCCACCTTAAGTGTGTGCTCGTCGTCAACCGACAGCGACGGGGAGTTCATGCAAATGGAGTAAATGAAATGCTAGCGAAGGGACAGCCGAATGGCCAGGGATAAGAGGTATTCAACAGCTCTGTCTCCTAAATTATCAATTTAATTAGGAATAGACCAGGCGTTAGGGACACGAAAACCAGGTCACGGGTAAACACTGGGGAACAAGTGTCGTTAAACGGAAAGAAAAGTTGTCTCGACCAGGAGGGTACCTTGTCAGAACAAACCTTCGACAAAAGTAATGGGGCCACGCGGGTGTTCGAGATTGAGAAAAATATCAGTGGGGAGTGCGTGCATCAGGAAGTGCGTCCGAGCCCACGTCGCTTAGATATCACTACGCGGGTGATATAACCGGGTTACTGGCAACTAGCTAGGATGGTATAGATATGTTAGTCCAGTATATACCATGTCATTCATGGTTGAGTAGGTTGTTTCACAATATTAAACGCCGTTTGCTTTGGTTATCAGTTGAGGCTGTGATATACAAAGATAGAATTAGTGGGGCAACTCCACTTGCACCCGCGATGTTTCAATACAGTTTACTAAGGACATACCAGGATTACTATACATGGGCTATTGTTAGCTGCAGTTCCTATTGCTTCAGATTGTATCCTCAAGCGTTTCCTGCTATATTTGGTGATTACAGCGATGATGAAGAATTATCTGCACACCACGCATGCCGAATCAGGAGAAAATGGAAATTTTTGAGGCACCCCGCAGAGGTGGGAGTGGCCACAACGAATTGTGAGGTGAAACAACACAGGCCTAGACATCTCCGATGAACCGATACCAGAGCAACACACGGCAATGTTGCTTTCTCCCGGGTTGGGGGCTGTGAAGGGCATTTTGTAACGCGACATTCATGCCGGATTATGCACGGCCGTTTATGGGTTCCAGTGGTTCCTGACCTAATTGGACAAACAATTGTTACAAGTGTGGTGCATACAATAGCCTACTATAGGGAGTGGATGAAACAACATAGGACCATTATCTATGCCGCAATAAGCATCGTTGTACATGATGTATATACTACGCTTATCGCTGATTTGTGGCGTGGTATTTGTAGGCAGGCCCCTCATGGTGTTGCGCATCGTCAGGGGATGGAGACAAAAATATTTCCAGTTACGGCGATAATCCCGAGTAGATGAAACTTTGAAAAGATATGAGAATGTGAGACCCGTTCATAGATCAATGGTTGACAGGTTCCATTGTCCGGACAAGATCACCAGGTTAGTCTTATTGATGCTCCCCGGCGTAGTCATGGCTTGTGCAGGAGGTCTATATGCACTAACGGCGGCATAATAAGGTGGAACCTAATTCGAATCCGAATCAATCCCATGGTTTTTCCGAACCAACTCCAACAGGGTGCACCTAAATACGATAGGTGCCATTATCTGACCTTGGTAAACGAAATAATAGAACGCTGTAATTATTGCCGAATGGGAACCAAGCCTCATTGCACCCCTGAATTATCGTACCATTCTTCAGCCGTTACACATCTTATCGTCTAGTAGCACTGACAAGCCATGCACGCTATTATAGGTTTACTAGGACTGAAATTTGCAAGTTTAAACGACTCATAACTGTACTCACCACCGGAAGAAAATCATGAATTTTTTTGGTCTCAAATGGTAGCGCACGAGGAACTCTTCTCGATGCGAATCTGTGGGCAAGTGATCCTACCCAAGTTGTGAACAGTGGAGAATGCCATGGAGAACGAAATACAGCAACTAGAGCAATTTTTGGCCAACCCGATTGATAGACTGTGGCTTCTCGGCTTTTTCAGTCAGGTGCACCCGAAATTTGTTGAAATCATCGGTGCCACCATCGATGACTATGTCAGGGCAGCCACGACAACAGAAGGAAACGAGGCGGCTTTCAAGGCAACATCATTATTGGATCAGGTTTGGCTTAAATTCCACTATCCAATTATCAATTACTACAAGTATGGCATGACTCAAATTTTCAGAACCTGCCAATCGCAATTTGCCCAACTGAAACTGTACAAACCACGAGCGGTGGAAGCCCGTAAACTTCACGCCGATTTTAAAAAATTTGTCCGAGCAGTCAACCAATTCTATTGCGATTTGATGGAGATGGTAATGGCCAACTATTCAATCCCTTTAATTCCAAGTCGTGTTTGTAAACGGGTCTTGGGAGAACATTTTGTCAGAAAAACTGGTAATGATGAATTGGAATCTGTTCAACTGAACTTGGCATTTTTGGTCCATCGAGTGCTTTTGGCAATTGCAGATTTGCAACGTCACTTGGTATCTGCCGATCAACAATATATTAAACCATGCTTGGGGTACAAGGAATGGCGAACTTACCGTGAGGTTTCAGGGGTTGAAAAACTGGCTAGACTTATTAATGAATACGGAGAGTCCCTCGATGGATACCACGATTGTCTCGCGGTAATGCCAACCATTGCTGAACCGTACAATCATATCGGTATGATTTATAATCTTGTTGATGACAAGTTTACTGCATTATATTGGTTTGTTCGTTCCCAAATGACTCGGCTGGCTGGACTTCTGATTGGACATCAAAATTTACTGGCACTTATTAATAAGGGTTGGTTTATTCACAGATTCGACAAGCGAAATGTCCTGGAATTACGGGCCAACACACCTGCCTCCATTGCCGACGTAAACAACTGTCTTGGGCTGCTATGTGGCTTTTATCAGCTGCCTCAGGTGTATGCCAAAAGTGGCGCCCTGCATGCAGTGCAATTCACAAATGGCATTCCTTACGCAAAAATGGAGGCAGCATTTATAAGGGCGATCTCTAACGACTTTTGGTACCTTGCAACCAAACAACCTCAAGCATTTGTACACCACTTGGTGGTAATCATGGGATTTTGTGATTTTCTTGCCTTGACGCGTAACCAGTCTAAAACCAAATCTATGTACAGGTTTGCATTCCGTTATATTGACACATTTTTGGGTCTGGTGGAAACGGTGGGCGCGTCGGCACCACCTTCAGTATTAGTTGCTTTGCGGCTTATTTTAGCATGGCTCAAGGAAAATACTGTTGCCTTCATGACGTTCCACGAACGCGAAGGATCAGTAATTGCATTAGCAAAAGCAATAAACCGGTTGACGCCGGAATCTCGTCCCCAGGAAGCGCCGACACGAGCCTACTACTTTACAGAAGATGTCGATTTCAAGGATTTTTCAGCCATTGGCTACAGGTTCAAGGATTTTGATGATGAGGCTCTATTCACTGATTATGTAGCCATGTCTGGGGACTGGAACTGCTTGGTCGATAAGTCTGGTGTGCAATTTCCGCCAGGTGTTACCCTGGTGGAGGAGTACGAACATAAATTACGTACGGAGGCAATCATAGTGATGGGGGACCGAATTCTCAATTTGAATTCGATGGGAGTGGAAATTGTCGACAATGCCTACGTGGTGAACCGGAACAAACGGGTGAAGGCCGAGACGAAGATCGTTAGGAAGAAGAAGCAGACAGCTCCTAAGGCCGGCTCGTACTCGGCCGCGGTGGCCATGAAGCCACAAATTGTCCCCGGGGTAGCTCCCGACTTGTCGGTGCTGGCGTCTGAAGGCCCCCCCGTTGCACCATTGGAATCGCTTGAAGAGATCCAAAACAAGATGAAAACCCACATACAGGATACTATCAGCCAGGAGAAAGTTCACGTGGAAGTGGCCGAGAGCAATGCATTAGAACTGATGGTGAATTCGTTGGTGGGGGATGTCACAAAAATGGGAGTATCTTCGGAGAAGCACGAACAGCCCCCAGCCAGTGGTGGTGTGTCGCAGCCACTACTCATGCAATCAAACCCAACCAACCCCTACCCACAATACGTGGGTGGGTACGGGGGACCGCAACCATCTATCTGGGCCCCGCCCCAATTTTTGAATCAACCATACTACTCTCAGTATCAACAACCCCCAGGACCGCCGCCAGTATTTATGATGTATCCCCCGGAAGGTGACAACTGGAGGCAATTTGGCCCTCCCACCCAGTGATACTTCGATCCGAATCTATTGTTGTACAAAATGCCACGGCTTGAAAATAAAATTTGTTAACCTGGGGAAGCGATCATTATTTTCTCTAGATTATATAATTAATATTCTTCCGACAATCTCATCGCTGTTGGTCATTGGCTAAACTTTCCCCATTTGATAGCCATCGATAAAGATCCTACATCGATTCGATTAATTTAGGAAATAGTATAACGTGCGCACCAACCTAATTCTGGTACCGAACATGGCCAAATCGGGAAGTTGTGACGGAGACATTATGTGGAATTTTGAAGAATAAGGCTTGTGCATTGGACAATCGGCCGAATCTCCCACGTACAGTTTCACGGAGTAGTCGCGCTCTTTGCATATACAATACCCCTATAATGTATTTTTATTAAAAGTGCGTCTCTGGCTACAGGTTCAAAATAAGGCGATTATACCTACCTTCGCTGCCCACCCTATTATGGGGAATTGATATATCGGACAACTTTTCTATAGATTTCATTTTTCTCTACATTTATAACAGGCCAGCACTAATCGCTACCAGCCACCTCCATCACCTAGAAGCCCCTGATTTTTAGCGCGCACACGCTGAACTTATTGTCTCATCCTGATCTCAGGACCCACACCATATTAATTAGAGAGGGATGATTGAGATTCCCGATCTCGACGATAACCTACTCTATAACCAGCGGTTGCCGCATGACCAACTTCCATTGGACGGGAACATCACTGGTGGGATGGCCAATCTTGGCCTCGATGGTGAGTACGACGTGAATGGCGATGCTGACACCACCATCGAAACCATCGAGGGATTTTCTGGACCTCCCCAGTTTGACAAAATCCCCTCAAGTCCGCTGATGGCCCACCACAGCGGGCCAAAGCCCACTTTCTCGGCCAACGTGGCACCTGGAGAACAGATCGATTTGGATGTCGATGTCACTCCGGTAGAATTGGCAAATACTACCATCAGTCTGGATGATAACGATAGCATACCTATAGATACCACAAAGGTGTTGGAAACAGTTCCTCCTACCATCGAAATGCCCGACTTTAGCGACGATTATCCCCAACTGTTTAACTTTGGCGCAGCACCGGCGACGTTTACATTTGGTGGCGGGGTAGTGGAAGAAGAGAACGACAGAGACTTTGAATGTATCACGTTCCCGGAGCAGGAGCAGCGTCAGGAGTATGCCACTGATTTCAAGACTCCCACTGAGTACACGTTGCACATAATCTTCACCCAATTTGTCCGCTTGGCCGAGCGAAAACTATCTTTCTGTGCGGATCATCCTCTCCATGAGGACGCTCCAGTGATTGAAACTCTCAGTGAGGGGGGTGACCCGGCGTTCGACAAAATTGTGTCTCTGCTTGGTTTTATTGCCAAGAATAAACCGAAACCAGTGATTGATCTGGTGATGTTCTGGCGGAAGCTGAAACTGGAGATTGCGGCTATGGCAGCGGTGGAGCTCGAACGTATCATTTCATCCAAAGCGCTGCTGCCATCGCCTCTGAACCCAGGCATTTCCAAACGGGGGTCGACCTCCCGGATGAGCAGCCCTGTAAATGGTAACCATTCCCAGAACCAATCACTTGGTTCTCGGGCGAAACGACTGTTGTCATTGATGCGAACAAAATCGTTTCCAAAGTTTGTCAATAACAATCACCGGCGCAACCAGTCAACGTCTGCTTTGCTGCACCAGCTGCTGCCAAATCCAAACGAAGTAGCCAATATTCCATCACAGGTACCGGGGGAGCTGGACTTTTACCAACAACAAATAATGGACCAACATGTGACACAGGCCCGTAAACAGGCGATTGTCGCGGAACGCAAACTGTTGGCGCTGATTTATATATTGTGTCGGGTACTTATTGAGATTGTCAAGCAACTGACGTCTATGGGGCCCGAATTGAGGGACAAGCTCGAAGAGATTGTCTACACCCAGCTCAAGACAACCGACCCCATGGCAACTCTGCAGCTGCTAACCCGGTTGGCTAATTGGACCTTGTTCTGTGAGTTGTTGGGGCAAATGTCTGAAGACCATTTTGTCCTGGTTCTGGACCGGTTTGTCGCCGATCTAGAAAAGTATGGCCCCCAAGGGTCGCCGGTCACTCCCCAGGACGAACCCAGACTCCACCTTCTTATTCACGGAATGCGATTCCTTAAAATCCGCAACTATCCCCCTGAAGATTTCGAAGAAACCCTGGAATTCATCCGACTGTTAGCAAAGTTCTTTGCGGAACTGACAAACGAAACAGTAATGTTTGCTTACTGCGAGGTGATAGGTAACATGTTGTTACCGTTGGCCCCTTATTTGACGGCGGAAGTAAATCACCCGGTATGGGTGGAGGCGATGGAGCTACTCTTCAACCGGGCTCAACGACTCTGGTCGCTGACTGTGAGTGCCGGTGAAATTGGTGAGAATAACCAGAATATGACGTGGCTGTATGGACTCCATTTGCTTACCGGTGTTTTGGCGTGTCTGCGAAAGGAATTGTTTGCGGCTCACTGGTTCAATATTTTACAGCAAAACTCGTTTAAGCTACGTGCCAAGGTTGAAGTGGAGGATCGCATCACCTACGTCGTGTGCGTCGCGCGTCTTATGTGGGTATACCTTTACCGTCTCCCCGACACCCTCAATAATACCCTCAAGAAGCTCGACGCGGTGATGGAGATGATGTTTTTGGCTCCTACAAAAAAGCAAGGGCAGTGGCTTACCAATGACCAATTTTTGGTGGGTGCACTGGTGGAATTATTGCGTGTAGCTGGCTACTCCCATTTGAACCACATGCTCGAAAATGTGATGATTCCCGCCATGTCCCAGCTGTTCAATGGCCAACTGTTGGAGGGGTTGGTGCCGGAAAAGTTGATTGTGCTTATCCGTGCGTATTTGGTTATGCTTGAGGATTACGAAAACGGCCAGAAACCCAAGTTCCCTCTGGATGAAGTTCTAAGCCAGAGGTTACCCCAGGGTCCATATGGCCGTCCACAACAAGTTCACTCTCCAGCACACGCCACCCCAAGCCCTCCCATGGCAAAATTCAATTTCGCTGCTCGTACCTCGGCCAATCTGGCTCTGCATGACGAAATTGCCCGGATATTTGCCAATTTGTTGCGGATATTGGACACCAATTATGGTGCCCAACTTGAAGCCGGTGGTTCTCCGATGGAGCCGCAACCGCTACCCACCCAGAAGTTTTACCTGCACTTTGGTATCGACTTTCTGTTCCAAACCACCAAGGAATTACACATACAATTATTTGTTACCTTGTTGGAAGCGGTTCCATGGACTTTTGCCCTGGGCCCTGAATTGGTACCGTACAAGCTGGTTGTAGATTTATTGACCCGGAATGTCACTCATGAAAACCGGGCGGTGGCTATGGCGCTGATGACGGCTCTACAGAAGATGGCTCTGAGGCAAAATGCCCTGCCAGTAATCACCCATTATGTCAAGTGTGCATTTCAATTTACCGAAAAACCCCAACCGGGCTACAATTCGACATTGGTTTCGCTGTCTACTTTCAAGCGGTTGCTCAAACTTTATGTCGAGTTGCTCAATTGTTGGGTGACGCTGTTTGAAGACAGCAGTTCCACTAAAGCTACCAAGTACCATCCTTTAAACCAGGAGGACGAGCAAATGCTGAAGGACGTGCTTAACGACATGTACCAAGTGAATTTCAGTATTGGCGATGGTCCTGGTCCCGGTGGGAATGGCACTGCGTTTGAAAATGGCAACCAGCACAAGCCACTGCCTCTGGATGAACTAGAGTGGAAGGCCATCATCACCGTTATTGAAGAAGTGGAGGGCCATGGCCTTTTTTTTGTGTGCCTGACCGATCACAAGGTCCGCCACTATGGGTTTGCCATCCTCAAGCTCGTGGAACTATTTGACCGGGCAATGGCTAAAGTGGGCAATGAGAATGACACTTCAATTGGCCACCTGCGCAGCTCACTGAAATTCGCCGCTGACGCGGGAACCCGGCTCATCCATATTTTGGAAAACTTGGACTTTTTTGAGTTGGTGAAACCACTCGAAGAGGAATTGAGTTTACCAGAACGGGCACGGGTAACCAAATTGAAAGTGAAACCAGTCAAGAGAACCTTGATCAAGATAGCCGAGTCTGACTATGGATTGGATGCTACTCTTTGGATGAGACTTTTCCCTAAGGTCATGGACATTTGTTTTGAAAAATGTCCCATGCCAGTGGCGGTTTGTCGCCTGATTGTGTGTGTGCGATTAGTTCAGATGCACGAGCTTATTACCACCTTCAGCCAAAACGCGGATAATGGGGTGCGTACGTTTCTGGGGTTATTCAAGGGACTGGTTAACGGACCGCCGGAAGTGTTGGTCAACCAATGGAAGTTGTTCCTCATATTTGCTTGCTGTCTGTTGACACTGACCAACGAACAAAAACTCCTGTTTGCCCCCGATCCCGTTCCCGCTGGCCATGGTCGTAAACGGCTGGTGCAAATGTTTATTCAACACCAAACCATCACCAGCGCCAAGCTGGTGTTTCGCATGGTCTATCCCTTGCTCCGCCTGAATCAGGCGATGGTACGAGACGCGGTGTGGTCGGGATTGCTGTGCCTCAACATCAATATTTTCCGTCCCTTCTTGGAAACCCTTCCTGAGTGTTTGTCTAACTGGAAGGTGCAGGGACCCCGCGATCCTGGGGAAAATCGCGTCCGCATTGAGACGGTGCATATTTTGGCATTAATAATGGCGCGTTTTGTTGACGAGCCCCAGGTGTTTGGAGATGACTGGATTGTGGCAAATTTGGTGGGGGTGGTGAAACAAGTAAAGTCGTTTTTGTCTGACGGGGACCTTCAACAAGATTGGGAGTTCCAGTGGTTACGTAGATACTGGTGTCAATTCTTACGCCTGGTGGTTGTTGGTCTTCAACACCATCGCGAGGACATTGACAATTGGATCCCGTTTGAAGCTCGCATTGGATGTTTTTCATGGTTGACCGATTGGTGCGGGTTTGGCAGTAATAAAGAAGTTGAATTGGAACGTTACCTGGTCATGTACAAGAAAATTGGCCATCACCATCACAAGGAAGCAGCTCTGGTAGCGGCTAAACTTGAAGTCGAACGAATGGCATTACAACTGGCGGCACTCAAGGCAATGGCAGTGCTTGTGGCACTGCCGATAGTCCAAGACATCGATGTGGGCCAAAAGGTGACCATGCTGTTTGATATTCCAAAGGTAATGGGGTGGATCCGGGTGTTGATGGTATACCATGAAGGGGGCGATTTGAATCTGCAATGGCTGCGAGTGGGCGAAGAGGCATTTTCCAATATCGTCAAGTCTAGTTTGAAGCGTAGCAACCAGGTGAGCGAGGAAATCATTCGCGAGTTATTTGCCAGCGACCTGACCAGACTCACCGAAGTTTACTTTACTGGGTTTGTTGCCGAGTACATCACCCATGACCCGGCGGTGTTCGGGCCGAGCCTAAACCACCAAGTGATTTGCTTGGCCGCCTTTTTGATTGGTAACCCAGAGATGCGAGTCCGTGAAGCAGCGCTCGATGTTTTGGAGCATTTGAATAAACCACAAGAAAACATTCAATTACTGACGTTCCGGGAACTCGTGATGCTGCTGCTGAAGGTTGTGTACAAAAAAGCGTTATTTGACATTCTGTCTCAATTGGCGCTGATCCTGATCCAAGATACTCTTCAGCGGATTCTGTACGTGACAAAGTACTTTGGCTTGGTTCTGGAATACGACCGCCGCGACTTGTTAGCTTGTTTACTTCCATGGATCCTGCTGGTGATTTTACAATATGAAGCAGTGATGACCCCCGAGGAACCGTTGGCGGTGAAGGCGCTAACCCAAGGCAGGTTGGACCTGGGCTCATTAATGGTTCTCAATAACTTGTTTGAAATAACTCTAATATTTTCGGAGACTATTTCAAACGAAGTGGAGGCATTATGGGTGGCCCTTGGTCTGAACAGAGGCAATTTCGACAAGATTCTTGACTTCATCTTGCTGGTATGCCTTGAGCGAAAACATCCTCAATTTGTGCTGGCGCTGAAACAGATCGTTGACTATTTGGCTTTTAATAACACCCAAAACCAACAAGACTTTTACTACATTGTTGATAAGTTTTTGGACCAGATGCACCCTCGGCTGATGGTGCCTCCACAACCAAAGCGGTTTACCACTGATGTCGATGATGTACTGGAGTTTGCCTATGTTGCAGATTTGGGGGCCCTTATCCCATACAATGATAAGGACCCTCTGTTTTCCCTTGGCCAGTTGAGTCTCACATTTATGGTTGATTTGTTTACGATAGGCCTGCCCCAATTTGCCGACAAATTGGCGTTATTGGTACATGTGCTGTTGGTGCTTCTAGATCACTACCTCCCATTGATTCAAAACCAGGCCCTGGAAATGTTGATTCATTTACTCCGCCACGCAGACACCGAACATAATACAATTGTGGATGAGACGACGAAAATGTTGCGTGATGGCCTGTTATGGGCATATGATGACTTGAATAATGATGACGTCAAGCGAAGTGCGCGGACGCCTGTGAAAATGGACCGGCTCGTTCGAAATATTTTGAAGGTTATCCCAACACTTCAAAACGAATGGCTGCGAGTGGCTCTTCACTGGGCAACTACATGTGCAGTCCGCCACATTGCCTGTCGCTCATTCCAAGTGTTCCGCCTGCTTTTGCTGTTTTTGGATCAGCTGATGTTACGGGATATGTTGCATCGTCTTTCCAATACCATTGCTGACGACACTGATGATATCCAGGGATTTGCCATGCAAATCATCATGACTCTCAATGCCATCGTTGCGGAGTTGCTGCTGGAAAAGTTGATCGACTTTCCACAATTGTTCTGGCTGGCAGTCGCATGTTTGTACACGGTACACGAGCAAGAGTTTATCGAGCTGTTGCTGACAATGGCGAAGTTTGTTGCCAAGATTGACTTGGCGGCACCCGACACCATTCTGTGCCTAATTCTGACCTTCCCACCGAAATGGGAGGGTCGTTTTGAAGGGTTACAGTCGGTAATATTGGCTGGGACGCGCCTGGGCACGTCTTGGGAACCAACAATCAAGTTGCTTGACAAATTAATTGCTTTGCCCGACCAGGAAGTGATTGGTATTGGTGATTATAGATTGCTTATGGCACTTATTCCCAATTTACCTCGGTTCTTGCATGCTCTCCAAACGCAACTGGTCCTGGAAGATGTTGGAATATGTGCCGAACGGTTGGCTACTTTGGCAACCGTTAATAACAAACCAAACCTCGCCCGCATTTTAGTGCTGATGGCCAAATATCGCTTCCGCTCAAAGGACGACTTCTTGCAGCTTGCGTTGCAAACCATTCGCCGAGACTTTTTCCCTCAGTATGAAGCACCCATGCTTATGATATTATTAGGAATGTTGGGCAATCTGATTGATTGGGTTCGCAAGGAAACTCTCAAGATTTTGCGAAACATTTTGCCCACAATTGACTTTGAGAAGCCCGAGTTTTTAGGGGTAGGTGCTGACCTTATTAGCCCTTTGTTGCGATTATTATTGACCGAAGATGCCGAAGATGCCCTTAAGGTATTGGATGAAGTTGAGCACATTTCGGGTTCGCAATTTGATCGCGAAGTATTGCGAATGTCGCTTTCTAATGGTAGTAAACGGGAAGTGGTCGATAGGGCAACCACCTTGTTTGGGGTTTCGGAAGAACTGGGTTGGAGTGTAGCCAACCCCGTACAGGCGGCTGGTCACACCCGCAACAATGTTCATGCTGTATACTTGACATGTGCTGGCCCAGCTGTGGTTGCTGATGAAGATGCAGATGAAGATGACAACACCATTGAATTCCACCGGGAAATCCCTGAACTGACACCGACAAACTCCCATGATATTGGCACTGATGCCGATATTGCCCTGGTGGCGGTTACCGAGGAACACGACGCCCTGTTACTGAACGTGTGGGCGGCATTGGATGACTTGGACCTGTTCTTTACCAAGGAGCAACCTCTGGAAGGGTTGCAAATTCTGGCACCTCCATCTGAACTGGTACCCGCAGTCTATGAAAATGACGTCCTGTTTATCTTGAACCGGTCGTTGGCACGGACGCAATCAAACATATCTTTCCGCACTGGCTTGGCGGACACCCCCATGGTAAATTCGCACGCTCCCCTGGCGCTGCCAAAACACACACAAGCCTACCACTCTCCCGCATTTGCCACCCGGAGACTGTATATCCCCTTTCGGCTGAAGCGGGTGGAAACCACCCCCAAGATGGATAATTCCCAGTTTGAGATGACTGGGACGCCAATTGGATCCTCGCCCTATGGTAATGGAGCTTCTGGCTCATTATCGACCATTATTGGTGAGGGGAGCGGTAGCCTGCCGGATGCGCAGGCGTTGAACCATCATTCACCTTTGCACATTCACCATTTGCCGCAGACACGGTTTGAAACGATTCTTGGTGGTAATAGGAAACGACTGCGTAAGCTGTTGGTCCTGCTGCCAGTCCAGGTAGTGCAATTACCTGAAAATCCAACCGTGGCTACTGCCAACATTTTAAATCAGCCGACTCCCATTATTGGACCCGTGCCCCCGAGAAAGAAGTAAATTATTATACAGGGGTTTTTACGATTTTCATTCAATATACATCATGCCATTAGCATGAAGTAATCTGCCTAAGTACCTGTATTCTTCGCTTACCAGTTGTACAAACTGTAATTGTCTTGGATGTGCTGCAAAAGCGTGTAGACAGGAGAACCATCGTAAGCCAATCTAGTCATAGTAAGCAACGTGGTGGGATTACCGTTGATTTCTGTCACCAACTTTGTCGGCTTCAACACGTCAGGGTGTTCAGTGGTCTCGGGAGAGATGGAAGTAGTCGTTGGCGTGGAGGTAGGCGCTTCGCTCGTTACGGTCGGCACTTCACCTGTCTCAACAGGCACTTCAGATGTAGTAGCCAGCGATTCCGAGAGAGATTTGACACTATCCGACAAATCTTCAGTGCCAGGAACACCTGTGGGAACGCCAGGAGTAGTCAGAGGAAGATTGGGGTCACGCAGTCCATCGCCGGCCAGGGTTGGCATTGGAGAATATTCAATAGTAGTGGTGGGCTTTGTTTCATCCGAGTAGTCAGCAACAAACCCACCAGAGTTGGCTTCAACAAGGTACGCCCGCAGATTTGTAGTACCGCATTCAATATCATTGTGATAGTCGGTGGGACTAAGGTTTCCCGGAGGGGTAACATCTCCGCCATCCACCACGTAGGTCACAAAAAATTTGCTATCAGCCTTCCCCTTCTTGGTACAAGTGGTGTCTAAATTTGTTTGGTGGTAAGCTGGCTTTGAGATTCTAAAGTGAGGAACTCTAAACACTTGTTGTTGAGAATCTCCGATGTTAATTCCCACCGTATTATATTCATACCCACCTGGTTCATCGACAGTTACGGTGAGCTTACCATCAGCAGGAATATCCCAAACTTGGCACGAACTTTCAATCTTGTCCCCAAGACAATCATCGTATACACCAACAACTGCCTTTTTCGACCCGTCATCACCATGGCGGACCCCTGCAACAATTCTGTCAGTAGTTTCAAAAGACAAACCAAAAAAGAAGTTACCTTCAACTTCGTTAATGTCAATATTAGCACGCACTCCAACATTAGTAAGTGGGAAATTTGCTGGTTCCTCAAAACCGATGCTGAGGGCATCCACAGCTACACATAATGCTAGAGAGACCAATGATTTAAACATGCTAGTTAAAGAATGAGAAAAGGAACTGGAGGCTTTATAGACTTTCCTGGTGTTTCAAGGAGATATTCACAGCTTTCTACTTAATACTCTATACTCAATTCTATGAGCAGGATATGAAATTCGACACAGGACGCTACAAACAACGATCTGCCTCTGTGTTTGCATCGATTAGGATCTGCGGATGCCCTTCTCGGTTCATCGATGAATGCGTTGTGCAGAACGGAACTTTGCATACTAAAAATAGCACCACGAAGTTGTACTACACATGATGAAATATAAATCTAAAAATGGAAAACATGCTCCTTGTAAATTTCTAATTTAGTTATTTGAAAACAATGAGAAATTTACTAGTTAAAAAAACGCAATTTTCCTCTTATGAGGAGAGTTCTTGCGTTCGATCACGTGAAATTTTTCAAGGTTGGAAAAATTGAGCCGTAATAAGAAACTGCCCCTGCATGAGAAGCCGCTACAACAGATTCAATCTAGAAACAGAAACAGTGATTTCAGGGTAAAGTGTTAAATTGCAGATTTATGACACTATTCTTATTGGTACGCCTTTACCATGAAAACATAGTATAATGGTCGTAAAGTTCCTTCAACTTTTGCAACTTGTCCAGATCTCCAGCAGTTGTGGTGGTTACAACCACTACTTTCGTCTTAAGTTCATTGTTTACCTTAGTCACCACTGTCGTAGGAATTACAATTGTAAACCCATCGCCATTAATGGTGGGTTGTGAGTCCGTGGTGCTAACCACTTCTTTTGAAGAAGACGGCGTCGGTTCGACCTTCGATTCCAGTGTGGTTACGATACTTGATGCGATCAGGGTGGTAGACGCAAAAACAGTTGTTTCTAAAGATGGCAGCTCTTGCGACAGAGAGACGATGCTATCTTGATTAATTGATTCTGATTCTGGAAGTGATGAACTGTCCTCCTTGATACCAGAATCAAATTCTAAATTGCCATCAGTGCTTCCAGAAATACGGTAGTTTCTAAAATCTTGGGAGCATTCCAAATCATTCTCATCAGAAATGATTTCATTAGAACCTGGTACAGGTGTAAGAAGCTCATTATTTTCGGAGACATACCGGATGTTGGCGAATGATGACGATAATTTTCGGGGACAACTATCATCATCAAGGTTGTTTTGAACTGCTTCAAAAGTCAGCAAGTCGATTTTTATATCCTGGCTGATTGTCAGAACCTGGGGATCACCCCCGGGTGTTACCAGGCCAGCCAGAAGAGTTGTTGAATTTTCATACAGCACCAATGATATCGTGATTGGCTGGCCAATTTGCCATTCAAACAGCGACTCCACTTCTTCACAATCTCCGCCGATCTGATCACAAGCAGAGCCAGCAACTATGAAACGGTTTCCAGAGTCGTATTTCAAACCATATGTGTATGATTCAACATCTGAATTGCGAACAGGTATTTTGAATCCGACAAAATATTTTCCATCGGCCACTGTGACATTGATATCAGAAGTAATCTCAATCTGGTTTAATTCGATACCAACAAACTCACCGGGAGCAGACCATTCTTGGCTAGATGCCAAAACCAATGAACTCAAATAGAGCGCCTTAAAGATTTTCATTGCCCACATTCAATTGATGTCAATGGGTAATTATATATATATGCGGTCTCGTAAATTATTTTCGATGTACAGAGCCATAATTTTAGTTGAGGTGGTGCCATTTTGGGCACTGTTAGTACCAATTGTAGCAGGTGCAGTCGGAAAGAGTACAATAATTGGCAATAAAGTCAATTATGATTTTCAGGGTAAAAAACATTCTGTGATTGCATATTTATTTATATACAAACTTAATGAAGTATTTCGATATGATTTGTACCCTCTGTGAATTTTTCCTTTAATCCTCGCATACGCTGTCAATTTGTGTGCACATGCAGGGGTACGTGCATAATGGATCGTCTATCATTTCAAGGCTACTATAGGTGAGGTGACCTGAATTTATGACAATTGGTGCCTAAAAAGGATTAGCCAAGAAGAAATGATTTTAGTGAAACTTGTTAGAATTATTTGCTTCCTAGAGGCAAAATAAAGGTGGTTTTATATAATTACAAACAAGTTATATGTGATGAAAGTAATAAACCAGAACGAACTGTTAAACAATTACTGAAATGACTTCTTAATTTATACTTATGGGAGTATCATCAATTTTTATACTGCGACCTACACCAGATTTATCGGCGTAACCCTGCACCAATGAGGCACACTCGAAAACTTAAAAATAAAAACGATCCGGAGGTCCTAAATTGTTTGAAAAGAAATTTTTCTCTTGTTAGATCCCTTCCTTCATGTTCGTAGAGTGTTTGTTTTAATTTCAAGTACTCTTTTACGTTGAATGACCTTCCTCAATAAAAGTTGCTGGAAGATGACATCATATTTCATGGTTGTTGTCCGCAGGAGAAATGGTTTACGATTGCCAAAATTCAAATTCATGTTTCATACTTATTTCTATGATTACTTAAAATTTAAGTCAGAATAGTGGGCAGCAATAGCTTTCAACTTTTTGCCCTTTTCTGAGTCATCGGTGGCTATTTTCAAGAGACTAACAAAGGTGGTGGGCTTTCCCTCAATTGTTGTGATTACCTTCGTTGGCACTAGCACAATGTCTTCTATGGGTGAAGTGACTTTTGCCTCTGTTGGTTCTGCAATTGTCAGTGTTTCAAGTATGCTACCTTTTGCTTCAATAGTAACAAAATTATCATTAAAGGTTGTCGGGCCATTAAATGAACTTGCGGTTGAGCTTTCTTGTAATCTTTCGCTTTCTGGTTGAAATTGATCACCTTGTTTATCTTCGCCCAAAGGATCTTGTCCAGCCTCAACATTTGGGTCTGTGGATAAAATGCCAGCTGTAAATTCAACCGATCCATCTGAATCTAAAGAAATTAAATGATCCTCTTTGTCTCTTGAACAGGGAAGCTTGTTGGCATCATTTACCTCAATGGAGTTTCCGAAAATAGGCAACACAGGCTCAAAATTTGAGTCGATGTAGCGTACATTCACAAATTTAGCTGACGAATTTCCTGGACACGACGAGGTCGCCAAATTATTTTGCAACACTTCAAAATTCGATAAATTTGCGGTTACACCATTAATGGTGTTATTAAAATAAGTGTTTATATCCTCGGATAATTGCCCCGCCATCACTTTCAATTGGTCTTCATTTTGAGAAATTGCTAAAGTAACTGGGTTGCCCACGTTCCATGGAGTTTGCAGCTGAGAATCAGGAAGTATGTGACAGTCACCAGCAATGTCATCACATCCGGTACCTTCCACTAATGAAGGTACCCCATCCACATAGCGAAGTCCAAAAGTGTAGACTCCCACTGAATTGGAGGTGGGAACCTTGAACCCCCAAAAGTAGGAATCACCTGTGCTGTAAACTGTTACGTCTGCGGTGATTTGAAGATCTTTATCCTCCAAGGAAGCGGGCTTCAAAAATTCCTGCGAAGCGCCGAAGACACTTGTAACAATCAAGACAATAGACAACTGCATTGGTAAATATTGATATAGGGAAATTCGTGGTGTATCTATAGTCAAACCAGCACGATAATTCACGGTACTTTAGTTACCCAAGATAGACAACAATAAAATAAAATTGCGTTGCTTATACTTTATTGAATGATTTTATCTAAAGGGCTAGCTATAATTTTTAAATCTTGTGATTTTGCCCCAATCAGATTTGGGGGACATTTATAGAAACAGTACTATCCTGTAATTAACTCATAGAGCTACTGGTGATTGTGGGCATGGGTATCCCATATTTAATCAAGGGTACAGACATTAAGACGATCAATATTCCGAATCAGCCCTTGCAGGTCAAGCTTTCCCGCCCGGTAACACTTGCCTCCTCCAATCTATCTATCACAAAATGAGTTTCCCGAAGTGATCTGCTCCAATAGGAAAGTTTTCCGTCTTCTCTTCTTGGTTGTCTTTAACTCTGGTGCACAAAGGCGGATAGAATTATTCCTAACCGAGACTGCAAGATCTCTGAATGCGGTGTGCACCTAGTATACTCAATCGCGCATAAAGTTATCTCGTGTGTAGGAGGCTGCCTATAATCTGGTTTTCAGATGAATTGTAGTCTTTCCAGACATTTTGTCGCTTTTCACTACTATCTGAAACGAAAGCATTCCTGGTGTACATTGTCACTTCTTTCCAAGGCAATCAGCGACAAAAGAATTGAACAAGACAATTGCTTGATCCACTTCACAGACCTATGTTTTAGGCAGGCTTCTCTTGAGATACATTAATTCCATTCAAAATTGGCATATGCCCTTCTTGATGTTCATATCAGACATATTCTGTTCTTCTAGTTGGTGATATTGGGTAGTTTTAGTGCTAATAAATAGCGTTTTTTTGCTGCACACTTGGGGAAACTTCTAATCAAACTAATCTTGTTTTTCTGTGTATATTCTACAAATTGTCCTTGTACTCGCGGTAATTTGCAACTATCTGGCGCGAACTTTGCCACCATGATTGACACGCAGGATTTACAAGGGGCGTTCAAAATAGCTAATTTGGCAGTAGCAGTTTTTGGTTTACTTTGTGGATTATTTCAATTGTTTTCTGGGATTAAGCCATTTATTCATGGCCTCTTTATCATTGGTTTTAGTCTAGTGATTGGTGGCCTTGAATTCAAAGTACCCCCTGAAGTGCATACGTACGCCAGCTTTTTGTTTCTGTTCATTGGAAGGGGGATCTTTTATATATTAATTGCCCTGTTGGTTGATGGTGGGCTGGTTTTCCGGGTTTTCTGTGCTTTGATCATTTTTGTAATTGGACTTGTTTATGTCGGGTTGGAAGCGGTCCCGCTGATTACGCCTCCTGAAAACATGAGTACTGATGGTGTCACATTGGAAAATGAAGATATTATTTAGATTAAAAGAACGGGAATTTACGTATGTACCTAATCCTTGTGACCAAACAAGTGGAAGTGGTGCTTTTTCTTGTGAGCCTCTTCTTCCTCTTTCTCCTCCTTAGCGATTTCCTTAGCAGCAGCAGAGTTGGCAGGGGCACCTTCAACGAACGTGGTCTCCCCGAGACCAGCCGAAGCCTCACCAAATTCGGGTTTTCTTTCATCGTGAGTGTAAATAACGTCGTAATATTGATCAGGGATCTTGGCCTCCAGTTGGGCTTCCCTCGAGAACGCAGCCATGGGCGCGGTTGCTCTGTTACGGTTCTCAGAGGGCATAGCAGCGTCATAAGGTCCGTCGTGGTGCAACCCCATGCCGATGTCGTCTAAACCATCAATCACGTCAACTTCAGCATCTTCGGGGCGTCTGCTGTGGTGGGGGGGTTGTTTGGGAGGGTAGTTCAGCATTTCTGGTCGATATAGAATTTGTTTGCTAGTTTGACGTGTGTATGCACGCGTTCGCCGGAGACTTCGGGAAGTTTAGAAAGGTGGTATTTAAAACAATGTAACCATGAAATAAAGCGAATCTGTCCATTTAAAGATGCCAATTGCAAAATTGGTCCATTTACGGTTCTCGGAATAAGAAATACGTCACCAGAAGATGAATTGAAACTAGTTATATGTAGGAAAGACTCATGCGTGAAAGCAATGAACACAAACTCGACCAATGTTTATGGGGAAAGGTTTCTTTTCCCGGCTTAGATATATATCCGATGGAAATGACAACACTTTTTGAAGTTGTTCTCTACATTTTGGCTGCATGTATACCTGCGGCATTGTTTACCATCTCCATAATTAACATTCTGCAAAAAGAACACCCCAAGTAACTTGTTAATTTAGACATTGTGCTGTATATTTCTTATTACTGAATTCATGTTCTTACCACCGCCTATTGATGTTTGGTTATCACATGTTGAGATCCAACGCGCTACCATGCGAATCTTGAGAACGCGCCACGTAGTTGAAAAATTCCCCACCACTCCACTGGCGTTATGGTGAAGATCGAAGAAATTGCGTCGACCCTGACGTTCGCTTGGAGTAGCGACACTTTACCGCTCCTTGCCACTGGAACTGTAGCGGGGGCCGTGGACATTAACTTCACCAGCCTGCTGGTCCTTGAAATTAACAACATTTTTGCTCCCACCGGTCCTAAGGAGCCAGTATTTAGTGCCAGTGTGGATGCACGCTTTTACGCAATTGCTTGGTCCAAACCATTTGATGGCCGCCCCCAGGGTTTGATTGCTGGTGCCTTCGAAGATGGTCTGATTGAGTTTTGGGACGCGGCAGTCTTGATCAAACTGAAAGACTTGCAGGCAGCCCTTGTTCACAAGCTGTCGAAGCACACTTTGGGCCCTGCGAAATCAATTGCGTTCAACCCATTGCAACCACAAATTTTGGTGCTGGGGGGTTCTAAGGGACAACTATTCATCTGGAATTGTGCTACTTTTGACGAGCCTACCTCGCCTGGCAATGCTATGACTCCCATGGATGAAGTTACTCTGGTGGCGTGGAACAATACTGTGTCCCATATCTTTGCTCTGACGGGAAATCTGGGGTACACGTCGGTGTGGGATTTGAAAGCCAAGCGGGAGGTCTTGCATTTGCAATACCTGGCACCTGGTAGCGGTGCCCGTGCTAACTTTAGTCAAGTTGCTTGGCACCCCTCCATTCTGACCAAGTTGGTTACCGCCCTGGATAACGATGCTTGTCCCGTTATTTTAACCTGGGATTTAAGAAATGCCAATGCTCCTGAGCAAGTAATGCTGGGCCACAATAAGGGGGTGTTGCTGTTGGACTGGTGTCGCCAAGACCCATCGTTGTTGTTATCGAGTGGTAAGGACAACACTACGTTATTGTGGAATCCGCAGACGGCCGCCAAACTAGGCGAATATCCCACTACTGCAAACTGGACCTTCCATGTCAGGTTTGCTCCTGCGGCTCCTGATATCTTTGCGACTGCTCTGTTTGATGGTAAGGTGGTGGTGCAAACCCTCCAGGACACGTCTCCGCCGGTGCTGGCTACGGTGGCTGCTGCTGCTACTCAAGGTGGTGATGACGCGTTTTGGTCTCAAATTTCTACCACCGAAACTCAACAGCCCAAGTTCGATCAGTTACAAGCCCCGGAATGGCTCAAGTGTCCTTGCTCTGTGTCGTTTGGGTTTGGTAACAAGTTGGCCATTGTCACAACTAGTGATGGCAAACTGTCGGTGTCGGTGAGTAAATTTGCTCTGGGATCGACCCTGGATGATCAGTTCAAGCAAGCTCTTGGTCTGGGCAAGTTTGATGATCTTATTCGTGTACGGAGCTCGCAATCTACTACCGCTCTTGACACTTCTGATTGGCATTTGTTGAACTTGCTCAATGGTGACAGTGGGCATTTCAAGCAACAATTTGCTCCTGTGGCTGAATCCAGTGACGAAGTTCAGAAAGAAGATTCTTTCTTCGATCATTTGGATGAACTGGTGGCATATGTTCCCGAGGGCGACTTCTTCCTCGGTAGCGACCCGCTTGTGAAGTTCGCTTTGGCCAATAAGCGGTCGAAGGCGGTCCAACACTGTTTGGATAATAATCTTCTTGAAGAAGCTCTTGTGTTGGCCCTCGACCTGGCCACTAGTGAAGCATTGAGAGAAAAGGTGCGCAATGCCTACTTTAACAAGCACAAATCCACGACTGTGTCGCGTGTTTTGTACTCGATCACCAAGGGCGAAATTGATGACGTCGTTGTCCACGCAGATGCAAACGATTGGCAAGATATCGGTGCCGCCATTGCTGCGTTCACCACTGACCCTATCTTGTACCAAAGTCAAATGTCGCACCTTGGAGATCGTGTTTTGGCTAATGGTAACCGTGCTGATGCCATGTCATGTTATGCTGCTGGTGAAAACTTAGATCTGATGGCCAAGGTGTGGTTGGAAGAAACCCCTGAGTACGAACAGGCATTGTTGCAAGGCGAAAACTCCCGTGTGCGGTCACCGGCGGATGCTCGCCATGCCACTTTGGACAACTTTGTGCAAAAGATTGCCCTGTACCAATCTGTAAATCCTCAAGCACAAATCACCGATGAAGGGGTGATCAAGGCGGTATTGGAATATTGCACTATTGTTGCTGGTGCTGGTGAATTTGAACTTGCTGAACGCTTCTTGCCGTTATTGCCGGAAGAAGTGGCTAAGCTTGAACGGGAACGTATTTCAAAGGCTACTGCTAAGGTGGCACCGCAACAGGCTATTGGTGGTCGCTACGGTGCTGCTGGCACTTCTGTCAGACCTCAATCCCGACCTCCCTCGGTGATGCCTCAATACCAAGCTCATCCCAGATTGACGCCTACTGCGGGTGCGCCTCCGATTAAACCGGTTGGACAACAAGCTGCGCCTCCTTTCCCTCCTACCCCATCTTTTTCTCCCGCACCTGCAATTTCTAATTACGCTGCACCCTCCCCGGCTGCCAAGGGTAACCCATACGCGCGCTCTAACCCCTATGCCCCTCAACAGCCTCAAACCCCGGTGATGTCGTCTAATCCGTACGCCATCCCGCCTCCTGCCTCGGTTACGTCACCCACCGGTCCGCAATTCGTTCTGATGAATGCTGGTCCTCCCCCTCCCAAAAAGAAAGAAGAGGGGTGGAATGATTTGCCCGATGGTCTTAAAATTAGTAAGCCTGCCAAACGGGCTGCTGCTGCTGTGGCCCCTCCTCAATCGACGTTTGGCCCCTCGGGTTCCCAAGCACCTCCGTTCATGGGGGCAAATGCTGCGCCTCAACCAGGACCTTCGCGGAAGACGTCAACCAACAATGTTGCATTGCCTCCCCCTCCTCCTAGAACGCATCTTTCTCGCCAGCCTCTGGCTGTCAGTCTGCCCCGGCTTGGAAATGTAGGTGCTAATGCGAAATATGCGCCCCCCCCTGGTACCATGGCTCCTCCCAACCAGCAGTTTGACGCTCCGCAAACTCGGAATGGGTCGTCGCCTATTAAGGCACCCCCTAAGAACCCATATGCACCTCAAGCAGTACCGGCGACTCCGCAAATGGGGCCTGTTCCTCCCCTGACTAACTTTGCGGCTCCCCCTGCTCCTGCTCCGGTGTTACCCAAAAACCCCTATGCTCCTCAGGCCACCCCGAGCCCTGGGCTTACTTCGGCTGCCGGGGCATTTGCCCCTCCTCCTATGAGCACCATGCCTATTATTGGTGGACCTCCGGCGCCCAGTGCGCCTCCTAAGGGCCATGCTCGCCCTCCTGTTGGTCCTCCTCCTGTTGGCCCTCCTGCTAATGGTCCTCCTGCTAATGGACATTTTAATGGTCCTTCTGCTAATGGTTCTGTTGGCGCTCCTCCGATTGGTCCTCCTTCTGTTGGACCGCCCCCTGTTGTCCCTCCTGTTACTAGAGCTTCTGTTGCCCCTCCTGCTGTCACACCCATTCCCTCTGGTCCCCATGGTTTGAATGGTGCTTCTGCATATGCTCCTCCAGTGGCTGCTCCTCCAGTGGCTGCTCCTCTAGTGGCTCCTCCGGTGGCTGCTCCTCCAGTGGCTGCTCCTGCTGCCGCTCCTGCCAAAACTCAGTATCCTGCTGGCGACAGATCTCATATCCCTGAAGCGTCTAGACCTATTTTCGAATCCTTTGATCGGGTGCACGAAGCAATCAAGCCCAAGATCCCCGAACGTTTTGCCAAGCATGCTGTAGACATGAACAAGCGGCTCAATATCTTGTACGATCATCTCAACAATGATGACTTGTTGTCTGATGCTGCGATTAATGAGTTGCGTAAGGTAAGTGAAGCCTTGGAAAACAAAGACTTTGCAGCCGCTGCGTCCCTCAACACGGCCTTGTCCACCAATTTCAGTGATGAAATGGGGCAATGGAACACCGGTATTAAGCGGTTGATCACAATGGCAGAAGTCATGTACCAATAGCTAGTTATGTATGAGCAGTTACTAAGATTGTTAAAACATGCCATTTTTTGAATTTTGCTATCTAACAATAATTTCAGCAACTTGGGGACCCTGGTCATCGTTATCGAATGTATCTTGCGTTTCCACTAACAAGAAACGAACCGCCGATTTTTCAAACTCAAACTTTGTGATGTTAAATTCCGATGGCACCTTAACTTCGTTGGTTGGCTTCCAAGGAGCGGTAATGTTGACAGATACTTGCTCTGCTAATACCACATCAAAGGTGTCATCCGTTGAGAATACTTTTCCATGGTCATTGGCCCATTTGTACCTTTTCAACACCCAATCGTCATCCCGGAGTGAAACCAGACCCAATACACCTTCAATCAGATCAAATTTGTTGTTCCCACTAGTACCATAGATTGAAACTAATTTCGGGGGTCTTCCACTAAAATTGATTTCCATCAGCGAAACATTTCGAATCAGCAAAAGATCAATCAAGATCTTTGCGTTTTTATCCTTCAGCGTCCATTCCAGGATGAGGTCCCCATCGTTCATCACTATAGGACCGTCACCCGCTACCCCTCGTGTGATATTCATAACTCTGGCTAGCAGGCATTCTGAAAGCAGATCTGGATACTTCTTCAGTGGTGAATATAGCGGAATAGATAACAGGCAATGTGGTTGGAGTACATAGGCTCCTGAATTTGGGTTACGATCACCGATGTGAATGGGGATTGGATAATCGCCATTGTGAACCAAGGTAAATTCACCATTGGCAATTTCAAAATCAAGCGACTGGTTCATGTAGTTGATCTTAGTCCATTTCGCATGGCCACCAATACAATCAATCAGAATCGGGTCTAGTCCAAGGACACGCTCAATTTGACCATGCGAATTCATATTGTACGTCGGACGGAAACCGGTAAGCCCGTGGAAAAGCGCTTGGGTTACCCCCCCGTGACCTGTCAAGAAGGGAAATGCTGGATGAGTTCCCCCGTTAGTGGAGTAATCATCATTGTTTTGTTCCGAAAATTGTGCAAACGGACCCCGCAAAAATGGCAAGATCAGCTCGAGAAGATACAGTTGTGCTGAACACCCCGCAGTGGCCAACTTGGCCTGAACGGTCAGAAAGATGGAGTATGTCATGGCTGGCCCATACAGAACTTGCTGTTTTGCATAAAAGGCAGCATTGTTCACATGTTCACGCACATCGAGTAATTCATATTCATATAATGGGTAGGTCAACATGACGACATCAGCTTGCTTCACCTCCACCAGCAGATTCATGTTGGAAAATTCCAAGGTGACATTATTTTCCTTCGGCAAGTACATGTTATTTTTAATGTCACTCCATTTAGCCGGTACCGTTTCACCCAAGTGCAGGGCAATATCAATTGACCATTGCATCACAGCCGCAATACCGGCATTGGTATAAGCACCATTATCAACGTGGTTAGCATACTCATCCGGATCAGTCAAATTTGATGTGGTGTACTTGCCTAGGGTTTCATTGAATGTCACCAACGAGGCAAAAAACTTTGCGGCATCAGTCATAACAGGCCATACCTTTTTCCGTAAATATTCATCATCTTGGGCACCATTGAGGTACACTTCCCATCCTCCTTGCACCACCGCATGGTTGATATGGTATTCATAGTCAAAACAAGGCCCCGTGGCTGTGCAATTCCCTGATCTTCCCAGTGTCCAAGGATAAACAGCACCTTCAAAATGTTTGTCAGGGTCTTGTAAACCACCATGCCATGAATCCGCATATTTCACTACATTCTCACGAGCTTGTTCGTGAGTAAAATAACGGTAATTGACAATCTGTTGAGCATGATCAGGGAAAAAGGGTAAGATAGCGGGCATCATCCATAAATCAGAGTCCCAGAATACCATACCTGCATATGCGTCCAGAGAAAGACCACCAACTCCCAACGCTGCCGACACCCCTTCAGCATTGGGACGAGTATTCGTGAAAAGATGAAACAACAGTGCCCGCAGAGTCAATGTAAGCAAGTCATTCCCGCCAAATTTAACAACATCTTTGATGTCGCCGTTCACCTTGAATTCGCATATGTGGCTATCAAGTAAAGTCTTGAAACTCATTTTTTGAGTAGCCACTTGCTTGGCTGTTTTCCAGGGGTCTTGCACCACATCTGTCAGTGCAATACCAACAAACTTAGTGACAGAAGATTTTTGGTTTTCTGAAGAAAATTCAATTTTAACCAGTTGGGAGACAGCATTCCCAGATGCTTTAGTCTTTTCTGTAGGATGATCCAATACCGAGTAGATAACCCCGTTGGTCCCTGCCACTCCATGGGGCTCGAAAACAAGGGCAATCCCTTCATTTTCGCTAAATGCATGAGGCAGAACACATCTTTCAGAAGTGTTGAAATTTAATTGGTCCTCAACAACAATTTCGAGTTTATCGTCTGTCTTCAGCTCCAAGTCAACACTTACCACCCCCAAGTGCTGGTGCTTGCGATGGGCAAACACAGTATAAGTTACATCAACCAAATCAAGCCAAGTAAACAGGGTTGTCACCACACCATTCAGCAAACTCATATTCTGCACGTAGTTTGACACAACCTGATCGGCGCCAATTTGGTACAACAGTTGCGGGTCGAGAACATGTGTTTGGCCTTTTACTGATATTTTCAATTGTAGAGTAGTCCACTGGGGAACAGCCGAAATGAACGAATCCCAGCCATACTTTGCAAGCTCAGGAAAGTTGGTACCAGCATCATTATACTGAAAGTCAAAGAAACCAGCAATGAACGCCCCCAGGTACCTATCATTAAACATAGGCCACCCAGCATTGACCAAGTCTGGCAGCTCACCGGGTAAATGTTGATCGCGTGCAAAGCCTTGGCCAGCATTAGGAATACGGGCACCAAAATAACCATTTGCAACATAAGGCTGGTTCAGAAACAGGTTATGGGAAAACTTAATCGTTCCGACAATGTTGTCATCAAAATCATAAAACAGGTCATCTCCATTAACCACAGGAGCAAAAAGGGCCCGGTTCCGTTTCAGCAGCTCTAACTCATCCTGTGCCCTTTGGCGCCGTTTACAAACAGGCTCCACCACCATCGGTTCAACCGGAAATCGCCATTTTGAATTCAAGGTGGACATGTCACGCCAAGTGTGCCCATTCCTGGATACATAAAACAAGTTGATTAACACAAACAAAGAGAGTACAGAAACAGCCACAAGACGGGTCGTACGACGCCGAATACTGGTGGTTGCTGCCATAAGGAATTGAATCCTGCCAGCAGGTTTCATGCCTAATAATATACCATTCGCACCATACAGTACTGACCTTAATAATACAAGTAGAAACGAGAATTCCATTACGAAAAATTGAATTAAGGGGAAAGTGTACGCAATACCTTCCTTAATCACAATTTGTTTCCTATCATTGACGTTCCACTTGTTTCTACCTATTGTACAATCGCAATTGACTGACAAAGCGGGGTAGTTCGCTATAATACATCCCCAACAAAGCTAAATGCTTCGTATGTTAACAGAACAATAGTTATGTTGCGATTTGGGGAGTTGTTAGGAACAAGTATGTATCACGTGGTTAGTCACGTGGGTACTCCATCTACCTCATCGATGCGCGATGCCTATCGGTACCATAATGGCTATAAAGAGCAAGGAGTACGTGTCTGACTCTGACTCTGACAACGAATTCGAGCCGCCTAGAGGCTACAAGCCCCTTCTGGTTAGCTCTGACTTTGCTAAGGCTGCTAAGGGCAAAGAAATCTGGCTTATTAAGGCCCCTAAGGGGTTTAAGATCGAACAATTGAAAAAATTACCGATATCATTTACTTCCACCCTGGTTGTCAAGGGTCCTACACCATTTGCCCAAGGTAAGGCTACCTATTCTGTTAACGAAGAGATGCTCACCGCTGATGATGCGCCCACCAAGTTTTCGTTGTTGTCTGGTTCTAAACTGGGCTCCTTAAAAGCTAAGGGGTCGATTTCTCGGTTTTACAACATTCGGGAAACTGCCTCCATTCCCAAAATTGACTACAAAGCGGTATGTATTCCACGGAAGGACGTGGAAGTTGTAGAAAACCTTCGTACTCGTCACTTTGCCACTGGTTACAGCCAAACTGAACAAGACAAGCAGCCTGTTCAAAAGCGGCCGGCTGAAGATGATTTGGAAAACACCCCCAAGAAACTGAAGAAAGAAAAGAAAGAGAAGAAGGAGAAGAAGGAAAAGAAGAAGAAGGAAAAGAAGTAGTAATGACTGTACCATAGACTGACGCAGATAAATAAACAAGAACTAAAGATTTACATTTGGTGGTGAAATCTCACATATCTTCCAAAATGAGACTGACCATTGGCACCATCCGCACCTCATCATGGGAAACAAACCTTCGACACAGCGTCAGCTTGGGAAAACAATTAGCAAAACAGTGACCCCGGTTAATAAGCTGGATCCTAAAATGCCCCTTTGGGCGCCTCCACCTGTTGCTACTCCTAAGTTTGATGCTGAAGCCCTCACCAAGAAATTGCAAGAAAAGCAAGGTAACATGCCACCCCCAGGTAAGGACGGTATGGACCCGCAAGTCGATGGAACATCAAGTTACGATACTGACTTTGTCAATAATGTCACTCAACTTGGTCGGAAAGTGCACCAAATCACAATGCCTACTGGAAACCCTAACGCCCTACCCTTGCGTCAATTAAAGTTCCGGAAACAAATATTCGAACAAGGGGAGGCCCAGAAACATAACCATGAAACCACAAAACTGGTGGTCCACCCTCAAACTTTGTCAGCCATCTTGAATGACTTGGCCGATGGCACCACGCCAGAAAAGATCGCTGAAGCATTCAACACTACCCCAGAATTTTTAAGTGGTTTGAATCGGTTTTCGGTGGCCAAGAAGATGGTGGTTATTCAAGAAAGCGCTAAAGAAGGTGAACTTAATCACAAGCAAACTGGGCTGGGGAGAATCGAAGCGGAAGACAATTTGGGTTTCGATAAAGACGAGTTGAAAAAGTTGAAGCTGAGAATTTCCCTTGAATAACTTGTATATAAATATATATGTCACGTGCATTGATTTGTGGAGTATGCGGATTCCGCAGATTCCCGATTCGAGATTGGATAGATAGTGCGATAAATGACGGTTAAGAGAACAGCCCAAGAAGTGATCAAATTCCTTGAAAAGTACCTGCCCTGTGATGTTAGTGATGCATTGGTGCAACACGGTTCAAAAGATGGTGGTTTCTTTCCCAATTTGGTGAACCAATCGCGTAATCCCTCGGGACAATCCACGGCAGGCAAGGCGTACACGGTATTGTATGCTCCAAAGCTGGACCCCAGACCTGCAGTGAAGCAGCTGTATATTGATGAAGTTCCCGAGGATGCATTTGTTGTGCTTCTGGTCCCCCCCGAATGTCAATCATTGCAAGCACCCTATGTTACAGTCAATAACGCATTGTACGGAGGCTTGATGAGTACCAGAGCTCAGTATCGTAAAGCTCGTGGTCTGGCAATTTTTGGGCGTATTCGGGATGTCCCTGAACATCAAGCATTGGGATACCCTGTGTGGTCGTACGGAGTGGGAACTTGTGCTCCAGGACCAGTGGTCAAGGTTGTGGGGATCAATGTTCCCCTCCAGATCAAGACTACCACGGTAGATTCCAACGAGCAATTGTTGACGATTAATCCTGGTGACTACTTGGTTGCCGACGAAGGTGGATTGGTGAAACTAGAAGATGATGATGAGTTAGAGCTGATTCTCGAGTACATTCCCAAACGGGTTGATGCAGACTCCAAAGTCGCTGGAGATATTAAGCAAGGGAAGCCAGCTGCTGAAGCTCAAAAGTTTTGGCGGTCTAAAATTTAGATATTTCTATAGTCTAAATAAACCACCAGTGGCGTCAGTTTAATTGCCGTTGAGACTATCGGAAATACCGTGCTAACACATTCAATAACCCCTCAATTTAGTACTTTTCATTATTGAAAAATTTTAAATCAGAAATAACTTTGTGTTCAGTTGGCTTTTATACTCACGCGCAATTCTTTATAGCCGCGTCATGACCATTTCCCAACGAATACCGATTTCCCAGTTGGACCATTGTCTAGAACTACTCCTTGGGGCAAATCCGCCTAAGCTTCTACCACCTGAAACTATTCAACTGCTATGCCACACTCTCAAAACCGAGCTTTTAGCAGTCCCAAACATAATGGCCCTTAACACCCCGATTTGTGTGGTAGGGGATATCCATGGCCAGTACCACGACTTGCTTGAAATCTTCCGCATTCTGGGGCTGCCACCAAATACAAATTACTTATTTCTCGGTGACTATGTCGATCGCGGCTACTACTCGGTGGAAACAATCCTGTTGCTCCTCGTACTCAAGTTGCGATATCCCGATCGAGTTTTTCTTATTCGAGGCAATCACGAGCTGCGAACAATCACCACAAATTATGGGTTTTATACCGAGGTGTTAAACAAATACGGGGGCAGTGCTGACGTATGGGCGTACATTACTGATTTATTCGATTTCTTACCTCTCGGAGCCACCATTGATGGTCGTATATTTGCAGTTCACGGGGGCCTTCTGCCCAGCAGTCAGCAACTCGATCAAATCCGCGCCATCGACCGATTCAAAGAGATCCCTCATGATGGAGTAATGGCAGACTTGGTCTGGCTGGATCCCGACACCGAAATTATGGATTTCAAGTTGCTGCCCCGTGGTGCCGGTTATTTGTTTGGATTGGACGTGATCAATAAGTTTTGCCAGGACAACAACTTGGTGCAATTAATCCGCGCCCATCAGTTGTGTAATGAGGGTTACACCCTGTATTGGAATCATAAGTGTGTTACCGTATGGCTGGCGCCAAACTATTGCTATCGGTGTGGGAACAAGGCCAGTGTGCTAGAGATTTTCCATTCGAATTATGACCTGAAGCCGGAGACGTTGCCACAAGTTATTAATGATCGATACGTGGAAGCGCTCCCAGGGCAGTACTTCAATATTTTTGAGGCATCTCCAGAAAATGACGAGGACACAGTAAATGGTAAGCTGGTGAATGGTACAGAAGATGATGAAAGTTACGGCGACTTTTACCAAAAAAAGCATATTGAATATTTCTTGTGAGCTTAGATAGCAATTATGAAGATATGACTACACATATTAGTTCCTTATCCATTACCTATATTACATTATGCACTAGCTGACAATTCTAGCGCAGCAAACTTTTCGAAAAGCGTTTCCTTGGGCTTCAACACCTTGGCAGCATCGTAGTGCGATGTCTTGACCAACTTGAAACTACCAGTACCCACACTCATAGTTTGACCTAAGATGATACATTCAGAAACCCCTTCCACACGATCCGATTTGAGGTAAAACGCCGCATCAAACAAGTGGTCAGTGGTCTTTTCGAACGACGCCAATTGCAACACTGAATCCCGCATCTTCGATAGCCCGAACCGCGTAATCCCCAACACTTCCCCCTTGTACGTCATTACATCACCCAACAATTGAATGTGACGAGGATCAACCGCCATCCCGTGACTACTCATGGTGTAGTCAATTTCATGGATAATCAGCGACCGCGCCGCTTCAATCCCCAACACTTGCATACATTCCAACACGTGGTTGGTCAGCGTCTTGGTGCCCACCACCCCGTCAGTCAGCATCACGTCCTTGAGCCCGTACCCTTCCACCAACAACTCCTTCTTGCCATTTTCTCGAATGTTGATCACTGCCCGGAACACGGTCGGCAACCCCTTGATAACAATGTGTGGCAAGGCGCGCTTCAACTGCTGCATACGGAAGAAAAGCGCGGTCGGCAGGGTGAGGCCCTTGATTTGATCGGCCTTTGTTTCTCTCAACGTGACCAACACGTTGATGGTGTTCTTGGAAACCGAAACATCACCAGGAGTGATCTTGAGTTTTGGTGCCTTGGCGATGGCTGCAGCAATCTGGTCCATCGTCAATTCCAATTGCAACTTTTCAATAGTATCAGTATCGACATGGACCAGTAAATAGGCCATGTTATTCTTATACACATCCAGAATCGAGTAAGCCACATCCCCCAACAATGTTTTCTCAATCCGCCCCTTAACCACCCGGGCAGCAATTTCGTCATCTTCGTTAACCAACACCGAGGTAATAATGGGGGTGGAAATGACCTTGGAGGCATTGATAATTTCCTTGATACGGGGCACCCCCAAGGTGACGTTCATGGAGGCAACCCCAGCAAAGTGGAAAGTCTTTAATGTCATTTGAGTACCGGGCTCCCCGATAGATTGGGCACCAATAGCCCCCACCGCAGTACCAGGCTCCACCAACGCCCTGGTATACTTAGTCATACATGTGTCAATAAAGTGCACAAGAACTTCCTTGGTGATCTTAAGAATTTGATCAACCGCAGTCTGTTCAGGCAGTGCTTCGAGCATTTCGTCACTGAGGCCATGTTTTTCTCGTAATCTTTTCAACTTATCCGTCTTTTTGTGAATAAACTCAATCACCAGCGTCTTGAATTTGTCTTGAGGAGTTTCGCCTTCAATCACAACCTTTTCGTCCATAATTTGGTGCACTTGGTCAGGCAACAACCCAGATGCTGTGATGTCGAAGGTGAGGTTGGCCAGATGGTTCCATTGCCGTTCAAAGTTGACCGGTACCGCCGACCCTTCCATATCAAATGGATCCAACCCGTCACCCCCATACCGGAACTGCACAATACCATTCAGGGAGTTTCGCACTGTATTATCATATTGGGCACTCAAATCTTCCAACGACTTCATCAACCGCCGAGACATGTACCCGGTTTCGGCGGTCTTGACTGCGGTATCCACCAACCCTTCTCTACCGGAAATGGCGTGGAAAAGAAACTCGGGCGGAGTCAACCCCGAGAAGAACGAGTTCCGAACGAACCCCTTGGATTGAGGCGTTTTCGAGTTTTTGGGGAAATGGGGTAACGACCGGTCCTGGAACCCGTCGGGAACACGGTTACCGGAAATAATTTGCTGACCGACAACCGCCACCATTTGCGACACGTTCACCGTGGACCCTTTAGACCCACACGTAGCCATGATAAGAGGGGCGTTGAGCGCATCCAATTCCTTGATACAAACATCCCCCAATTGTTCTCTAACCTTGGACAACAACCCCCCAATTTTCGCTTCCAAAGTTTGTTCCTCGTTACAACCAGGTTGTGTTTCCAATTTGCCCCGGTTATACTTGTCAATCAACTGGTCACATTCAAGATAGGCCTTTTCTACCACCAATGCCTTTCTCTTTTGTAAATCTTCGCCAGGGGTCACATCGGCAATACCAATCAGGAACCCACGGTTACCCAAAAACCGGGCCGATAACTTGGCCATACGGTTCATTGCATTGGCGGCTTCGACGGGACCGAAATCCCGCAAAATAGTGTAAAACACAGAGTGCTTCTTACCGTCCCCCAACAACGACTTGTCCATGACCCCCAGCAACACTTCCGACCCCCGCACAATGACGTAACCATCGTTGGGCGACATTTCCGGCGGTTCGGCCTTTTCACAAGTCTTACACTTGGCATCCAAATTGATAACCACCGGTGATTGCTTGTTGGGACGAATCAAAAGCGAAAAAATTTGTTTCCCTGTCCATAACCTTTCCGGCTTATAAATGGCAGGAGGAGGTATATCAAACTTGATGTTGGCGTCACTCATCATTGCCAACATTTCCACAAACTCAGCTCTCGAAAAGAAGGAATCCTTGTGGGAAATCAAGTAGGAAGCAGTGATAAAATCCTGAGTGGCAGCAATAATCGGTTCCCCGGATTTGGGGGTCAACAAGTTATTCTTCACCCCCATTAAGTTAATGGCTTCCGCCCGGGCCTCTTCCGTTTGCGGAACATGCAAATTCATTTCGTCACCATCGAAATCGGCATTATAAGGAGTACACACACATTCGTTCAAACGCAATGTTCTCCAGGGTCTGATCTTGGCATAATGCGATAAAATAGAAAGTCTATGAAGAGAGGGCTGCCGGTTAAACAACACCACGTCCCCATCTTCAAGATGTCTCTCGACAATGTCCCCCACTTGTAGGAACTTGGCCAACTTGACCCGGTCACCATATCTCAAGTTACGCTTGGCATCTTCGTTTTGCTTGACGACATAATTCGCACCCGGGTGATGATCGGGCCCCATTCGTACCAAATCTTGCAACTTCTTCTTGTTGTAGCGGGTGACTCTTTCGGGGTACGTCAACACCTTGGCCATACGGTCGGGCACGGCCACTTCATCGATTTTCAAGTTGGGATCGGGGGAAATGACGGTACGACCAGAAAAGTCTACTCTCTTGCCGGACAAGTTACCCCGGAACCGCCCTTGCTTCCCCTTTAATCTTTGGCAAAACCCCCGAATAGGCTTAACCTTGGCCCCACCACTCAGGCCGTTCGACAGCGGGATTGCCGCAGGGTTCACGGAATCGGCATTGATATACATGGCCACCGCCATTTGTAAATAATCCCATTGTTCAAGTAATTGGTTCATACCAATTCCTTTTTCAATCCCTGCTTTGATCATTTGCGAAGTCCATACAATTTCGGTGATCTTCACTGTCAAATCATCTTCGTTGGATTGGCCATCCATCATCACTGATGGACGAATGCACACGGGAGGAGCGGGTAAATATCTCCAAATGTACATTTCTGGACGACCACGCTCGGGGTCCATTCCCAATAATAAACAATCCTCGGACAGAATCTGTTTGAACAAGTTGAGCACTTTAAGCGGGTTCAAATCTTCCATCACCCGCTTGGCAAACCGTTCCAATTCTGGATTCCGGTACCACACCTGATCAAACTCTTTTTCCCACACATCTTTTTCCGGGGTGGGCTTCTTGCCGATCCACCGGAAGGTGTCATGAACAATCTTGAGCCCCGCGGGCCCCAGGGTCCCCAGAGCTGCCTTCTTCACCACCCCTTGGACATGATTGCAGTGGAAACACCGTCTCGTTTTCTTACATTGATCAACAATTTTCTTCAACGCCTTCATCCGCCGCAAATTGTCCGAGCCAGCCCCATGAGTGCAACGGTCCAACTCCTTACCCAAAGTCTTCTTCATGGTGTCATCCAATAATACCGACCCACAGTTTTTACAGATCTGTTGTAAAATTTGGATAATCTGCTTAAAGTACCCCACGTGAAACACTGGAAGCGCCAACTTGACATGACCAAAATGCCCATGACATGATGCTAAATTCCCATGGCAAGTGGCACACTCCAGCAGGTTCAGCGAAATCCCCATGTGGGTGTCTAACGCCCCGTGCTCCTTGGGGGTACGACCTTTTTCTAGATCATAGAGATCTCGATGGGTCACCTCGACCTCGGATTGAGCAACAATGTCCCGAGGTGCAAACAGACCAAACTCTAACCCCTTGATACATTTGGGTGGTTCGTCCACCACCACTTCCTTCATTGGACAGCGAGACTGATGGGATGCCGTTGAATTTAATACAGTGCGATGAGGCACCTGCAGGTCCGGATCGGGTGGAGGCAATCAAGATAATAACGAGGAATAACAAGCAAATTTACTTGAAATATATAATGAGGGGGGTGAATGAAATAGCAGATTGGTCGTGAAATGAATTTTTGTTACATGTGGCAAATGTTCAACCAGCACTTTTACCATTGAGCACGATTAACGTAGATTTGTAGCGATTTATGAATTGCATGACCTAGTTGACATACAGTTAACAGCAGCGAAAATTGTATTCTTCTATGAGTTTCCAAATCACATTCCCAACCATTGACGACGGAGTGTGTCCTGCACAGTACTGGGTAAAACATCTTTGCATCAGCGCGTTTGCCACCATTAACAACATGCCTGAGTTCGTTAAGACCCTTGAAGAAGACGACGAATTCGAAGACTTTCCTGAGGACACCATCTGGGCCAAGAACAAGTCAGAAGTTGAAGGTAAGGACCTTTGGGAAGAAGACTGGGATGATGATGACAACCAGCTGGAGTTCGCCGACAAACTCCGTGAGGAATTAAAGAAGAATAAGAATTAATGAATAATGAATAAATATGATTATATTTAAATAACGTGTATTATATCTACGCATAAAAGTTTACACTCTTCGACTTTCTCAGTTGCACTTCAGAAATGGCTTCGACAAAGTCTTCGTGCTTTATAACCAGCTTGCCGTTACGCAAGGCAATCATCCCTGCCTCAACCGTCACTGCCTTTAACTGAGCCCCATTAAATTCGTCCGTCAGACGTGCCAATTCTCGCCAATTGATCAGATTATTGTCACAGTTGAGTTTACGGGCATGAATCTTGAGCACCGACTCTCTCGCTTCCTCCAGAGGTAAGGGAAATTCAATTTTCCGATCCAACCGCCCCGACCGAAGCAATGCAGGGTCCAAGGTGTCCACCCGGTTAGTGGCAGCCAAAACCTTGACCCGGTCATCCAGGCCAAACCCGTCCAACTGGTTCAAGAGTTCCAACATCGTTCTTTGTACTTCTCTGTCCCCCAGCTTATCCGAATCGAATCTCTTAGTCCCAATGGCATCTAACTCATCAATGAAAATTACTGTGGGTGCCTTTTCCTTGGCCAAGGCAAACGCGTCCCGCACAAGTTTGGCCCCATCCCCAATAAACATTTGTACCAATTGCGGGGCAGCTAGCTTGAGGAATGTAGCACCAGATTGTGCGGCACATGCTCTCGCCAATAACGTCTTCCCGGTCCCGGGTGGGCCATACATAAGCGCACCTTTGGGGGGTTTGATCCCCAAAGTCTTAAACTTTTCCAGTTGTTGCATGGGTAATACAACAGCTTCAATCAATTCTTCAATTTGTTTGTCCAATCCACCAATATCACTATAGTCCTCAGTGGGCTTTTCGTCCACCTCCATAGCCTTTACTCGCGAATCGTATTCCAGGGGCAATGTATCAAGCACAAGGTACAGATCTTTATTGACCCCAATCAAATCATTGGGCTTCAAAGTAGACGGATCAACAAGACCAATCATCGGCAAGAAAATCGTTTGCCGCGTCAGCGTCTTGATCACAGCCAGCTTCCCCTCTCTAGTGGCATCGAGGTCAACGTTGGCCCCTTGCTCGGTCAGCTCCTTGTCAACATCCAAGTCCAATACTTCAACAATATTCCCCACAAGGTATGGCAACTGTTTATTGTTGGCGATCTTTTCTTGGTTATCTTTAATCCGTTCCAACATGACGGTCTTTTCATGAGTCAACCGTTGCAGTTCCAGTCGCATCACCTTGATGTCATTGTCGAGAAGCTTGGTACGGTTGACAATGTCATCTGTCAGCAGCTGCATAATCTCATTGAGCAAATCGTCGTCTTCTTGGGACATGGTGGTGGTAGTGGCAAAAGTGCGAACGGAGAGTTATAGTGAGCGACGAGCGAAGGAAATGGAATTACCTGAAGGAAACATCCAACTAGGAACAGAAATAACTTGATAGAAAATTCTTCGATTTTTTTACATATTCGAAAGATGTGGGCCAAGAAACTTTACAGAAGACTCTAGAACTGACTTAAAGAATGTTGGACGTACCAGACTTTTACCTTAAGTCGCTCATTCAAATTGATTTCATAATTTTGAACTTTCAATCAAATAGAATGCTTTTGTGTATTAACTCGATTTTAATTATCAATCTGTTGGAAGATACATCTAGGTATTTATTTAATCCATCATCATTTATAAAAGTTCTCAATAATTACATAAATTTACAGAAATTGTGCGATATATTTGTTTCAATTATGTAGACGGCAGTTCGATTCCCATTGAAGTAGTGGTTACCAAACCTACCAATTTACACAAGAGATCTTTCAGTCACAATGAATGGCCATTACCTTTCAAACATAACCAACTTGCTCCGGACTCACCAATCCCGGCTCTACCAAAATTCCCCACGTTTTGCGCACTCATTCACAATCATGATCAATGACCTCGAGTTCAATCAAGATTTCACACTGCTACTGGTAGCCACTTCGCTGGGTCATTCGATATTCACCACTGATCCGTTTGGGGAATATTACCTGAGTTTCCGACTGTCTCGTCGCAAGTCAGTGGTTCTGCTGGAACTGGGGGATATTGAGGACACCAGTGACGTGTGCCCCACCAAGTTTATTAAGATGCTATTTAGTACCCTGCTAACTATAATTGTCTTGGAGGCAGAGCCTCGACAGTTGGAGATCCACAATCTAAAGCAGCACGTGAAGATTTGCACGATAAAGTTTGACCTGGCTATTTTGGACATCAAGCTTAATAAAACACGGTTGGTTGTGGCAACTAAAACTCAATTGAGTGTTTACGATTTACTGTGTGTCAAATTGGTGGATACTATCCTCTACAAACAAGGACCTTTTGATTTGGCAGGTGATGATCAAACCCTCGCTCTTGGTGTGGAAAATGTCGATAAGCTACTGAATATATGGGATAAAGAGTTTCCAATTTGTCATCCAGAAAATAAAAAATTGCTGCCCAAACAGTTACGGGGACGAACTGGGTATGTCATATTGTACAATACAATTGAAAACCGGCCAGTACTTGCATTCAAGGCCCACGATGGTGCTATTGGAAATGTGGCTTTGCACTACGGCACTAACGGTATAATAATCGCCACAGCGCTGACAAAAGGAACTATTGTAAGGGTGTTCAACGCAGATTCCAATGCAGTTGAGTTAGTACTGGCATTTCGGAGGGGACACAACCCACTGCCAATAACACGACTTGTGTTTGGCCAGGAAGCACATGTTGTAGGCTGTGCACTGGAAAGCACAATCCATATTTTTGATTTGGAAGTGACTCTGAAACCAGAAGAAACCGATGGCGACCTCGACGATAATTTAGCGTCATTATTGATAACGAAAGAAGAAAAAAAGAAACTGATGATGCTGGGAATCATAAAAAAATTACCCTACAAGAACTTGTTAGAACCAAAGAGGGCCTCAGCATACGTGTCCTTGGCCGGAAATCACCGCGTTGAACTTGGGTTCAGTGGCGACTCGGTGTATGTGGCGCTGTACGACCAGGAAAAATTGCTTGTGTACCAATTGCCCAAGAAACGAGAGGACCGGCGTCCTTGTCAATTGGTTCATGAGTACGGGTTGATCAACAAAGGATAGATTTTGAATATTCTCACTCACACTCTCAATAAAAATAGCCACGATCGCCATCCGCGACGCTTGCCGCCTATTGTGTGGGGTAGGTCGGTCGGTTACCGGTGCTTAAAACAATTACTTACATAATCACATACTTATCTCACCATTCGAAAATTATCACAAGACACAAGATGTTCCGGGTGAAGGGAAAACCTTGGTTCCCCAATTGCTTATCAATTACCACAAAACCTCATCCGATCCTATTGTCCATGGGCAGCCCCTGTTTGGTGGTTAGTTTCACATTCGCGTGAGTAGTTTTGATTGGCCGTTCCCAGGGAAACATCGGTGCATCGAACCATCGCACCAACTTTTCCCGTGGAACACCCCCCCGCTCTGTACTCCTCACCTGTATATATTGTACCCCATATAAAGGAGTAAACTCGCCCAACATGTCTCGCTCACTCCGACTCGTTAGAACGCTTGCCATGTCTGCCTCAGAACCGGTCGTCCTTTTTAAGACCAAGAACAACGCTCGTCTTGTCGAGCTTAACAGGTATGTTTCCAAGTCCCTACAACCATTCTTACTAACAACAGACCCAAGAAGCTCAACTCTCTCAATACCGAAATGATCGACTTGATGTTGCCCGAGTTGACACAACAATCCCAATCTCAAGTTGCTGGGGTCACCATCCTCACACTGACGATCAAGAAGGCGTTGTGTGCTGGTGGTGACGTTGCTGCTTGTGCCACCTCCATCGAAGAAGGCAACCCTGGCTACGGGGCTGACTTTTTCCAAAAGGAATACAATTTGAACTACTTGATCCTGACTTTTCCCAAGCCTTACGTTTCTCTTATGGACGGGATCACTATGGGTGGTGGCTGTGGTTTGTCCTTGCACGCCCCTTTCAGAGTCGCCACTGAAAAGACTAAATTGGCTATGCCCGAAATGGACATTGGCTTTTTCCCCGATGTTGGTACCACCTTTTTTTTGCCTAGATTGGACGACAAGCTTGGGTACTACTACGCTCTCACTGGTACAGTGATGCTGGGTGTTGATGCCTACCTCACTGGCTTCGCTACCCACTTTGTTCCCCTGGACCAAATGGAAGCTTTGATCAACCGGTTGGCCAACTTGCAACCCCCACAAGTCAACGGGCAACGTACCGCTGGCCAAGATGTCATTTTCAACAACCAAGAATACTTTGCCCAAGTTAACCAAGTCTTGGAAGAGTTTTCCGTTAACCAGTTGCCCGAAGGTGCCAAGTTCCCCTTTACTGGCGAGGAGCTCGCCACCATCAACGCCGCTTTCTCGCAAAAGCTGATTGAAGGGGTGTTTGAATACCTCCAACTGCAAGGGTCTCCGTTTGCCCAACAATTGCTTGGGAAGTTGAAGCAAAAGCCTACATCGTCGCTCAAGTTGGCATTTGAATTGTTTAAGAGAGGGCAGCAAAACACCATCCGCAAGCAATTCGAACAAGAAATGATTGCTGCCACCAACATTCAATGTATTCCTATTGAAGAAAATGACTTTGTAAAGGGTGTTTCCCACAAGTTGATCAAGAAGATCAAGGAACCCTTTTTCCCCGAATGGACTGCCGCCCTGAAGATTGATGATGCCTTCATTTCCAAGGTTATGAACCCCTCCATTCACACCTCCAAGTTTTTGAAGGAACCTTTGCTTAACAAGTACTTTGGTGTTGACTACAAGCAATACCCCTTTCACATGGGTTTGCCCTCCAACCAACAAATTGCTGAATTTATCACTGGTACCGATGGTTCTAACCGTCTGTATTTGCCCACCCCCAAGGAAGTGGTCAACCACTTCCAACAAAAGACTAACAACAAGGCTGGTGTTCACGAAAAGGTGACTGCGGCGCTTTCTGTGCACGGTGATGCCAGTAAGTATGATGGCAAATATGTGACCTGGAGAAACTAGGACTAACATCAGCTTGGAATCTAAATACGACTAGCTAATGAATATCATTTACTCGGACCTGGCTTGCGTTCCCTTTCTGCGGCCTCATCAAATTTAGCCACCTCACCATATTTGACAAAAGTGTTGTATCCCCAGTTGTCATTTGTGTAGAACGTCAGGCGGTCGTAGGGCGTCAACGGGTCCCCATTCCGTAATCGTTCCACAAGGTCAGGATTGGATGTGAAGAACCTCGAAAAACCAATAAGGGTACGATCGTTCTGAATGTCCTCGAGCAATGAATCGAACGTTGGCGAGTCGTAAGTGTAGTTACCCGCCTTGAGGATTGGGCCTGGCCAGATCAATGGGACAAAATCATTGCTTTCAACGCTGTAATCGGGATTATCAACGTTGACCGAACCCGAGACCCGCGGTTCAACCACAGAAACATAGGCAATTTGCTTACCCTGTTTCGCCCTTTTTGCCAACTCAGACAAAAGGTACCCAAATTGAGCTACCGGGTGGACTTCAGCATCACGTCCGATCATCCCAGAAGCACGAGCCCAAGGGGAAATGCGGATGGCGACCTTGTTGTAGCCAAATTCTTCACCCAACCTGTCAATAATCAGTAAGATTAACCGAGCACGGTTCTCAATTGATCCACCATACTTATCGGAACGGTTATTGTATGTCACCTGATGAAAGTGATCAAGTAAGTATCCATGGGCAGCATGGATCTCAAAGTAGTCAAAGCCGGCTGCAATCGAATTACGTGCAGCGTTCGGATAAACCTCATCGATCAAGTTGTCTATCTCTTCAGTGGTCAACCCCCGCAACGGATTGCCCGCCTTCAACGCCGCCTCCTTTTGAGCATCGTCGGTGTAGAGATCCAGCACAGATACGTAATCAAGGCCGTCGCGTTTGAGAATTGCTGGCGAGGCAGCCTTGCCAATGTACCACAATTGGATCGCAGCATATGAACCATTGGCGTGGATCTTGTCCACCACAGCTTTGTAACCACGTGCTTGAGCATGGGTCCAAATTCCGGGGCTGTTATCGTAACCACCAGCTTGGGGCGACACCGGAGTTGCCTCAGTGATCACCAACGAACCAGGGGTCTTCGTTCTATCGTCGTAATATTGGACATTTAAATCCGAAGTCACATGGTCAGGCAATGACCTAACCCGAGTTGTCGGCACGTACACCACCCGATTGGACAATTTGTTGGCACCAACCTGGATGGGCTTGAAAAGAGCGGTATCGCCAAGTGCTCTAGGCTTGTCGTTCGTCATTGTTTTCTAAGAAGAGACTATCTCAGTTTTATATTACGTGATTACAAATCAAACGGAGCTGTGGAGCCACAGTCCTCCCTCTCAATGCGAGGAGAACTCCTGCGCAATTCTGGGCCATACCCGCTTGTATAAACTCATCCCAATTATATCTTGTGATGTTAATTTACCATCAAAAGTTGCCTTGTAGTAACCATGAGTCCCCAAAGATTCTTTGATAAAACCAGTGCGGCCCAGTTTCGTAAACAAAGGAATCGACTTAAAGTGCTCAATATCATCGGTATTGAAGAACATGTACCGTACAGTGACCATACGTTTGTGAATCTTGACAGGGTGCCCAGTGAGAACTGCCCGCTGGGCAATGATCCGGGTGTGGTCGCAGTTGAGGAAGGTGCCTTGCCCCATGAATTCAAGACCTAATCCCAGATCCTTGGGTCTGAAAAACAAGGTGGGGCATTGGGAGAAAGTCACTGGTGCAATAGCGGTGGCAACCGCCAGATCGTGGGCGAATGCTTCGAATTTCTGCACATTGTTTTTGTGATGCTGTTGTCCAGAAAATAATGGGTTGATGACTACACGACGAGGACCATATTGCACCACCATGGAAGTTTCCAGGGGGATGGGTTCTTCGTAGTCTTCCCACCGGTTGAATTGCCAATTGCAGACGCCGTACTTTGATTCATGGGGCATAAGACCGAAAACAACAAATGGTTCCAGTTGGGGGTTGATCCCCTCGAGTGCGGCAGCAGGAGCCTTGATGTAAATTCTGGCCTTGACTCCCATCTTGCACTGTGCGTTTGCCTCAGCCTGTTTGTGGACCTTATTGGCAGTGGCCTTGTAGTTGCCCACACGTAACAATCGCAGCCATTCCTGAGGCGCCTCAACATCAAACTCATCGTAGTCCCAGTCACACCCAGCCAACGACTTCACACCCCGGTATACCAGCAATCTTTCCTTACCCAGTTCAAGGGGATGCAATTCCAACTCATCGGGGAATTCAGCGTCTTCGCGCTCCAAGCGTCGGAACTCTGCGAGTTGACGTTCTTCCTCTTCCGCCGAAAGCTCAATATGCATTTCCGTAGCTTCGGTTGGGGCAACGGTGGCGGTGTCGTCGATATCAATATCATCGGCCTCCATATCATCATCGAACCCGTTGAATTCTTCACCATCTTCCTCAGCGTCACTTACATCTTCTAAAACATCGTCAATCAACCACTTGGCTTGGTATTCAGAGGTACCCTTAGGCATCTTAAATTTACGTACCAGGCCTGGTTCTCCAAGCAGAGTGTACTTTTCATTGTCGCCATAGAAGTCTTCATAGCCCTCCATGTCTTCCAATTCAATTTCTTCGGGATTCAATTGATCCAAGCCATCTTGCTGATCATCGGCAACAAATGTTTCTTCCTTGATTTCAATCTTCTCCACTTGGAAGTCCCCAAGGCCCGGCAAGTGAACCAATCTGTTAGCGTGGAACCCATTCCCTCTAACAGACCCCTCAACCACCACATGTTCACCATCAAAACCCACTTGGTCGGCCACCAACCAACCTCTGTGGTTGTCTCTCCAGTTAACTTGTTGCGGAATGGATTGGCAAAACACACGTTGACAATTAAGCAATTCCAGCTCAATTTCAAGAGCGAACAACTTTTCTTCCACAGGGAAAAAATGGTTAAAGAACGATTGCAATGATTTCCGGACGTCCAATTGCAAGTTCCGCTTCGGGTAGGCACTGGCCAAGTTAGGAAGCACCCCCACTGCCAGAGCAATACCTTGGCCAATTACCCCACGCAAAATTTGTTCCCCAAACTCGGGATTAACTTCCTGGGAGGCCGACATCCCAAATACAACAAAATCGGCGATTCTGGCAGCATCCAAAATCGCAAGCATCAGCGTATGGTCGGGGATGATCCACCGAATTGTCAGCTTGTATCTGGCATTTTTCACAGTGGTCACGGAAGGGTAGGCGAAACTAGCTTCTTCATTGCCACTAAGAGCTTGAGCAATAGCCACTGGGTCCAAGTCGTCTGTAAGAGCAATAACACACACGTTCTTTTCAACCGAATCGTACATTCTTCTCACCTGCTTGGTGTCGGCAATCTTGTTTTGCTTCAATTGTTTCGCCATGTTCCGCCGATCCAACTTGGAAAGCACCCGGTTTGCGCCCGATTTCCCAGCAACTGCCTTTTCGACTTTACCCTTATGTTCATTCTTGAGCAGTCCCTTACTGGAATGACGCAGTTTGAACCGTTTGTGGTCCTTTTTAAGGGTAGATCTATGAGAGGTTCCACCCATACTTGAGATCTAGATGCGCGATGAGATGAGAGAATGCGATAAAAAGAGTTCTTCAAGTTAAAGAATGATACACACTTCGGGATATATAGAATGAATTATTTAGATGTGAGGGTGGCTTCGATGTGCCGAATAATTTATCCTCTGTTGACATGGCCTTTGTCCACACCTTTAGAGAGTATCCAGATCACTGTTGTAAAGTTCATTAATAATCGTAGTGTATAGCATTCTTCTTATTGCCATGTAATTGATTTGGGTTTTCTCTTATGTTTTCAGGCTTCTTGTAGAACACTGGCCGAGATATATGCTACTATATACGTGGTGTCCTGTACTTAGACCAGCGCGCCCGATAACGACCTTACCATTTCTCCCGTTACTGTAAGCAATCCCAATGAATGGATTTTTGCCGTTTAAATCACTGGCAACAACTTCAACAACCACCGGTGCCACAGATGTGTCGGGCGAAACCGCAACTACCCTGTTGTCAACCCAGACCAACCATGCACTTGGCCTATTGGGTAAATTCTCCAATCCCAACAAAAACGGAGATAGCAATAGTGGTAACGAACATGTGGACGAGGAACTAGAAGAAACCAGCAGAAATACCAATACCAGTGACTCGGATGAATTAAAACAAGACCCAACTGAGGTTATTCTGTCTACCAAAGGGGGAAAGAAAGAAGACAAATGTTACGATTCATCCAATCCAGTTGATCATTCAATTGATACTACCGATGAAATATCTGTTACTTTCAATAATGAGACAGACAATTCGAGGCTCACGACCGAATTTGAACCTGTCGACGACTTGAATAAAGATAAACAGTTAACCACCGGTGTTCATCCCAAGGATGAGGCCAAGGAACACCCTGAAACATCCGATGAAAAAAGCACGCAACAAACCAAGGTGAAGTCAGATGAGGTAATCAACCGAGACCCACCTACAAGTACGCTGCTAATTGATTCCCCACCAACTGTCTCAGAAAGGAAATGGGAGCCAATTGAGGATCCGATTGAGGATCCGATAGAAGGCGATTCAGATAGTCTGGAATCACAAGTCATCAAAGTTGCTTCTGCGGTTGAAAACTTTACCCTTGAAACTGCATCCGTTTCACCCCCCATTGCCTTGAAGGACGATGTTTCGGAACAAATTGCCAACTCAAGCGAACAGAAAGAAAAGGCATCCCCGATTGCTATACCCTCTTCTTCATCACACTTTCCTGATATAATGGATGCCTCTGCATCCCCTGCACTTCAAGAACTTGCCATTCCCAACCCGTCGACTCCATTTGAACCCAGCGAAACTGCGGAACTTTGTAAAGTGAGATCGGTTGAACGAATTAAGCCCTCGGTGTCTATTGACGCCAAGGAACAATACCAGCAATCCCACCACCCATTTGATTTTCAGAATTTCCTCAACCAACTACGCAAAAAGTCAGCAGATCCGATTGTTCGTTATATCCGACTGTTTTTGGTTAATATGAGCCGTCAGGGTCACACCCTTACTGCATCTCAGAGAATAAAGACGGTGGTAGATTTCAAACAGTTTATTAACGAAAAGTTTACTATTTTTGAACCGTTTGCGCTGATGGATGATCGGGATAAGGAAAACTCGAGAGAAGGGTTGGAAAAGCTCATTATGAACCGATTATATGAACATTGTTTCCCTCCCGAAGTGGTCCAGTTCCACCAACTACAAATAATTCCTCGCCAGTTTGAAGAGGATTTGGCTGCGGATGGACGCATTCTGAGCCAATTGGAAAAATATTCCTGGGTGAATCTGGTTCATTTGGAGGTGGACTTGTCGTCAACCACCGACTCGGTGGCATTTACGGAATTGGCGGTTGAGGAAATCAACAAGATCAACAGATACCGAGCCCCGAGAGATAAAATAATCTGCATTTTGAATGCTTGCAAGATTATCTTTAGTTTTCTCAAGTCTGCCAAACAGGAATTGAATGCCGATTCGTTCATTCCCTTGCTAATTCTCGTGATCATCGAAGCTAAAACCCCCCACTTGATATCAAATATTCACTATATTGAAAACTACCGCAGTGCCGAATGGCTTCATCACGGAGAAACTCTGTATTACTTGCTGAGTCTACAAGCAGCAATTGCATTCGTGGACAACTTGAAAGCGGCAGACTTGAACATTGACGACAAGGAGTATGAAGCACATATGGAGGCATGGGAAGCGGAGCAGCGTCAAAAAATCGTCCACCCAGTAGCCAAGCCAGTTCCTGCTCCGGAAAACCGAGCCCTGATAGCACCAGGGAATGTGCTATTCACCAGCACCGAGATGCTTTCAAAGGGGATATCCTCATTCTTGTCACCATCACCACCACCTCAAGAACAAATATCAACCCCTGAACTTCAACAGATGAGACCAATGCCAGTTGATGGTCCTCTACCACCTCTCACTCATGAACAACAGTCTACGGCTCTTTCTACAGAACAAGTCAACGCGTCAGTGGCAAGTCTTTCGGAAATGTTCCCGTCCATGGATGCCGTGATACTTACGGATCTAGTGCATTTAAACCATGGCAATTTGGAAGCATGCATCGACCAGTGCCTTACCATGGTGAACGAAACTTAGTGGAAGAATGTTGGCGCTGACTATTCCCTGTTTATTAATTTTAGCTCATTTCATCCAATATATCGTCATCGAGAAAACTGTCTACCTGACAAGCCTTGTACTCTTCAACCACCAGTAAAACCGTTTCCTTACACTCATTAAACATGTCTTTCACCCGCAGCCGTTCCTCCTTGTCATTGCTCTGGTAATAGCTGTTGATATAAGCTTCCCTCTTGGCTAATAAGTCGTACTGCTTTAGAATTTTTGTAAACACGGATATCATCAGAGTGTTATTGGATATTTGAATCCCCATCAATTGCTTTTGTGTTCCCTTTTCGGCAAGATAAGGCGACCGGCGTCCATTTACCATTTGGATCGCCAGTGGCGACCACGGAACAAACTCTACTCTCTGCGCTGCTTTGGACAACCCCTTACGAATATCCTGCTGATTCAAATTGTCACCAATGAGATAATTCATCACCAGGATGTATTTGATTGGTTCCACTGCACGATTCATCTTGTAGCGGTCGTTAAACAACTCTAATATCATGTCATATTCGTTGACGTAAGCATGCTTCAGGGTGGCAAATGGCGCGATCAGCGACAGTAAAAACTTGAGGTCGGGAGACGGCACGATGGTGGAGAAAATCAGTTCGTACAGCGAGTTCATGTAGTTTGGAAAACGTAACGGGTTCAGAACCAGGGCACAGACCATCAGAATAAGCTTGTTAGCCCCTTCAAACAGAAGCAGCATTTCATTGGGAGTGCGGTTGTTGAACAATACGTTTTCGATCAGGTTGATGGCATCATTGTGGAACACCAACGTCGTGTCACTAAAGTCAATGAGTCGTTTAAGTGTGAGTACGGTATTATACGGTTGTACCACCACATCACTGGTCTTTTCGTTCAGGGGAAAAATGGAAAAGGTATTGATCATTTTCTTCAGCCCGTAGCGGTCGTTGAGAAGCTCCATAATTAATGAACCTACACCAGCACCGGTGCCACCCGCCACCGAATGTACAAGCTGGAAATTACTGAGGTTATCACATTTATCCACTTCGCGATCAATAAGATTGATCAATTCATCCTGGTGGTTGGTGCCGTATTGGTACCCATTACTCCAATTGTTCGCTGCACCCAGGCCCTGTTCACTTAAATGTACATTCCGGGGGTTGATCATCGGAAGTTGATTCATACATTTGTTGACCACCAGTGGTTCTAGATCAACGAGCACCGCGCGGGGAGTATATTTGGCATGATCAGAGAGGGTGAAAAATAATTCAGGGCGATCATCACGGTCGTAGGTATTTTGGTTGTTGTCGTTGCCGCTGCGGAATTGAAGGTTTCCGGCCCCTGGGTAATCCCGAGGGGTACCATCGGATTCGAGACCGTGTTCTTCAGCAAGTTGTTGCCAATACTGACACCCCACTTGATTACCACATTGACCCGCCTGTAGGGTGATGGTTTCGCTGTTCGTTAGTATTGTGGTGGTAGTGGTTGTTTACATACCCTGGCATCAATGACAAAAATCGCGTCCGCGCGAAATGAAATGACGACGAGAAAGTAGTTCAATATAAAACATTAAAATGTATGATAGCGGTATATGCAAAGTCAATCAATATATAAAAACTACAATGTTTTTGATATATGTAAATCAATTTTATTACCTAGCAGTATGTACCAATAATTGCAAACTATGAAAACCAAACAAAGAAAAAGGTATTAGCGCTCTACCCAGCAGAGCATCAGATCACCTACAACGACCTTTAATAGTTGTAGTTGTAAGATCTTCTTCTCTTCTTACAGTTGGGGTTAGGGTTGGATGTGGCGGTTGGGATAGTGGTATCAGTACCAGTCGTACCACTGGGGATGGGAGAGGCGGTGGTGGTGGAGGTCGCAGACAACAGGGTCAAAGTAGTCCCGTTACACTTACCGAGGGCAGCAGCAAGGGCGTTGACAATGACCGACTTGATGGTGTCGAACGATAACAACCCTTCAATCAAGTTGGGAACCAAGCCCGAGTTGATAACGGCATCAATGACTTCACCCAAAGTAAGGGCATTCAGCAGGAACAAGTCTTCAATAAGCTTGGCACCCCATTCCAAGAAGCCAGGGTCGGTGATCAATTGTCTGACGACTTGAGTAGCCAAGCCAGAGTCCTTCAAAGATTCCATCAACAGAGTAACCAAGTCATCACTGCTGTCACGGGTTTCAATTTCAACTTGTCTCTTGGGGACAATAAGATCATCCCGCTTTGAGCTACCACCACTAAGCAGACTCAAGATCTTGTTGGGCAAGTCGGAAATGTAGTTCAATACCAACTTGTAGATATCAGCGTAGAAGGTACAATCGTTAATCAAGTCCTTCACCACTTGAACAGCCAAACCAGAGTCAGCCAACGCCTTCAACAATGCTTCCAAGTTAATGACCTTATTCTTGATCAAAGAAACAATCAAGTCCGAAGCAGCCGGCCCCAAAACAGGGTCCTTCACCAACCAGGCGAGAATCTTAGGTGCCAATTCAGTGTTCTTGATAGCCGACAACACATCGGTGACAATTTGCGATTCCCGAGCCGCCAATTCTCTGTATTCCATTTCCGAACGCTTCATGTTGAATTCGGTTAACCGGGCAATGGTCATTTCCATGTGCTCGGCATCTCTCTTACTCAAAGACGAAGTGGTAGAGTAAGCAACAGGAGAGACTTCGGCAGCGGCTTGACCAACAGCGGCCAACAACAAGGTGGCGGTAGCGACGTTCAACTTCATGGTGTAATGTGTTTGCTCCTTAAGAAAAAACAAAAGGCCCCTAGCCGTTATATATGGAAATGAATTAAACTGTTAACCAGATATGGCTATCCTGCATGTTCACGATCCTTTCCTAATTAGGTAAAGATCGGTTACGTGGGGATTATAATTTACAGGCACAACGAAAATTAAAAATAACCGAAATGGGGTAGAGCAAAATAAGTGTACCTTGGATGAATAAAGGTCTTTGCGTTAATACACAAAACAAGTTTAGATCTTCATTAATACAATTTAGATAATACTAGACTATTATCAATTGCCTTAGTGAAAAGGAATAGTCAACGATAAACTAATAACTTTGCCTTACTGACTGTATCCTTACAACTCTTTTTTCTTGTCCATATTTTGTTATTTTCTGGCCGACAAAAATTTATGTTACCAAAAACAGGAAATGTTTCAGGTCCCCACACAAACTAACGCTTGTGTGCCCGAAGAGAGAAATATCGAAAAGGGCGATTTTCAATTGATACTAGTATTGGATGATATATACAATTGGCACATCTACTAATGTTAAACTATGTATCATTAGTAGCTTAACTGAAAAACAAGATGTTTGTTACCCAAAATAGTATAACGAGAACGAGGTATCCTGGCAAGGCAATTCGCACACTTTTATCTTTCATGCCGGGTTATGGAGGCGGACCTAGGCGAAGCGCTAAACCCGAAAGATACTATAGAGAAAGTGACAAGGTCAATAGAGGTTCTTGAAACAAAATTGGGTCGCCAGAAGCAAACCCTTGCCAACCTCAACCAGACATTAAAAAACTACCTCCAGAATGAAGCCGAAATTAGCGAGCATTTGGCCAGAATCAGACAGGAAGATTTTGAAAGCCGAGAGGAACTACAGCAACAAGAAAGAAAGCTTTACTTTCTCCAACAGAGTTTGATCCACCAACAGCTGGACTGCCATGTAACGGAGAGAATATTTGAAACCCCACCTCCTACACAAAATGATCACCCTGAATTAATGAGTTTACCTAGCTGCTCACTGATGGATTTCCCTTCCCCACCGTCCAAGGGGTTAGACCAATTGTTTGGTGATACCCCCCTTCTGCGAACCAGCTCGTGTCTGGCGGGTGAAGTGGTGGAAGCAGTACCTGTGTCGTTATCTAGGCAAAACGTTTCTATCCGCAATTTTCCCTCCAATTAAGATCATCAGGTAGATACCCTTCTGACGGAGACCATGCGAGAATTGAGCGCACCCTGAAAGTTGAACAATATCAAAATTCAATCAGTCAGTAAATAATAGCACTAGATATATATCGAAGCAACTACTCAGCCACATTGTTGTCAGTCTAGTCAACAAGCCGCCTATCGACTTCCTCGCGCATTCTGTCACGTGGTGTTCATTGCGACTGTTTTCAGCCACAAACCGGGAACTTCACCATGCTGATTTATGATTTGGATGAAGATATCCGAAAACTCCTTAACTTGGACAACTTCCTTCACGGAATGTCCATCCATTCATTTATAGAGGAGTTGTCCAAGGACCACTTTAATAAGGGCCAAGAAGTCAATCAATTGGAGTACCTCGATCCGAAACCATACATTCGGACGTTTGAGCTGACATTGCGAGAATTGAAACAATTGGGGAATCGGGCAGAACAACAACGGGCTCACGTGGAGCGAGATACCGAACAGTTCGAATTGAAGCACTCCGAGAATGTCGTTCGATTGCTGGGGACCATTGATGGGGCCAATGCTGATTTCGACGAGGTTGACGTTCAGATATCCGAAGTAGTGGACAAGCTTAATCCATTGGGTACCAAGTTGTCTAAAATCAGTTATCTGAGAGACAGATCGCAGGAGACAATTTTTCTAATCAGAGCCTTTCATGGGTTTTACACTAAGGGAGGATATGAACCCCTTGAAGGACTTCGGCTGCTGAAATTCTTGGTTGACCAGTTAAAGTGTGCCCAGACTCTCAAGCATTTGTTGGCGCTTGTTTCTAAGTTGGGTGGCGAGGATGCTCCCAAGCGGACTACCACCGCATTGAAACAAATCGAAGAATTCGCCGACAATCTGGAGCATCGTTGGCTTGAAACATTTCAAACGGCCCTAGAGTATGACGATTTACCCAAGATGAAGGAAATGGCAGATGTACTTACTGCGTTTAACGGAGGCGGTCTGGTGATCCAACGTTTTATTGACAACACAAACAGAGCCATAATAGACACCACCGAAGAAGGCAATGCAAGCATTATTGATGCCGAAGAAGTGTGGGTAAAATTGAGTGACCCGAACTTTATCGAAGGCGTCGAAGAGCCAGGCACAAAACAAACGTTGGACCGCCTCAAATTTGCAATCAAGGGCCAGCTGCGGATTGTTCTTCAGGTATTCCAGGAACCGGCAAGGGTCTTGCGCATTTTCCTCCAGAGGGTATACATTCAAGTTGTCCAGGACCGGATCCGAGAAATCCTCAACTTTTCCCTTACCGTTTCCAAGCTTGCACACGTGCGGATGTTGCACTGCTTGTATTTGCTCGTTAATGATTTCACCCAGGATATTAAGGACTTTTTGATTTCCAACGATTTCGACAAGGAAAACGAGTTGGTGGGGGTGGTTAATCTGTGCTTCTACGAAATATTTTCAGAATATTTGGCGGAACAAGCCTACTTTGACCGAGAGAAAAGGTCGTTAGTAGAAATTGTCTACTCACACATCCACGGGTTTACCACTGCCCACGAGGATGCTATCAAATTGGGACAGTTGTATGACAAGATCAAAGAGAGAATTGAACCATTCAAGCAACCGGAACAAGCTCAAAGTGAATACAAGCGTTTACAACAATTCAAGCTGTACGTGAAGAAACAAGCTTCTCGGGTGCAAACGGCTATCTCCGATACCCCGGAACCCGAGGTGGCCAAGCCAGAAACCCGTCTTCAATTATCCACCGTTGAAACCATTCTTAAAAGTCTGATTGAGTCGATTGCGAGAATGATGGAATTGACTCCGGGAAAGCTGCCCGAGTACGCATTGGAATTGTTGGAAATTTTGTTGTTTGATTTTGGGAATTTGTATGTGGGCGGTGCTCTTGAAGTGGCGTACGATAACTTGTTGAGTGAACCAAACCTGTGGCGGTGGATGCCTGAATTTGCTCTGATTTCGCTGATTTTATACTTGATGACGGCGGTAATCAAGCAAATTTTTGTTCCTTGTGCTCTCAATGTACCCACCCTCAAACAGCGGATGTCGCTGTTGACGAATAATTTTGTAGGCCAGCACGAGGTGGGCCTCAATGTCATTCTTAACGAAACAGTGGCCTTGGTATCCAGAACCGTGGCCACGCTTTTGGGTAAGCAAAAGAAGAAAGATTTCTTGACCGATGTCATTGACAGTGATGATGCTACTGAAGCATGCGAAGCGGTGCTGGCATACTTGCATCTAGTATATGAACACTTACTGCTGCTGATTACCGGCCCCAACTTACAAAAGGTGATGATTCGTGTGGGGATGGATGTCTTAGGTCAATTGTTGGAGCATTACAAGAAATTCACCGTGGATTACACCGGGGGGATCGTTCTCACGAAAGACGTGGTCCACTACCAGCTGGTGATTGATTCCTGGGGGATCGAGGAGTTGTCAGAGCAATTCCAATTATTAAAGGAAATCGGAAATTTGTTTACCGTGCAATACGGGCTTATTGATTCCTTGGTGACCGAGGGGCGGTTGGCCACCCTCAAGGCGTACGCCATTAGACAGTATGTACAAAAACGGGCGGATTTCCATCAAAAGCTAACCATGGGGGAGATGATGGAACTGTTATTATTGAATTAGGATAGCTAGATGTTTACGTAATGATATCGGGGTAAAACGTTGTTCGCACCTTACACCATCTCATCTCGTGCGCCGCACTCATCTCATCACCATGTCCTCAGCCAGACAGAGGGTAGCTCCCCTAAAAAACCCCACTCTCCCGAACCAAACTACACCGGAACAACGGTACTGGCGAGGATATGCCAACCCCCAGCTTATCAAGGAAAACCGCAGCATCAACCACATAGAGTTTAATCCGGAAACCTTGGATTTTGCAGTTACTCTGTCGACCCGGATTCAAGTCTTCAGCCACAAGACCAGACAGGTGATCAAAACATTTCTGCGGTTTAAGGACATTGTGTATACGGGGTCATACCGGTACGACGGTAAGCTTTTGGTTGCTGCTGATGCCACAGGGTTGGTGCTGATTTACGATGCCTACAACCCGAGATCGCTTCTTGTTGGCATCACCCCGCTGTCTCATCCCACACATGCCGTCAAGTTCCATCCCCTGATTGGGAACCAATTGGTTACCGGCTCCGATGACCGGGTGTTGAGGGTGTTTGATATTTCTCAGCTGACACAAGGCCCGATTTTGCTGTTTGATGACCATGGGGATTATATCCGGTCGATTGGATTTATTCCCGGTAACCCTAATTTGATTACCCTGGGGTGCTACGATGGCATTGTCCGTGTGTTTGACACTCGGTCTCAAGAAAAAATTGCTCAATTTGACCAGCATAATCCCGTGGAAGATGTTTTAGCCATTTCTCCTACTACTCTTGTCCTGGCTGGTGGACCCGATGTCAAGATCTGGGATCTTGCCCGGGGAAAGAAGATCAATCAGTTGAATAATTTCACTAAAACCGCCACTTGCTTGTATAATACCGGGGACAAGGGTTTGTTGGTGGGGTCCCTTGATGGTCACGTTAAGGTGTTTGATTACACCACGTCTAACTTTGATGTCAAATTTGGGTGGAAGTTTTCCTCGGGAGGTGTCCTTAGTTGCGCGGTCACTCCAGGGCAGGACCACAAGCATTTTGTCACGGGGTTGACCCTGGGGCTTCTTCTGATTAGATCCAGAAAGACCGAACCCCGGGTTGCCCAGGGGGTGAAGCAGGAAAAGTCGAATGCCTACAATCGGATGATGAAGGGGAAGGATTATCTTGGTGAGGAAGAACATCGGGTGATTTACTCTCTGACGCCTCAAACCAAGAAGCTCAAACAATTTGAAAAACATTTGCAAGCATTCAAATGGAATGATGCTCTTGACCTGGCATTTGTCCAGGGGGTGCCAAAGGAGACCACATGCACTGTGCTCAATGAATTAAAGAAACGCGGGAAGGTCCGGGTCGCACTTTATGGCCGCGATGAGATCTCATTGGTGCTGATCTTGACTTGGTTCACCCGGAATTTAGAAGATCAACGCTCCTTCAACTTGATCTGTGACTATGTCGCTGTGATCTTGGAAATGTACGGGCCATTGATGGATAAGAGTGTTGTGTTGGAAGAATGCCTTGCCAATTTGTTGCGGAAGGTGAATGCAGAAATTTCCAGGTGTCAAGAAGCCAACGAAATTAGCGGCATGTTAGAATTGTTAACCATTTAATTAATAGATTCACCCTATACTGCACATGGGCGCGCATCGCACATCGGGCCCTAATGAGACTGTAGAGAAACATTACTGTCCATGAGAGGAAGGGATAATTATTTAGACAGGTCCCAAGACAGGTCCCAAGACAGGTCCCAAGACCGTCAATCGAGAGGATATGGGGGATATAGCGGCGGTAATTATGGTTACAGCTCGGGATACCACTCCGGGTACGGAAATTCCATGGGGGGCCGAGAGCGTGAACGGTACCAACCATATCAACGCCAAGGAAGTCGACCCAACTATAATGACCGGCCCAATAATGACCGTCATGACCAACGGGGACGTGGCCAAGTTCAGCGGCGAAATCGTTATGCCGAATACCAACGCAATGATAAACCCGAAAAACAGAGTGTGACTCCTGAGAGTGTGGCGGCTCAGCTTGCGAAGCTTGAAGACGTTACCCCGTTAGATCAGCTTCCATGTAAGCACACGAGATGGGGGATTCGACCTCCTGGGTTTGAGAATGTACCCGCCCAACGGGCAAAATTGCTGGGAATGTTTCCTGTGGAACTGATAGGGGATGGAAACAGTCAGAAATTAGCGCCCATGAATATGGCAAAGTCTCGAGTAGATCCTCAGGACTCCAGCATAGCTCAGACAATCGTGATTTCTGCTCAAATCGATGGCAAACTGTCCCCGTGGGAAGCGGTAAAACCGGAAAAGGTGGCTGATTTTGTTAATGATTTCTTAAAGAAAATCGACGCCACCGGGACTGAAAATAGACTCATCACTTCCCACAGATTGAGCCTGAACCACCTCATTTGTTCCATGATTAATGCCACATGTGCTACCATTGCTCTTACCCTTAACGGATCAACGTTACCGCTGAAATTGTATCTGAATGATAACCAAGAAGTCATAACCTTAAAGCTCACGCGACCCAAAGAGTACGTAACACAGGTGCCGCTCGCCAATGATAGGTCAATTGTTTCTGAAGGACCCAAGAAAATTACACTCCACGTACCCCTCGAATCATTGGAAGAAGACATAAAAAACGAGTTATCTACCGTTGGAGAAATCAAGCTGTTTCAGTTGCTTCGTGACTCAGCAACCAAACTGCTGACGGGGATAGCTTTCGTTGAATTCCAGGGCGACATATCGCTGCTACTTTCAAAACTACAGGCTTTGGAGGTGGTACAACGGGTATATTATCTGTGTATTGGGAGCATACAATCCGGGGAAGTCACTGCCACCTCAATCTTGAAGATGGTGAATCGTCAAGGTGCAAATGCCCACAAAAAACTGACGGTCATTCAGTTGATCAATTGTGTTACTGCCCCGGAACTTACGAATGATGAATTTTACCAATATTTACTTGAAGATATTCAAACTGAACTATCAAAGCTCGGGAAATTGGTGAGTATATATATTCCCCGTCCTCCCAAAGATTACAGTTGGGGGGCTTCTACCGCTGGACTCGAAGGAGTAGGCAAGATATTCGCAGAGTTTGCTTCCGAGGAGGACGCGTTCAATGCCATTAATGCTGTTGCTGGTCGCCAATACAATGACCGCACCGTGTTATGTGGGTACTTTGACGCTGAAGATTACCTCCTCCGCATCTTTTAAATGGTGGAATATGGGCGAAGGTGGCTATTGTCATGGAAGAATTGTTTAAGCTCGCCGCTCACGGCAGGGTCGTGGCCATGCCTGGTGATCATATCATAAACTTGACGAGGAAGTTCCGATACAAACAGAAGCGCCAACATGATGATTTCCTGGGCGTCAAGGTCGGGAAATGTCCGCAATACCTTCATTGGCTGGTCATTGTTAAGTAATTGATCTCTCGCTCGCACCAACTGAGCAACGATAAATATAATATTCATATGAATACCATAGGCAAATAAAAAGTCCCATAATTTGAGAGCCTGACTGAGGGGTGGTGTACACGCACTTAATGTAAGTACCAGAGGAAATGCATAGATCTTTGCCCTGAAGAACTTCAGCTCAAACTGGTCAGCCAATGCAGGATCGATAATTCGAAGCACCACCTCCACCAACTCACAGCCGGCATAGACCCCAGCCACATCAGGAGTTACATATTGGGGGATGTGACGCGCCACCAAAGTATGCAATATTGAATAAGCTTGGGGTTCACTCTTGAAACATGCAAAGGCTATTGGAGCTAATAGTACGTTTAGCCCCTGGACATAGCCTACTTCGTTTGGAATTGTAACCGCCAAACATGATAAGATCCTGGCTAACATCTGCTCCAGAACCCGCGTATGAAACTGGTCTTCGGTTTTCAAGGTACGGAACGTGTCGTTCTTTATCTTAGAATATTTTTCACGAGAAAGCAGTCTAGAAGACTCCACCAATTCGAGGTAGTCATCCACAGGAAGAACGGGTACTTTCAACAAGATTTGCCACACATACAGCCGGTACGGACAAGTATCATACCCTGCAGGTACCAGAAGGCCCTCTGTAAGAACCATGTAACGAAGCTTCATTAGCCCATTCTCTTGGAATAGCTGAGGGCTTCCAATAAAGTGCTCGATCACATCCTTTTTGCGTCCTTTAATCTGCTTGTCAGCCATGGTTGTTATGTAAACACTCAAAATTTGAATGAGAGACCGATCACGTGACAGATGTTCTGGTAGGGTTTGTTAATAACACCACGATTCCGGTGGAATAACGGCAGCCAAATGACATTGTCTTATGTCGCAGTATTGATTACCCGAATATTCCGAGAACTTCTGATACAACCGAAAATCCCGACACAAATTGCCTCATCTTTTACAGTGTGGCCGTGCGAACTCATTAAGTTGCTAGAGACTAGGGGTGATAAGCGTTTCCCCGGACTTCATTGGGCAGGCTTACCATTTTAAGTTGTTGGGGAATCGACATGTTGTGCCCAATAATAAAACAGACAAACTACTTCAAGTCAGTATTCCCCAATCCTTTTGCCAAAGGGTTGACGTATGTATTACATGTCTTTTCGGCAATGGAGACATAATATGCAAGTGTCAAGTATTTTCTCCACCATTTCAAAAAATACTACATCGTAAGTTACACAAATTCAAACAACAAAAAGAATATCATTGTTGAGTGGGGCTGGGGCAATCGGATTTTTTCAACAAATTCCGATACAATGTGTATGTTTCTGAATAGGAGACGAGGGTTGAGCACATGACAACTTCCAACCCTCTGGATATATATTTACCTACTCTATACAAACACCTTAATTTCAAAAAGAGTAAGACATTTTGTGTCGCTCTATAGGCAATCAAGAGAAATGCCTAAGGGCAAAATGCAGAGATTACGAAGGAGTCATGACCTGTCAGAAACTGCAAGTGAAACGACATGCTTTACGCCAAACTACGCCTCAAAACTACTGTAACGTTTCTTGGTTTCAACAGAAATTGACGGTGTAATATTATAAATATATTTACATCGTGCCGATTAGTATTACAGAGAAACCTAGGCATTTCGTCACCAGGACGATATGCCGTTAATATATAATCATAAGTCTTGGGGCAAATGCCCGTTCATCACCCAGGTCAACAGTTTATCACCACGAAACTGCTCAATGTAGTCGATTATGGTATCAGCAGGTTTGCCATACTTGCGCATCCCTCTTTCAATAGCGTCAACCAACTTCTTTCGCCTCTGATAGCGTTTCAGCTCTTTAGATCTCAGATCGCCTCTCCATTGTTGCTTACCGTACTTTGCGTCACAATCACGAAGAGGGGGCTGACCGCCATACCCATGAGTGAATTCGTCGTAGATCTGCCGGACAGTGGTAGGGTTATGGATAAATTGTATCATAACTTTGGGCTTCTTTCTAGGGGGTTCAATATCAACTGAACACTTCTTTGACTCGGCTATGGAGTCGGGGGGCATCGACATGTGGTCATTCATCATCAGATTACCCACATCCATCACAATTGGTTGCAGGGACAAGGTGTACCCGTGAGAGCCAGTGCCAGGCATCACTTGTGGTAACAGGGGCATCAGGGTCACCAGAGGGACTATCAGTGACAGCAGTTGTACCAGCAGCAGGGCCAGCCCCTCCTGATTAACCAGTATCAGACTGGGCAGTTGCGGCAGTGGTTGTTGCACCTGGACCCTCGGTGGAGGTCTCTGGGAGGATTGCGGGGGCAGTCGGGGGTTGAAATTAAAGTTGGTTTTCACCAATTCAGACAATGAGGACCGCACGGGGATTGAGGGCACAGGAGGTGGAGGAGGCGGGGGAGCGTTACCTAATAAGCCCAGACGCGACCGGCCCATGTTATTCATCATCCCCAACAACTGGTCTTGTTCGCCAGATACGGGAACCATGACTTCTCCATCGACGTTGCGGCCAGCGTACAACCCTTCCACCATAGAGATTAATTTGTCAATCTTTTGCGCTTGGAAATCGATAATCTGCTTTAAATACGCCACTTCGTGGTGTAGGGGGGTGATGCGGTCGAGGTCCAACTGACGAATCTGATCGCTGACCTGACCCCACCCCCTAGGCAGGAGGGGATCAACCCCTCGAGGTATGGCAGCGGGTATGGAATTACCTGAGATCGCTTGCATCGCGATCATTTACTCTTTCGCTCGCTAATGTCAAATATGTCAAATTCGTCGAAATGACATCTATCTTATACTTATATTCAGGATAGGGATGTAACTTCAGCACAAGGAAATATTTTGTGCATAAGAAATATTGAAAGTGGGCGGTGACGTGAATGTGAATTCGTGAACTAGTATACGAAAAACGCCGCGACCCTATCTATGCTGCTGAGGCACCAGGGCCACTAATTTTATTGCGCTTGTTGGCACAATCAAGTTGTCGTCAAATTATATCTCGAGGCCACGGTATCGGTTCCAACTGCCTTGGAGAGGAGCAATTATGTAATATGAAATCAAAAATGTCGCAAACACGGGTACCGGCGCTAGTCTCGCAACTACCTCCTAAGTTAATTACTGGTGCACATTATTGGATACAAGCTTCGGTTGCTACACTGGGGAAGAATAAAGGGTTTGACATAGTTTGACAGTAGACGTGCACCAACCTTACTATCGCCACCCGTCAATACCTCCAGTGGGTGGTTAGGGATAAAGGTGAATATATGATGTTGTGTGCTGGGTTGTATAAATCATGGCTCGATTTTTTTCCACATCGACCCACCGGCACCCATTTCCACTGGTGCCTCTATTCGAGATTCCCACCGGCAGTAAGCTCCAATCCATCCCGGCCATGTGAACTACCGCGGTGCCCAGAATCTAGACGATGATCCTTTATCTCGACATCATGATACTTGAGAGTAACCTGATAATTTGAATCTCCCTTTCCTGAATAGTGAGATTAGGCGCAATATATTTTCATAGTAATTTGGGGGAGCGAGCATTACCCCTCTCCACTGTAATCGGATGCACGCACAGGAGAACTTAAATTAAGTGGTAGTACTTTGTCATGCCAAGTTATTATGCACGATCCTCATATCAGCAAGGGAAATGGTTGGCCAAAGTTTTTCTTGTTTTGACTAGTGGGTTACTATGTTGTAATGGCGAGGAAGAGAATCCCCGTTGGCCCCTTAGTTGTCGTTTTTAGTAGTAGAGACAAATCTCGACATTTTCAGTTGGCTTTGTGTTCATGCAGGTGCATGAATTATTATTAACCCCAATCAAACTGTCAATTTTGACACCAGCGATAGACTTAAATGCCGGATTAGGTAAAGTCATCCTCACACATGATGTCGACATTTGACATTATGATTGCGCAAAACTATTCAGTCGTCATCGGGCTATATTATTCATATTTGCGCTCATCTTTCATCTCATTCTAATCTATCATCTACCACGAGGATTATGCTTCTGTGTGCATATAAGACGACAAAATAATATAGAATGATTTTTGTGGGAAGGTCGAATACAAAGAATATCCCCGCCAAGAGATTTCGCAGAATAATGTCGCTGTGTGTTCCCGCCGACCGAGATAGCGTTATACTAAAAAAAATTGATCCGCCAGCCGAGTTATTGCATAGTATTCTCTAAAAAACCATCATCCACGTTGACGTAGCAAGGAGCACAATCAGGACAAACGCAGTAATGAACCCGGCACCACCTTTATCCTTTGTTTGGATATCCAATTTGTTCTGAACGAGACCACCACTATTGCCCAGGCCGGTGGTATTGAGCCCGGCCTGTGGGTCCAGTTTCGAGGTACCCCCAGTATTTTCAGTCAACGGCGGGGGTTTCAGATGCGCCAACAACGCTAATGTAACTTCAAGCGCCGATTGCTGTTCCCCCAAACCGAAATCGCCGTCCCAATTGCCACTCAGCCAGTCCATTCCACATGTGATTCCATCAGATCCACCACTGCACGATTTTGCCGCACCCTGCGCCAGCTTTTGCACAAACGGCATGATTTTTTCGGAAAATTCGGGGATAAGAACCAGGGTTAATTGCAAGCATCTCAGCCAGAGCGCTCTAAATGACTTTTGATCATTGTTACACCACTTACCAGGGAAGCATGTCATTTCTTGCATGAACCCTTTCTGGTCAACGAAATAGTCCAACCCAGCATGCATAATCGTGTACGCCCGGTTCTTCCATGTGTCGTTACCGGTTAAGTTGTACAAATATGCCAGCCCGGCCATAAATACGCCATAGGTATAAGACCACTTCAACTTTGTGGTTTCGTTGATGGAACAGTTGTTATTAATCTTGGCGCCGTCATAAATCGAGCGGTCATTCGCATCATCCAAGTTCATAAACCCCACCGACTCCATCCAATTCCATACAAGGTCACATGTGTCAGTGTAGTTTTGGGTGTAATTGTTATCCTTACCCAAATATCTCGCCAACCGCGCCCCCATAAAGAAGAGACAGCCATTAGAAATCAGATTTTTGTAATCGTATCCGGCGTTCCAAGCAAAAATTTGCCAAATCAACCCACCACCGCAGTTTTTGGTGTCCCATCGAGAATTCATGGTATTGAATACCGACTGGGCCATAAACAACCACAGCACATCCGGGGGGTCGGTGAAGTTTCGTTCTACTGCTTCCATAAGGGTGAGCCCCCACATCCCCTGATCATCATTTCCTTCTGTCATCAGCTGGTTCGAAGGAATGTAATTATTATCTTCACCCCGTTGGTGGTACATCCCTTCATAAATCAACAGCTTAAGTGTATCATTTGTCGGCTCACACCAGCTGTAGTAGTCCAACAAGCCTCCAAACAGCTGACCTGCCGCCCACCAATAATAACCGTCAAACATCCCTACTGTGCCTCCGTAACGAGTACCCTCGTAGTAGTTCCATTGCCCTTGAGCCATAGCTTTCGCGGCATCACATATCAGACTAGCCTGATTGATGTCCAAATCAACCGCTTGCACAAGACCAAGTACTAGGGTTAGACCCCACCAGAGCCTATACATTTTAACAGGTAGTGATTATTTGGGAACCAATGCGGTTGCTATCAAGATCAGTCGCACGGAATGCATAAAGCATGACTAAAGAATTAGGGGAGGAAAATAGCTGAATTGCTATGAGAGTAGTAAAAGACGTCCAGTTTGGATGGTTATAACCATCTCGGGAACAGCCGTTCTTATCATATCCACCCTCTCTTGTATTATTAAGGGGTAATGTGTACCGAAATTACCGCCAATTTGTACACAAACAAGTCTACTTGAAGATTTTCCCCAGCGCTACTTCGTTAGGCCAATCGTACTCCGGATTTCCCGACCTACAGAAGTGCGCGATGTTCGGTGAAAAACCTTTACATCATGTCTCTCTTTAAGAACATTGGCCAAGGCGCTAAGCGGATGTTTTCTGCCACCCCTGCTGTTGCTGGACCCAAGGTCTACTTCAAGACCTCGATTGACGGTGTTCCTCAAGAACCTATTAAGTTTGAACTTTGGTCGGATGTTGTTCCTAAGACCGCTGAAAACTTCCGTCAATTGTGTACTGGTGAACCTGGCTTTGGCTACCAAGGCTCCATCTTCCACCGGGTTATTCCTGGGTTCATGTTGCAAGGTGGTGACTTTGAAACCGGCAAAGGCTACGGTGGTAAGCTGATTTACGGCCGGAAGTTCCCTGATGAAAACTTCAACCAAAGACACACTCGTAAGGGTTTGTTGTCTATGGCCAACTCTGGTCCCAACTCTAACGGCTCCCAGTTCTTCATCACCACCGTTCCCTGCCCCTGGTTGGATGGTAAGCACGTTGTGTTTGGTGAAGTCATTGATGGTATGGACGTTGTCGAAAAGATTGAACGGGTTGGTACCCAATCTGGTCAACCTTCCAAGAAGGTTGTCATCGAAGAATGTGGTGAATTATAAATACATAAATAGGTAGTCTCTAATTATTATAAGTTAGTATAGGGGCTTTGTGACACTGTTCCTGTATGTCGGCACTCCAGTTTTTCGAAGAAAATTTTTCCCATGTCGAGCAAACAACCAGGGACGAGACAACGATATTTATTTGTATCGTGTTCTTACATCGGTATCAAATAACCGGTGTAAGAATGAGCTTATTTTTATTGGAAATGTTCTCGTTGTAACTGGGGCTTGTATTCTGTGGGGATATCTCGGAACTGCTGAAATGATGTCTAATTTTGGTGTTATTTCGTTACGTGTCAAGTAAAGATGAAGTCGAGTCTTTGACTAGAAATCGTCACCATCTTGAAAGCTGTTCTTGGGAACAGCATTTTATACACCTGAGATGTAACTATATCTATGGAAGGAGTTGAGGAAACTGGTGCGGAATGTTGGTATCTTTACATGAATGGAACAACAATGATTACTGGTTCAGATCCGCCATCATTGCGTATTTCTTTGATTCTGGGAGCTTTTTATCTCTATTTGCAATAGATGAGTCCCTTGCAATGAAAGAAATGTATGTCAATCTCGTATTGGGGTAAGGATACACGCTGTTGGTGATGTGAATAAGAAACCTGGATATTTCTCTCTCCGAAAGTCATGATTACCTTGTGTCATTCGAAAACTTATTTGTTGTGAGGAAGAAAACCTTTGCAGCAGCCAAAAGGTAAATTGCCCTTGCTGTTAAAGCTGGTTTTTATTGTTTACATAGTTCCTGTGATGGTCCGCCAGTTGGTAAATCATCAAGGGAGCGATTATTACTAAATGTGATAATGTGACTATTCCGTGATCAATGTGGAATTTCTAACTCGAAATGGACGCATTCAAGGAAGAAGTTTGATTTGCTAGGGACATCCGAGACTTGCTACATCACGTATGGGTCTGCTTCCTCTGTCCCAGCCCTTCTTTCCTTCTCATGCTTTTGGTTTTTAGCGGGTATTCCAGCTAATACTTGAATCATTTCTAATTCCAGACAATAAGGACAATTTAAAGACGTTCAAGAAGGGGCCGCCTCAAAGGCCCCTACCAGTCTTCGACGATTGGCTTCCTATTTCCTCCATGAAGAAATCAAACTTTTTTATCTTAGTCTTTGATCATAATGCTCGGTAACTACAAACTACACCTCTTAAACTCTGTATCAATAAGCACGAATCTGACGTATCCGATACCAAGCAATTGGCTCCTGCATCGTCGGCGAGGTTTTTTTTACATCACAATCAACGTGCATCGACAACTGTGATGAAGTTGGAACTCCCAGAGGATGTCGAAGACAATCCAGAGCTTTACGGTCTTCGTCGAAGTGGCCGTGAAAGGCGTCAGCTAGTGGCAGAGGACCCTGGAGAGCAGTTCGACGATAGCGAGGACGATGATGACTTGCCTACGCGTAAACGTCGGAAGCGGGTCGAGCTTGATTACCTGGAAGAGGAGCTGTTTAATGACGATAGCCAAGACGATGGCATGGATATGGATGACGATATTCCCAATGATGACGAAGTTGATGAGGATGATGATGACGACGACTTTTTCGTTGGACGTAAGAAACGGGCACTGGCAAGACCCAAACGGGCCAGTGCTAGGGCCAAAATGAAACTGTCGACACCAGCGATCCCCGCGGAGATCCGTTTCTCTAGCCGGAACAATAATAAGAGCGTCCAGTATAACGACGAGTACGACGATGAAGATCTTCGTGAGCTGGATGCGGAACAAGAATATTACTACACCTACGACGAGCCTGAAGAAGAAGAAAGAAAGATTGAACAGGTGTTGGACCACAAGCTTCGGTCAGATATTAATGAAGAAACAGGAGACCCCAAGCGGGATCACTTGTTTAAGATCAAGTGGCTGGATGCACTGCATTTGCACAACACCTGGGAAACTTACCCCACGCTTAAGGAATACAAAGGGTGGCGGAGAGTTGACAACTATATGAAACAATATATCATTCTTGACCGGGAAATCCGCGAGGATCCGTCCACCACCATTGAAGACTTGGAAACAATGAACTTGGAACGGGAAAGAGTACTCGACGAACAGGAAGAGTACACCAAGGTGGAGCGCATTGTCGAGTCAAAGAGAGATGACAATCTGTTGCAATACTTGTGCAAGTGGAAACGGTTGTATTACGACGAGTGTCTGTGGGAAGATGCCGAAGAAATTGCCAAGATTGCTCCCGAGGAAGTTGCTCACTTCCAAGCTAGAACTAAACTGAAGGTGTTACCAGCCAACCTGTCAAACTATGCCAAAGATCGGCCAAACTTTGAAAAGCTCACCAAGCAACCTTCGCAAATCAAGAATGGGGAACTCAAGGATTTCCAGTTGACTGGTCTTAACTGGATGGCATTCCTTTGGCTGCGGAATGAAAACGGGATTCTTGCTGATGAAATGGGGTTGGGGAAAACCGTACAGACTGTGGCGTTTTTGCTGTGGCTCATTTATTTGAGACGGCAATTTGGTCCTCATTTGGTTGTGGTTCCCCTTTCGACAATTAACGCGTGGCAAGAAACATTTGAAAAATGGTCACCTGATGTCAACGTCATTTATTATTTGGGTAACACCGAGGCGAGAAAGACGATCCGCGATTACGAGTGGTACACTGCGGGAACGAAGAAGCCTAAGTTCAACGTGTTATTGACCACCTATGAATATATCTTGAAGGATAGGGCTGAGTTAGGTCTGATAAAGTGGCAGTTTTTGGCGGTGGATGAAGCCCACCGGTTGAAGAATGCCGAGCTGTCATTATACGAGGCTTTACTGCTGTTTAAGGTCGCGAACCGGTTGTTAATCACCGGGACGCCCTTGCAAAATAACATCAAGGAATTGGTTGCTCTTTGCGACTTTTTGATGCCGGGGAAGATCTTTGATAAAAACTTGGAAGAAGAAATTGACTTTGAAACCACCCCTAATGATGAACAAGAGCGGTTAATCAAGGGGATCCAGGATAAGATCAAGCCGTTCATCTTGAGACGGTTGAAAAAGGATGTCGAAAAGTCCCTTCCTCTGAAGCTGGAAAAAATCTTGCGGGTGGAATTGCTGGATGTGCAGACCGAGTATTACAAAAACATCATTACCAAAAACTACGGTGCATTGCTGGCCCAGGGTCAGTCGCAAGTGTCGTTACTTAATGTGATGGCAGAATTGAAAAAGGCGCTGAACCACCCTTATCTTTTCGATGGCGCTGAAAATCACGTCTTGGCTCGTCAAGGTATCAATCCCTCCCAGGTGACGAGGGAAAACGTTCTTAAAGGGTTGATCATGTCGCTGGGGAAGATGGTGTTGTTAGAACAGTTGCTTACCCGGCTTAAGAAAGAAGACCACCGGGTGCTTATCTTCTCTCAATCGGTGAGGGTGTTGGATATTTTGGGTGACTATTTGCAGATTAAAGGCTACCATTTTCAACGGCTCGATGGTCTGATTCCCCTGGCGCAACGTCGGATTTCTATTGACCATTTCAATGCCCCCGACTCCAAAGATTTTGTGTTCTTGTTGTCTACCAGAGCCGGTGGTTTGGGGATTAATTTGATGACTGCTGATACTGTGATTATCTTTGATAGTGATTGGAACCCCCAAGCCGATTTGCAAGCCATGGCTAGAGCCCATCGTATTGGTCAAAAGAAGCATGTTAGTGTCTACCGTATGGTCTCCAAAGATACCGTCGAAGAGCAAATCTTGGAAAGAGCGAGAAAAAAGATGATCTTAGAGTACGCCATTATTTCTTTGGGGATCCAAGATTCGAAGTTGACGGGGAAGGCGGCTGCTGATCCCACCACAGGTGAGTTACTGAACATTCTTAAGTTTGGTGCCAACCAAATGTTCAGTGACAATTCGAACCAGAAGAAGCTTGAAAACTTGAATTTGGATGATGTTCTTTCACGAGCTGAAGATCACGTCACCACTCCGGAAATTGGCGAAGCGGGACGGAACTTGGGTTCCGAAGAGTTCCTCAAGCAATTTGAAGTTACTGACTACAAGGCCGATATTGATTGGGATGACATTATCCCCGCTGAGGAGTTGAACAAGCTCAAGGAGGAGGAAAAGGCAAAGGCCGATGATATTTATCTACAAGAACAAATCGCCATGTACTCGAAGAGACGGGCGGCTACCAAGTTAACTCCCATTGATGACAGTATCGATGAAATCCTTGATCGTCCCAAGCGGTCATCCAAGGCCGCCAATCACCAATTGACCGAAAAGGACGTGAGATCCATTTACAAGGCCATTTTACGTTTAGGTGATTTGACCGGAAAGTGGGACCAGCTTATTGAAGAAGGTGCCATCCCAGCCAAAAACCCGGTGCTTATCAAACTGGCGTATCAGGATATCCATGATACTGCTCGCCGGTTGGTTAAGGAAGAGAAGGTAAGAAGGGCCAAGGCATTGGAAGAATTGGCTCAACAGCAAGCCGCTGGTGAAGCAACGACACTGATGTGGCAAGCGAAGAAAAAGGAAAAGAAGGCGGTGCTCTTCGAATATCTGGGAGTGAAGAATTTGAATGCCGAGATCATTTTAAACAGACCAGTGGACATGAAGTTATTAGAATCCGCGGTTTCGAAATCCACGAAGCCTACTGAGTTTTCTCTTGGTCGGGCCCCCAAGGGTGTTCTGGCGTGGCTGTGCGAATGGGATGCCACCGACGATGCAATGTTAATGGTGGGGGTTTTCAAATGGGGTTATGGCCAATGGCAACAAATTCGTGATGACCCTGTTTTGGGTCTTCAACGGAAACTCTACTTAGAAAATGAGTCCTATGACAAGGTTGAAAAGGGTAAGGACGGCAAGGATGTTGTCAAACAAGAGCGGAAAGTGCCACTGAGTGTCCACCTCAATCGTCGTGTGGATTATTTGTTTACACTCTTGAGGGATGACGAAGACGGTACTCCCGCACCAAACGGCACTGTCGGAAAGAAACGGAAGCGCCCGGCTCCCAAGTCGTCATCCCCGGCAGTAAAGTCTGAACCTAAACAGAAAGCAACCAAATCAAAACCCACCAAGCCCAAGGTAAACAAACTGGGTGCGGCTGCTGATGATTTGGAATACGAGCTGATGGACGAAGCCGAGTGCAAGTCCACACTCAAGCCAGTGCTGAAAAGTTTGATGAAATTGCATCGTGGCAATCAAGGTTATGAAAAAGCGGAATGGGCAAAGGTTCTTAAAGAGGAACTTCTCAAGATTGGTAAATTCATTGAAGTTAATTCAGGAAAGACGCCTGAAAACATCCGCGAAAAGCAAATGAATCACCTTTGGAGTTATGCTCGCTTGTACTGGCCTGCCCAAGTTCCGCTGAAGAAAATTCATGACATGTATGACCGGTTGAAAGTAGCAAAGAACCAATAATATAGTGTACTGTACCATAGATAATATTAATTAAGCAATCATTGGTTGAAACAAGTGTAACATGGTGTCGGTGACGTTTCATTCCGCTTTGCGCCATGTACTGTAAGTCAATACTAACTCGCTTTCTCTTCCACGGCATTGCTACATATGGACAGTTTCCCAATGCGTGCAAAATGGTGTGCACACAACAAAGGGATGTATAACCTTTGACAGTCATTTGAGCAATCAAGCAACTAACAAACCCGCCATGGGTTTGTGCGCAAACATAGTCTAAATGGTCGTAAACTCATCGATGTCCGTCTCGACTGTGATCGTAGACGACTCCCGGATTCAGCCGGACCGTGCGAACGAAGTGTATGACATCATGCCAATTTGAAACATTTTCATTTTTCAGTGGTGTATGAAAGATGGCTCTACAGGAAAACGTCTAGGCCCAGACGTACATGACCGAGCGTGCAGATGTGCCTTGCTTAAGCCTGAGGCAGGAGATCCATGATTCAGTCACGTGTAGTGCCAGTTGATCCGAAGAAAGAAGATTGTGCAACAATCGTCATCGTAATCTTCAATGCGATTCTCTAATATACGCAAATCTTTGAATTATGTTAGCTTGGAGCTACGTATTTGGAGCTAGCTATGAAAGTTTATGTAGCACTAGTTTTGGAATCCTCTCTTCGGGTAAATATCTGGTAGGGCTGCATATCTCTGTGATGCCTTGGCTTAGGCAAGTTTCGAAAGGAGTCGTGCTACATGTTGTGCGAAATGTTTCTTTCGTGGTTAGCCACTTCTTCATAACTATTGTGAAAGTATTTGCAAGGCCAAAAGGCTGAAAGGAAGTGAAGTAAAGTATCGATCACCCCTATTAGCCCCTTGCTATCCCCCTAAATGATGTTTGGAAATCGGGAAAAAATCCACAGTCATGGTTGGGCACATTCTGCATAATGGATGTAGTATGACATCATTGTAGACCAACTGTAGCTGCCGAAGTACATGCTCGGGCCCGGTAAACAGATCAGGAACGTAAGGGTGAATATAAAATCCCTGGGCTACCCGGTAGGCATCTAAGCTACTCGTATACAAACCGAATGTCTGACTTGACCATTGTCCTCATTGTCATTGCCGCTCTTGCCCTCCGATGGTACTATCTTGAGACTGGTATGGGGTATTCAGGGTACCCCATCCATAACATGCCATACAAGAGAAGTCTTCGTCGATTACGACCTACCAGTTGGGAATTGAACGGTGATGGCTATAGATGGCCTAGGTTCAGAGATACCACCACTGTGATCGCAAAGAATCGAAATCCACTTTCGAGACATGCTTACAAGACGGAAGTTTACCGTTACATTTGATTTACAATTTGGGCATTATTTATGGATTAGCTTGGAAGGAATATTATGACACTTAAGGCTACATTGTAATCGTTGTCTATTTGAGACAATTGCAACTTAACCGTAACATAGGAAGTACATTAAATTCCCCAGTAAGTCTAATGTGGATTACGAGATAAAGGTTTAACAGGGCCGGCTGGCCACGTGGATATATCGAAACCTAAATACAAGTTCGGAAGTAGTCAAGGTACCGTTCTGATTAAGATTACTAACAAAAATTTCGGTGTCTCCATTTCAACTACACGGCTATTCTTCCATTTATTTCAGTACCGGCAATTCCGTGTTGGCATTTTGGGGCGTGATGAAAAGCACGTGACATGTCACGAGAATTTTTTCACGTGCGATAGCTAGTGATCGAACAGTTCGCAGTTGATTCATGGCAAAGCGGAGATGCCGCCAGACGATGGACAAGACATTATTCAAATATCCCTGGATGAAGAAGATTCTGTGGATTTTGATATTCAAGAAGTTCGAAGGATAAGGCGTCCCTTGGGGATTATTCGTCAGTCCCCAGTAGCAAGTGGGGCCAGGGGACCGCGGCGGTTCCGTGAAGATCGGAGTGTCGAAATTATAGGACGCCGTTTAAGTGATAATGAGATTCAAATATTGGACGAACGGCCACGGCTGACTCCGCCACCCACCAGAATACCGAACTCACCACCGCGATTATTAGGTACGCGAATCTTTCGTCACATTATAACTGACCGCCTTTCTGAGGCCGACTTGCATGCTGTGATTGGTTACTCGATGCCAATGTTTGGTTTGGATCATTCACACCCTGGTCTGGCAATAGAGCCGCTGATCATGGAGCGTATTGAAAGAGATAACGAGCGCACTGTTGATGAACGTTGGGAAAAGGAGAAGGTATTCAACTTGAAGTCCATTGAAGAGAAGCGGGAAATCGTCACAAAAGAAGATCAGACGGTATATACAAACGATCTTGCCCCAACCCAGGAGGTAGGGTGCGAGTTATGTGGGGTTTTGCTAGGGGCAGGTATCCCCGATGGTTTTAATACTGACAATCGTTATCTGAGCGAGCTTTCCAAGTGGCAAGAAGAGTATCGGGCTAAAGCCCCCTGGTTTTGTTCTCTACAACTCACTGAAACCGACCGCGAGTTGCTGAAACGGGTATTCAGCGCCAAATGCGGACATGTATTTTGCGGTCGTTGTGTCAAAAACATTGGTAATACACCTAGAACCAAACGAAGGACAAAGCCTAACGACATCACCCATCCTCTGGTATTTGCCCCTTTAAAGTGTTCCTGTGGCGGGGGGCTTAAACGAAAATTCACAGAACTTTATTTATAGAGTAATATATAGCATTATGAAGATTCGTTCATCCAATCCAAGGTGTACTTAATCCCCTGTTCTAAGTCTACTGCTGGTTGGTATCCCAAAAGCTGTTTGGCCTTTGTGATGTCATGATACCGGGTGGCACATACCACCCTCACTCTGAACGGAGTGAGGCCGGGCTCCTTCTTAAGCACTTTCAGGATCGCTTCCGAAATGTAACCAAAAACGATAGCAACAGGGCGGGCCAATTTAATGTTGTAGCTGTCAACACAACCGTCATGTTTCCACACGGTCCGTGCCAAAGTCCAGAAGTAGGTAGGGGCATCGTTGGTGATGAAGAAGGTTTCCCCAGCAATGGCATCAATTCCTGATTGGTCACCACCTAATAACTTTTTAGTGGCAAGAACGTGGGCATCGGCTACATTACCAGCATAAGTCCAGTCAAACAAGTTGTTATTGTCGCCCAATTGATACTTTGATTGACCATTACGTGCGGCTGCCCTCAAACCTGGGACCATTTGACGATCACCAGGACCAAAAATCCCCGCTGGCCGCAAGCATACAGTGTAAAAATCTTTGGTGTTGGCCTTCATCACTGCCGTTTCCGCAGTAGCCTTAGTTTCATTATACCCATCCATGTGTACTTGGGGGTAGGGCCACAGCTCATTAGCATTATAAACATCTTGTCCGTTGAAAATCACACCAGCAGAAGAGGTGTATACAAAATTTTTGACCCCCTCAGCCTTGGCAACCCTCAAAAGAGTGTTGGTACCGTCAACATTGACTTTCTGGTAAATTTCTTGAGCCAACCCATGCATAGGGGAGGCCAGGTGTACAATAACAGTACACTCAGACTCCTTAATAGCTTGCTTGATCAGGTTTTCATCCGTCAAGTCGCCTTTAAAGAAATTGATCGATTTGGGATCAAAAGTAAAGTACAGGGAAATCGTCTCGGGAATCGGCCGAACATCAAATACAGTGATTTTAAGATCGGGACAATGGCGTGTAAATTGTTCCACGAGGTGGAGCCCAAGAAACCCAGCTCCGCCCACAAGAAGAACCGACATTACTGATTTTTCGCGCGTAAACGATATACGATGAAGATTACAAAGACGCGAATATTTATTCACTAAAATACAAAGAGGTGCTTTTCCTTTGCGACGTCATTTTCGTCAATATTTACTTGCTTGACCACAATGTGGGGAAACACAAATTCACTAGCCGCGGATGATGACTTCTTAGGATTAAACAGTGCGATGCCAGCTTTTGGTAATGAAGGTTGGGGGGGCACATTCGTAAATGAAGCAAGAGCCGGAACCAAATTGGTTGTAGTGTGTTTGATGGGTGCCTTGGTGGTGGGAATTTCCTGGGCAGGAACGACTGGTGCAATGACTGGGGCTTTAGGCGCATTCTCCTTTGCTGGTGGCGTCACCTGCGATACTGTATTGTTTGGAGGGGTAGGGTTTGAGGAAAATGAAAATTGTTTTGCAGCTTCCTTGGCAACAGGAGTCACATTCTTGGTTTGTTCTTCTCCCAGCACAATTGGAGATGGCTTGAATGTAAAAGACGGCTTAGACTCAGCAGTACCATTCGAATCAGAAGCAAATGTAAACAGCTTGGAGGATTGCTCAGCAGTTTTAGGGGGTGCAGCAGATTCCGGTTGGATTCGTTCTTTCTTGTCTGCTTCCAAAGGTTTCGATTTATCGAAGGCTAATGTCTTGGTGACATCTTTGGCCGACACATTACGTTGAGCACCACCCTCCGCGGCATAGGGGTTTCCAAATGGATTCTTTTTGGGTGCGGGCTTAAGTCCCGATGATTCCTTCGAAAGCTTTGGCGTCAGCATTGATCCATCCAAAATGGATTCCAATGTCTCATAGGTCTTTGATTTATGAGCCGGCGCAGGTGTGTTGGTCAAAACAGCTGCATCGAATGTCAGGTTGGCCAGAGGAATGATTCTCAGTGCGTTTACCAGTCCTCTTCTAGACCTCGGGGGCTTGATACGAGTTTGGTACGGTGATGGCAACCCGCTGAATTGGTAAACGCGTCTGACCAGACGAGCCAGAGTATTAGCAATTGTATGGTAATGCGGTGTATAGTCAGGCGTCAGGAATTGGGATGCCCTCCGTGACAACACTTGATGATTAGGAGTGCCGAGAGTATTGGTCAGTACTGTACGATGCACTCGCTTCACTGCTGGTTGAGGAAGTGGTAAACAATCATCAGTAGCACCTCGCTTCCTTATGGTCGTTTCAAACGTACCGGGTAACGAAGGCTTGGAGTCAACTTTAGCGGCCGTCACCTGTGACAATCGCAATAATTGGGGTTGGTTAGGAGCAGCGGCTTCAGGTTCATTCAGTCCCTGTCGACTGAATATCCGTTTAACAGTAGAAAATATTCCCTGCAGTGAAGACCGCCGGCTGTTTTGTGAAAGGACCCTTCGGTTGTCCATAGTGATGGGATGAGAAAAGTGCGGAACGCAGATAGACATCGAATAGAACTACATCGAAGCTTGCCATTATGAAAGCCTTTGAGTTTAATACAACGTGAATCAAATAGTTAAAGGAAGAGATGAATTTTGTTTCGCCAAAGTGTTTTTCGAAAGTTTGGCAAATTTGGTTTGGAAGGTTTTGCAAAAGTTTTGAATATTTGAACCCAAATTTTGACGGTGGTTGTTAAACCGCACAAAAACCTCTAAACCGGCTTATCGTGAAAGTTTAGAACATCCTAAGTTGCCCTAAAACAAGCCATCGCTAAATGAGAGGTTTATTTGACCTAGGATTATAAAACATGAAATCCAGTCAGAATAATTTGTATGTTCGTGCACGTGCACCATTTATGTAATCATCGGAGCCTTCCGATGATTACATAATCTCACAATATGCGATGAAAATTGACTCTGAGCCATAGTGGTCTGACGTCACTTGTTTTCCAAGCTCCGAAGAAAAGAAAGGTAATGCGATGGCTCCCATGTGAGTCTTTATTATTATGTGGGTACAACTTCGGAAGCCTCCCCCTTCTCAAAAGTAAGCATCACAGCTGAGGTATCTACATTTGCATGCGGATAAATACGGAACATCATCTTGACGATCATAATCTTGTACCCCGTAACCACATTCATGACCCCACATGGCGATTACACTTAGAAACTTTTGCTCGCAACCCCAACTCCCATAGGCCACGATAAGTGGCGGGGTCCGTGCGACTCGGAAGGGTCCGCGTGTAACGTGCCAGTGCTGTCACTTTTTAGTAGGACTGCGAGTGGAAAATTCCGGAAATGTCATGAAGATCAATTTCTTTTAGTTTAATACCAGATACAGATTACCCCCTCGCATAGACGAATACTAAACGGTTATCTAAAGAGTTACCCCATAAAGATTTCATGTCTGATTGGGGTAGGCCGTTTCCGGGCCCGAACATGATTGCCCGACCGAGATCAATCGAAACCACTCATTTGCCGCGATAACAGTATTATGCGTCGTGCGTCACCAAGCGCTTTTTTCATTGGCCAGAGATTCGGATAGGTATATGCAGGCAATTATTTGGGTAATGCCGAAGGACATCGTTGTTATATAAATGCCAAGGACATCCGCCACTTAGCTTTCTTCAACTAACATACACAATGGTTTTGCCTTACGAACCCGAATTTCAACAAGCTTATGACGAATTGGTGTCGGCCATTGAAGACTCCACTCTTTTCCAAGAAAACCCCGAATACAAGAAGGTGGTGCCTGTCGTTTCGGTTCCCGAAAGAGTGATTCAATTTAGAGTTGCCTGGGAAAACGACAAGGGTGACATCGAAGTCAACAACGGTTACCGGGTGCAATTCAACTCCGCCCTTGGTCCTTACAAGGGTGGTTTGAGATTCCACCCCTCTGTGAACTTGTCCATTTTGAAATTTTTGGGTTTCGAACAAATCTTCAAGAACGCTTTGACTGGGTTGTCCATGGGTGGTGGTAAGGGTGGTTGTGACTTCGACCCCAAGGGGAGAACCGACTCGGAAATTCGGAGATTCTGTCAAGCTTTCATGAGACAATTGTCTAGATACATTGGTGCTGACACCGATGTTCCTGCTGGTGACATCGGTGTCGGTGGCCGTGAAATTGGTTTCTTGTTTGGTGCTTACAAGTCGATGCAAAACAACTGGTCGGGTATTTTGACTGGTAAGGGGTTGTCGTTTGGTGGTTCTTTGATCAGACCTGAAGCCACCGGTTACGGGGTCGTCTACTATGTCGAGAAGATGATTGAAAAGGCCTCTCAAGGTAAGGAAACCTTCAAGGACAAGCGGGTCGCCATCTCTGGGTCCGGTAACGTTGCCCAATACGCCGCTCTTAAGGTCATCGAATTGGGCGGGATTGTCGTGTCGTTGTCCGACTCCAAGGGGACTGCCATCTTCCCCGAATCTGTTAACGCTGAACAAGTGAGAATCATTGCTGACTCGAAGCTTAAGTTCAAGTCTCTCGAACAAATCATCAAGGACAACTCTGACTCGTTCAAGGGTGTTGAATACAAGGCTGGTGTCAGACCTTGGGAACACGTTGGTGCCGTTGACGTCGCCTTGCCCTCTGCCACTCAAAATGAAATCTCCGGCGAAGAAGCTAAGGCTTTGGTTGACGCTGGTTGCAAGTTCATTGCCGAAGGTTCCAACATGGGTTCCACCAAGGAAGCCATCGATGTTTTCGAAGCTAACCGGTCTAATGGTGTCTGGTACGCTCCCGGTAAGGCCGCCAACTGTGGTGGTGTCGCCGTGTCCGGTTTGGAAATGGCCCAAAACTCGCAAAGAGTCCAATGGTCTGCCGAAGAAGTCGACGGCAGATTGAAGAACATCATGTACACCTGTTTCGACAACTGTTACAACACCGCCCAAAAGTACTCCAGCGAAAAGACCGAAGGCTTGCCCTCGTTGTTGAAGGGTGCTAACATTGCTGGTTTCTTGAAGGTGGCCGATGCCATGTTCGACCAAGGTGATGTGTTTTAATTCTTGTGATGACCTACGCGTGTTTATAGATAATGAATAGAAATGACTTAGTTGAAATTTTCACTGCTCCATTAATCAGGCTCCAGGATTTTAGCACTTCATAGGCTGTATTCCGATTTTTCACATTTCTCTGTGGCGATCCTGCACATGGATGAGTCAGACCCATATATTTCTCATCTCGGATCAGTGATAATGGCAATGGATGATGAAGACTATGAAGGGCTAGGTGAAATTAGCACCATGGAAGATAACTTGGCTGTCGAAACTGATGTTTCTGATTCTGATTCTGATTCCGACATTGTTGATATCGATTTGTCTACCACCATTACCCTGGAAATCCAAGATCTGAACTACATTTGTCTCATTTGTACCAGTGAAATTGGGCCTGACCTGAAGGTATACCTGTGTCTGCATTGCTACCGTGTATATGATCTTGATTGTATTACCGGTTGGGCTAAAAAAGATCTGGCGGATGGTACGAAGAAATGGAGATGCCCTGCGTGCAATGTCGCCAACTCAAAAATCCCCAAAAGATTTACCTGCTGGTGTGGTAGAGTGACCAACCCTAAAATCAACGAACTTCAACCGTTTCTGTGTGGTATGTTATGTCTGTACAAACAAAAGAGTTGTGTGCACCAATGTTCGCAAATCTGTCATCCTGGTCCTCACCCAGTATGTGGGGCAATGGGTCCATTGATGGCGTGTAACTGTGGTAACCATCATCAACAGTGGCCTTGTATTATGACCCCTTATAAACAGGGCTGGAAATGTGACGATGAGTGTAGTACTACCATCTGTGATTTGGGTCATGTTTGTACTAAGAAGTGCCACAGGGGATTCTGTGGTAAGTGTAAGAAGAGTATTGAAGTTGAATGTTACTGTGGGGAGTCAAAACTCGAGATACCTTGTTTTTCTAAACTGTTCAAACGGAGAGGTGACGGTGTGGTGGCAGGAGGTTCATGTAACCGTATTACCCGGAAGTATTACACATGTGGTGAGCACTACGAAGATTTGAAATGTGACCAAGTAATTGCGTGGAGAGATGGCCCGTGTCCCACTTCACCTGAGGTGGTTTCCACGTGTCCTTGTGGGAACACCAACATTTCCGCTGATCGTGATCAATGCACTGACCCTTTGCCAACCTGTGAGAACGTTTGTGGAAAGCCGTTACCCTGTGGCCACAAGTGTAAGTTGCAATGTCACCAAGGCGAGTGTGTATGCTGGGAGATCGTCAGTGTACCTTGTGAGTGCCGACACCAACCATTTTTGGTGATGTGTGCTTTTGAACGTGCCGGTCTTAAGCCCAAGTGCCACCATAAGTGTGACGCATTACTCAGTTGCTTAAAACATTACCATCGCGAAGAATGCTGTCCTCTGGAAGCGTCTGCTCTCAAACGGGAACGGGAACGGAAAAAGGCTAACCGACTGGGTTTCCGTGCTAATCGGGAGGATATCATGACCATTGAGTCTAATCATATCTGTACTCGTCCCTGTAACCGCCTCAAGTCTTGCGGGAGTCATTATTGCGAGGCGTTATGTCATCCTGGTGCTTGTGGAACCTGTTATGAATCATCGAATGATGATTTGGTTTGTCAGTGTGGTAAGACCGTAGTGGAGGCGCCAGTTAGATGTGGTTCAAAACTTCCCCCGTGTCCTAACCCTTGCCAACAACCCACTGCATGCGGTCATCGATCTGAAACTCACCACTGTCACGAGACAGGTGCATGTCCGAAGTGTACTGTGCTTATTGAAAAGGATTGTAACTGTGGCACTCATGTAATGAAAGGGATCATGTGCTCACAGGAACGTGTCAGCTGTGGAACGACTTGTCGGATCGCCAAGGCGAAATGTGGCCACCCTTGTGGTCTTACTTGCAATAGTAAGTGCACCCAAGAAAATGTTCATGCTGACCCGTCCCAATGTATCTATGCATGCAACAAGCTTAGGAAACGGTGTCCCCATCGTTGCCAACTCAACTGTCATGAACAGAAACCCAATATACTGAGTTCTTGTGATACAGCTACGTGCGGGGCAATTGTAACCCACACTTGTGAATGTGGTCGGGTTTCGAAAAAGGTGAAGTGTGGGGCAAACCTGATGGTGGAGCTGTCAATTTGGTTGAACGGCTTGCAATGTGATGACGAGTGTGCCCGGCTCAAACGTCAACTAGAACTCAAGGCTGCGATGTTTGGCGAAACCAAGGAGACTTCCGTGTATCTGTCCTTGGTCACTTCTATTTACAAAAAGCAGTCAAGATGGTGCAGCCAACAAGAAAGTGCATTACGCCAATGGTTTGAAAAAGACGAGCCAATCTTCCAATTTCCACCGGTGGGTATTGCTGCACAACAAAAGTACTTGGTTGAGTTTTCCCTGTCGTTTGGTGTGTATTCTGAGACTCAAGATGTGAACGGGATGAAGGTAGTGGTGGTGGCAAAGTTATTGACTTCGAAATTCCCAGAAAACACAATCGCCGAGGCCATAGCTGAAGAAGAACAGCGTGTGGCCGCGGTAGAAAAGGCCAAAACCAGACTTGAGGCAGCCCAATATAATGGGTTGGTGGTTCAAGATGTGTTTTTCGGTATTAGTCACGACAAAGTGGAACTGCTTCTTGGGGGAGATGGTTTAGAGTATGTCTGGTTTAAGGAATCGCTGTGTTACGTTGCTGGCGAAAAGAGCCAGGAAGAATGGTTTGGATTAATGAAGGACTGGAAAAAGTTGGTGAGAACCAGTTCGCTTGCATTCGATGTGAAAATGGCTTACATTGAAGATGGTGAGGTTCAAAAGATTGGAGAAAAACCGGTCTTGATTTTGCTGGAAGTAGACGAAAACCAAGAAAACTCCGAGGAAGGTACCGAGGAAAATGGTGAAGGAATCCCTGAAGAAGATAACCAATTCAAGGAAGAAGTTTCTAAAGACAAAGTCGTCCCGATTGAGTCTTCAATCGAAAATCTTTGCTTGGACGATAAAACTTCTGATAATAGATCACCTATTTCTGAAGAAAACTAAGTTGTGGCCGATGTGTAGTTCAATATATTAGCTATAATTATGCACTTGTATTCTATGTTTCACGTGACTGGCGCGAAAATTACTGTTCAATTCCCACCACCTACAGATGCTGGTTGACTATAAAGAAAAATGTCGAAATCTCGAGCAACGACTCTCTGAAATCGAAGAACGGAATGAAGTGGCCACACTTGCGTTGTCCCGAACAAAAGCCGCCATTCGTCGGTTGCGGCTCGAACACGTGATTCTTCTCGAGCGGATTGAGGAGCGGGCATTAGCGGTACCGGAAGGACTCAACCTCTTTGAAGAAATGGCGTGTCCTCCTAACCCCTTAGTTATGGATGAGGCCCTTGGCGCCGCTGGTATGGTTCGTCAAGGGGTGTCCCGCAGAACAGCAAAGAAGAAGGCAATATTGCCAGGAGTGGGTGGCCACGGCTTGAGCGCGCTGGCAAGAGCCAAATTACGGGATCCCGACCAGCCCAAGCGGCCCACTAATGCATACCTTATCTTTTGTGACATGGAGAAGGAACGGGTTCGGCGAGAAGCGGACGCTAAGGGGGTGACCGGGGATTTACTGAAACTCTTAACCGAAGAGTGGAAACAAATGAGTGAGGAAGCTCGTAAGCCATACTATAAACTTTACGAGGATGACCGCAGCCGCTACCACCGGGAGATGGCGGAGTACAATGCCAATAAATCAGGAGAAGAGCCGGCGGCCAAAAGGCCTAAAATCGAAGAGGAACAGCATGTAGAGCCGTCGGCGGAATAATTATGATAACGATAATTTACAACAACGATTGTGCACTGCGTAGGAACTTTTCGCGAAAATCGTGCGCGCTAAGTGTCCACCTATCATGGAGTTGATCGAACGGGTGACGATAGTGAATAGTCAATTAGAACAGGATGATCTTGATCTCAAAGAGGTCGAGTCGCTTGTTGTTGAAATGTCCAAAATGGTTGCCGATTTTGGAGCCGATGCACCCCCCAATGTGGTTAAACTGGTGAGCAGGAACCTTGTGCTTGGGTTAAACAAGATGCCCACTAAGGTGTATGACATTGCCAACACACTATTGAACCGACTTGAAGTGGATGCGGTGGTGTTGGTGCTTATTGACTTGTTTGAAACGTTTCCATCCAACTTGGCGTCACTTTTTAACTTCGGCGTAAACCAGGTGTACAAGCTTCTTAAGAAAGAAACAGGCAACGCCAATTTGGTGTACTTGTTGCATTCCATTGTCCAAAATGCCGCAAAAGCTGATATTGATGAAAAGTTACAACTGAAGTTACTCAAATTGGTAACAAAGCAATTCGAGGGAACCATCCTGGTGTTTTGTCGCAAAAACTACGTATTGTGCCTCAAACTGTTGTTGGTGTATACAGTTTCTACTCACTATGAACTGCTTTTGGCGATGCTGGCAAGCCCCCTGCAAAAACTCAAACCAGAAATGGTATTGGCACAACAGCACACATTTCAACAAAATCTTTTAACCGCATACGATAAGGTGGTGATGCAAGGGTTAGCCCACGAATCTCAGGAAGTTCGTATTGCTAGTGTTGAGCTCTTGTGTCATTTACTTCTAAACTTTATTCCCACCGGTAAATTTAATTCTCTCGAATACTTGGCCCAGATTTACCCGTTGCCAGCAGCCAACGAATGGGATCCCACCTTGCACTTCTGTGTTGACGATATCCCTAAAGACCAATTGGAACAGGCCAAGCTAGCGCAACGGAGGGTGAAGAAGAACTTGTTAGCTGCTCGTGATCTGCCTGTTATTATTCAGATGGGTATTGATCAGGCGTTGCTTCAGCTGAGTATTATCGAAGCGTTTATTTTCTACATCCAGCTCGAAATGTTCTCCAATAGCGACTTCTTGGGTGCCAATATCCCCGCTATTTTTGATGTGGTGTTGGATAAGTTTGCCGGTGTTGTCTCTGGCCACCTTGAGAATATCTCCTGGAATCGAGTCAAGAACCATTGGGCTAAAGTGATCGAATTCTGTGTAAAAGAAGCGGGTCTGACCAGTTATGAAATCTTGCAGGAATACTTATTCGCCAAGTTCACCAATAATGAAAGCTCAGAAGAGGTGAGCAAGGTGCAAACGAAAAAGAAAGGGTTGTTTTCTCGGAAACTGAAACTGACTTCTACGAAAGTGATAAAGGGGATAAATTTGGTCACCAATCCTTACCAGGTGTACCTTTGCTTGTCGATAATGCAGATGCTAATGCCGTTTGGGGTCAATTTTGGCCAAATGGAAGAGAAGAAAGACGACGACGAAGAACAGCATGGAGAGGATTCCTTTGCTCGAGATATCCTTTTCCGGTTACTCATTAATGAAAATGTATACATTGCCAACTATGCAATTGACACATTTTTGGTTTATGCTGCCACCCATGAGCTGGAGATTAACCAGTTGGTGGGAACCTTGTTCAAGTTTGTCCAGCTGCATGTTGAGGATTTGCGCGGGTTACGCTATGGGTTGGCGTTACTGGCATTGATTAAGAATACGGATTACCGAATCCTCTTGTCCACCCAGATTGTCAAGATTCTTTCCTTCTGTACTCAAAACCTCAAGCACGACTCGTCGCTGCAGATTACCCTCCAGGTATCATGGTTAGTGTTGCTGTCGTTGGTGTCATTTTACCAGGAACTGGAATTTGTCAAATTGGGATCGTTGCAATTTCTCGTGTTTTGGAAAGGGTTGTTGACTTCGCAATTCCACCAGCAATCAGAAGATGAATCTGCGACGAAAACCGAGATTGTCGACAACTTGAAGGTTCGGATTTTCTCGTTGGTATGTTTGCTTAATTATTTGGAGGTGGTCAACCCTGCTGAGCATCCTGAGTTATTGAAGCAAATCCAATTTTTGCTTACAAAAGCCTATAACTATATCAACTATTTGGAATCCCGTTTAGAAGGCTCTGTAAGTGGCTTTGGCGCCAGGTTTTCCGAGGAAGATTATGATCCCAATCTCTTGGGAGGCTCGATCTTGTTTTCTGGGGTCGACCTTGACTTTGACGCCGAACTGATCCTGTTGTTGTTTATCTGCAAAAAGATTGTCCTCCAGTCGTTTTCAAAACTCGTGTCTTATGGCAAGGTGGGAGAAATCAATCTGAACATGGTGTTGTTTTTGGTGAAGGTATTTTCTGATCCCAAAATTTTCTCGCGGTTGGGGCTCATTGACGACAAGGCAAAAAAAGGCACAAGTTTGAAAAAGCAATTAGTCAACCCCGTTAACCCCAACTCCTGGGTATTGAGCGATGAGTACAACGCGTCATTTGGGGTAACGTCGCGGTTTCTGTTTGACGACGAGGTGGACAAGCCAGTTGCCCAGAAAAACCGCCTGCTTGGAATCTCATTTTCAGAGCCGTTTGAAACATGGGGTGAAGCCAACACCTGGGTAGATTACTTTGAACGATTTGTGTGGCGGCTGACGTATTTCTCGCTTAACTGCGATCCCTTAGATCACTTTGTGGTGCGCCTGAGATATCTGCTCCATCAGGAATATGCACCAGTGTTACTCACTGAAATAGTTGACTTGTCCATTGACTTGTTCGCCCAGGTGTTTCCTCATCTTTCCGAAAAAATCCAATTTTCCTTACTCGACCAAATCAGAACTAATCTAGCTTCAACTACCGACCCCTTGCGTGTCAAGGCTGTGCAGACTAATGTGACCGTGGCCATGTATAAATTGTTACGGCGGGTCAAGTTTACCGAGTATAATGAAGGAGCTAAGCTTGCCGAGGAGATCCTTACCTCGAAGTTGGGGGACTACACAAATCGCCACTTGGTGGAGATTAATGCCGAGGCTATCGGTATGTTTTGTGATAACTTGAACAAGACCGTCGTCCAGGGGTACGTTGCCCAATTTATCCAGCGGATTGTTACTGTGGATGCCCCCCAAAGTAGAGGGTTCTCGGTATTGTCGTTGGCGAAAATCTACCGCCACTCTCACACTGGCTTGTCTGATATTCTCGGAGTGATCGATCAGTTGGCCCAGGATCCCCATCCTATTATTAGACACTACACCTTGCGGTCATTGGCTTTGGTGTTGGAGACTAATATCAACAACCAAGGCTATGTAGAGGACACATTGGATAAGCTCTACCTGGGGTTCTTCTCGATCTCTCCCTCTTCAGTGGCCCTTGATGACCTTCGTGCTAAGTATTCTGCCACCGGGCCAACCGCCCAAGTGGCCCAGGTATTGGTTACGCTGATGGGCCCTCAAGTTCAGGAATGGCATCCTCGGGATCGCGCAAAGTTGCGGCTGTTGCTTGTTAGTTGGGCCCACGGCATCGGTTTGCTTACCACCCGGGAATATTTGGCGGTGTTCATCCACTTGTTGCGTTTGTTCCAAGAGTTGATCATTTTCGACCCTGCTCTCTTGCACGAAGAACTTGGTTTCTTCTCTGATTTGCTCAACCTTATCATCAAGAAGAACATCAAATTGGGCTTGGTAAGTGTGCTGCCCACTTCGTTGCTCAAGGACCTGTTGTTTCCCTTTACGACCAGTTTTGATTTATTCAAGGCTGCCTATGAATGTTACCTGGAATTAATCAAAATCGTCGACGCTAAAGTGCGCGATACAATCTTGTCTAAAGATGTTGTGCTGATGGTGTGGATTCTGATGAATTTGCGCCCATGTTCGGAATTGAAGGATTTCATCAAGTTTTGGATGGAACTGGGGGTCGACTCCGGGAATGGTGGTTGGTGGTTAGGAACGTTGGCACAGTTGTTCCGAATCTCGGCCAAGAAATTGATCAAGCCGTTTATTGAACAAACCTACTCACAAAAGTTGTTGCCACTTTCTCAGCGGATGAAAAAGAAGCTGACGGGAGTGATGGTGGAGTTCAAAGAAGATGAAGAGGTGGAAGGGATAATTGAAGACGATGAAAGCAATGAAATCAACGAATCCATCACCTGGGACTTCAAGTTGTTTGTGTACGACATGCTCAATTCGTTGTTGGAGTTGACCCGCGGCCAGCCGGAATTTTTACCAAAGTTGACCACCAGGTTGAGTGAGTTGGTCAAGGTTCTGTTTTTGGGACTGACGCTGCCGGTTGTCGCCATCAAGCTCAAGGGGGTGCTGTTATTAGACAAGATTTTGCTGATTTTTGGCAAGATGGTTGACCCATTGTATCCAGAAGTACTGATTTTGGAACAACAACAAGCGCAAATCATTTCCGCGCTTATTCCTTGTTTCAATGCTGCGAACCTGAACGCGGAGGTAATTGTCCGTGCGATTACGGTGCTGTCAAAGTTTGTCAATCTCCCCCGGATCAAGTTTTATTCCAAGCAGCGGTTGGTCACCACCCTTACTTTCTTGCTTGAAGAATTACTGAGTGGTAAGTTCATCAAGTTTACCTACTTGGAAAACATGAGTGAATATGGCCGGAAGCTGATCCAATTGGCTATTCTCAACTGCTGGGCCATGCTTACGCTTCAGGCGGATGAAGATGCGGGGATGGAAGAGATTTTGGCCAAATACCGCGAATTACTAGTGCTGCTTTGGGTGGTGAACTTGCGGGAATACTCCCAGTTGAAGTACACCCAAAACACTCCCCATCAAGAGTTGGCGATATACAAGAATTATTGGATCAACTTTATCCAGGTTTTAACGAAAGAAGTCGAAGGCCACCCTCAAGAAATGAAAGAATTGCTTGGTGGTGATGCCCTCAACTTCTTTTTTGTCTTGTTCTCGCAATGCATCGAAGCATTGGTCAAGAATGTGGATATCCCGGATACTTTGCTTACTGTCAAACACTTGGTGGCTTCCGACTCTTTGGTTTTGTATTTGGCGTCAGAAGACATCATTTTCACCGAAATTGTCGACTTGTTCGATCGGGTCGTGCTCATTGGCGAAGATAACGAAGAAGTGCAATTGAGAATGGTTGACATTTGTCACACCATGTTCCATACCTATCTTCGTGCCAATATGGGTGGCTTATCGATGGGATTTGACGACAAAATGTTTGAACTTATCCGCATTGCCATGTTGCCATTGTTTAACATTTTGCCGATCTTGCGGTCAGACTATGATCCTGCCAATCAAACTCAGACTGTTCGTCTTAAGAGGGCAGACACAACCTCCTGTTTGGCTGTATTGAAGCACGCGTTGACCCAAGTGATCGAAATGATCCAGCTGTTGCCCAAGGAAGTTACCCGCGACATGTACGCTTGTGTACTATTCATTTTTGCCCGGGTGTTTGAGTATAAAAATGACCATCTTATTGAGTTGGTTCTTCCGTTCATCAAAGATATCATTGTCGGTGCCTGTAAGTTTGCGCCAGAACTTGTACAATCCTTCTATCAAGTGGTACAGATGCTGATGCCATTGTCGGAGCTGGTTTCAAGTATCATCACCTATTTGATTCTTGTAACAAGTGGTAACGTGGTGTTTACCGATGCCCAATCGAGAGAATTGGCAGAAGGGTTGCTCGGATTAATGAGAAATGATCAATCCCCGGCGTTGGCTATTCAATGTATCAAGCAATTGATCCAACACTCGCCTACCGCCACACAAAGGTATTTGATTACAGATATGGTGGCGTCTCTTGCTCAGGGAACCACTCACTTCCCAAAACTTGAACTTGAATTACTATTTTTGTTTGCAAAGCAATTGGATGAGCACAAGGTTGAGACTGTCTATGAGGTGGTGGTTCCAGTTTTACTTAACTTTCACGGTTCAGATGAAGTGGGCAATGATTATTTATACGAAAAACTTATGATGTTGTTGACCAAAAACCCATCCGCTTTCAAAGCAGTCGTGACCCTGGGCTTGTCTGTCGAACAACGTCAATTGGCCGAAGCTTTAATCAAGGGGACCGATGCCACTGTGGAACCTCAAATTGAATTGAAAACGTTTGGGTGAATGTCATGCAACTTGCGTTGGCAATCTACGTGTTTGAACAGATTTTTTGTGAGCGGATGTTTCGGGTGTGGCAATCGATTTTCTGGTTGCTGTGTGGCAATCTATTTAGAACAAGATGGCGGATAATCCTTAAAGCACCAAACCAGGGCATACATTTGGTTTGGTGCACTTGATCGGAATATGCATGTAACTAAATGTTATGCCAGATAATATTAATGCACCTTACAGGAGGCATATTTAGTATATGATAGCAAATACATTGAATTAGGAAATTTAAGTGATTCTGGTTGAGGGGTGTATAGTTTTCATCTTCGTAACAAATTTTATATATCGGTTTAGCAATTTAATATTAAGGAATTTTTAATATTGCTATGATTACGTCAATAGAAGGCGCATTGATAGTGGTGATGTAGCAGATGACTGTGCCATATTTAGCACCGCACCAACTACGCAATTGCTACCGCATTTTTAAAATACGGATATCGAACCATATTGATGTTTCGAGCCAAGATACTGTAAAATGACACGAGTTAGCATTAGAAATGTTATAAAAAGGGTCAGCATGTATCATGGTATTCAGAATCATGAAGTTCGCTCAATTTTCGATTTTTACTTTGCTTTCTTTGGGTTTGGCAACTCAATCTAACCAAGTGGGATTTAACTTGGAAAAACGTGCCGACGATCCCTTATCCGACAGCAGTGGCCTGGTTGGATCGGGTGCTGTTGCAGAATCTGGCACATCCGAGGGCGATGCTTCCGAAAGTGGTTCTGGTGATGCCAGTGCTATTGAGCCAGGTCCCAGTGAGTCTGGAGTTGACGAATCAGGTCCCAGTGAATCCGGTGATGAGGTAGGTCCCAGTGAATCAGGAGCTAGTGAATCTCCTAGTGAATCTGGAGTTATTGAATCTCCTAGTGAATCTGGTGCCGTTGAGTCTCCTAGTGAATCTGGAGTTATTGAATCTCCTAGTGAATCTGGTGCCGTTGAGTCTCCTAGTGAATCTGGAGTTATTGAATCTCCTAGTGAATCTGGTGCCGTTGAGTCTCCTAGTGAATCTGGAGTTATTGAATCTCCTAGTGAATCTGGTGCCGTTGAGTCTCCTAGTGAATCTGGAGTTATTGAATCTCCTAGTGAATCTGGAGTTATTGAATCTCCTAGTGAATCTGGAGTTATTGAATCTCCTAGTGAATCTGGAGTTATTGAGTATCCTAGTGATTCTCCCAGTGATTCCGTTGTGGAAGAGTCTGGCCCCAGTGAATCTGGCGCTATTGAAACTAGCCCTAGTGATTCTGGTGCCGGTGAATTACCTGAATCTTCCGGTTCTGGCTTACCTACTATTGGGTCCGACTTCAGTGGTGCTGGGGTAATTACGCAATCCAGTGGTGTCTTGGCTGCCATTGCAGTAATTGTAGGGTGCTTAATCTAGGTTTATTAGTAAAACACTACACCGACGTCACAATACTTCTGTAAGGTCATTAGTAACAGGCATTCCCTCATCTTCATCAGGCCACTCGTAATTCATAGAACACCCATCAAGGGGCTCCTTGATTTCAAAAATGGTGTTAGTCATCAAACTCAGTTCACAAAGTTGTGTGATCTTCAGTGTTGAAGAACCATTCAAAAGCATTTCATCAATGGACCGCCTCGGGGAATCTTTAGGGTCTTCAAATACGTCCATGATAGTAGTATCTCGTTAGTTTAATTTATATTCTATTTACGATCACCTGATTTTGGTCGCATATGAAACCAGAAGGTCATCCAATAACAAGATGTTGGTTGAAAAGAACGGCTCTAACAATAATTTCAAACAACAACGGCCCGGGGTAAGTGTCAATCATCTGTTCTCGGGTTTGTGCAGGAATGATCTCATCTCACGATCATGTTGGTTGGGATACGATGTCGACCCACTACTCATATTCCATGGACACTGGTTGCGGTTCGTTTAATTCACTCGGATGTAGCTCATGAGCTTGGGCGGATCCAGCAATTGCGTACCGAGATGGAGCACGAGATCACAGTATTGAAGAACCACAACCGCAGATTCAATCGTGTATTAGGAAAGCTCGATGAAGTTGTGGGCGATGTGCCAGTGGAGGACAAAGAGGTCACTGGTGAAGTTACTGCCTTCCTGTCGTTCCCTTTAAAAGCAATTGAATCGGATGCGCCCGTGGCTATTGTGTCGCGGTTCACCGATCCGTTCATCAACCTTGCCTTGGAGGACTACATTTATCAACAGATGCCAAAAACTTCTAAACGGGTTTTATTTTATATAAACAATCCCTGTGTTGTTATTGGTAAGAACCAAAATCCGTGGAAGGAACTTAATATGCCTATGCTCACAAATATGGGTGTGCCGCTCGTTCGACGTAATTCGGGAGGAGGTACCGTTGTCCATGATAATGGTAACATGAATTTCCTGTTTATGACGCTGAAGGAAGAATTTGACCGATTCTATTTTGCAGAATTGGTGGCAAATGCTGTCAATAGACTTCACCTGGGCGTGAAGGTTAATGATCGCGGAGATATTGTTACCAATGATGATCTTAAAGTACTGGGATCTGCATACAAGATTGCTAAGGGCAAGAGTTATCACCATGGTACGATGCTTCTTAACTCTCGTCTCGATGTTCTCAAGAAGCTTCTTACCCGGCCGGCTCTGCTTGGAGTGGTAGAAACCCAATCGATTGATCTGGTGAAAAGTCCTGTCACAAACACGGAGATCGACTCTGAACAGTTTATTGATGAAGTGATCATTGAGTTTGAACGTAACTTTGGTCATCCACCTGCCGTTCTGGGGGAGATGCAAGACGCTATCGACCAAAACGAAATGATGGGGTTGGGGGACTTTTTTGCTGCAAATAACAATGAATGTGAAGTGATTACTTTGGAAAAGTCCACCGAATTGCCAGAAACTGTGTGGGAGGGGGTTGCCAAACTCAAGACTAAAGAATGGCGTCTTGGCCATACTCCAAAGTTTACACACAAGTTAACTAATGCTGATTTAGGATTAGCTGTGACTTTTCATGTCCATAAAGGGGCCATCGTTGAACAAGTTGATATTGAGGGACCCCAAGAACCTTTTGAATTCTTGATCCAAGAAATTTCCAAGGGAACTATGATGTATGAAGGCAGTCGGGTTGCTGGCTTCATTACTGATGACGCTATTAGCGACTGGATTGGTTCAACGATTGATGGTACTACTTAATTAATGCTGGCTTCGCACAAAAATAGTGAGATTTACGAACCCTTATAGATAGGAGACTATGATTATGGTAATTGAGGAAAATGGTTACATGACCATCATGACTTTTAGGTATTTTGTAACTCCGGGAGAAATTGCCGAACTTGGTGTACGCGCCCCTCTCCCCCCCCATTCGCGCCCGAATTAACCTGGGGTAAGCGAATCAAGTGGGGATTACTACCCGCATCCCCGGATCCCCAACGGATCCTCGACGGATATCCATCTCAACGTGTGCATAATATCGGCTTTTGTTTTTTAAACTCTAATGACACGTCCTAGTTCGTTTTTGTGCCCCGCGGTCAGTGGTCAAAACCTGTTTGCGCCAGGGATTTCCGTGGATGATTATAACCAAAACCGTGGCGGCTAAAGTGGGCCGTTTCCGGCTTTTCACATGAACACAAATAAAGTCCCAAAATTTTACCCCCTAAACTACCCGGACCTATTATGTTTGTAAAGTTCCGGTGTCGGCTTATAGTAGCTCCATTTGTATTCCCGCCGACATCCATCAACAACCGATGGTTACGAGCCCATGTTTGATACCGGTTACTCTTCGGTTGTGAGTGTGGGGTAAAGTGAAAAAAAACTTATTTAAGGAGTGGGTCCCCAATAGGTATCCAAACATCACAATGCTTAGAACTTCCGTGCGTTCGCTTTCGTCTTCCAATGCCAATCTTGCCAAGTACGGTTTCGTTGGTCTCGGTCAAATGGGCCAACACATGGCTCGGCACATTTATTCCAATTTGGAAAAGGACGACAAGTTGTACGTGTTTGACAATGTCCCTCAAGCCACTCTGTCGTTTGTTCAACACGTTACCGACTTGAAGCCGGAAAACAAGGACCAATTAGTTCCCCTCACTCAATTGAAGGACTTTGCTAATGCCGACCAATTTGATTACATTGTGCTGATGGTTCCTGAAGGTAAGCACGTTAAGGCTGTCCACGAAGAATTGGTCAAGGCTTTCAAGGAATCCGGCAACACCGCCCACACCACCACTTTGGTTGACTCTTCTACCATCGATATTCCCACCTCTTCCGGTGTTGCCGAATTGGTTAGAAAGGAAATCCCCACCTTTGAATTCATTGATGCTCCTGTCTCTGGTGGTGTTAAGGGTGCCAGAGAAGGTACTTTGACTTTTATGGTGTCGAAGGCTAACAAGGCCGACATTGCCCCCGGCTTCACCACCTTGTTGAACAAGATGGGTAAGAATATCTTTGCTTGTGGTGCTCAACCTGGTTCTGGGTTGGGTGCTAAGCTCGCGAACAACTACTGTCTTGCTGTTACCAACTTGGCTGTGTGTGATTCGTTCCAATTGGCCAAGTCGTTCGGCTTGGACCCTAAGGAATTTGCTAAGATTATTGCCGTGTCCACCGGTAAGTCCTGGGCTTCGGTCGACAATTGTCCTATCCCTGATGTATACCCTAATGTTCCTGCCAACGTTAACTACAGCGGTGGTTTCGTCACCAAGTTGACCAGAAAGGACTTGGTGTTGGCCTTGAACTCGGCTGCTAACTTTGAACGTCCCTTGTACTTGGGTGAAACCTCGAGACACTGGTACGACAAGGCCTGTGAACACCCCGACTTGGCTGACCGCGATTTGTCGGTATTGTATGAATATTTGGGTGACGTGAAGCAAGGTGCTAACGGTGAATTGGTTGACCAACACAAGTAATGAATATACGAATCAACGATTATTAGACAATTATTGTAGAATTTTGTGCTTTCCAAATATTTGCGCGAGTATGCTGCTATTTTCCCTACGTGGACAAGGCAATGCAGTCACCGCTCTTACACCCACTTCAATCGGACTCATTCTGGGAGATCGTAATGGTCTTGTTATTGTTTGGAATTTAAAACTGCGACGGCCTTTGATACAATGGCCCGCTCATACCGATATGGTGGTGACCATCCTCGAGTGGAATCAGTATGTTGTCACACATGGCAAGGATGGGGAAATAAGGGTATGGCAGATGGATGACCAGCCAAAACAAATTGCATCCATTCCGGTTAATACCCTTAATTTCTGTAACATCGCTCTCAGTGGACGTTATTTATTCACAGCCGCAACTACTGACCTGAATAACTTTGATGTGTACAAAATTGATGAGGAGGACAAAAGTCTTAGCCGAGTGATTACTTCATTTTCGGGATATTCGTTGGTGGAAAATGTCCCCGAAGGCCGTGATTGGGGTGTGATTATGAATATGATATATTTGCCACTGTCGCTGATCCTCTGCTTAGGCTACGAGTCAGGTGATGTTTTAGGGATTGAAATTGATTTTGAAAGAGAAGAAAGGTCGAGTACAACGACAACTGGCAATACCGGAGGCCTGGGCCTTCTGTCGATGTTTTCTAAGGTGACTGAGCGCACCATGATTAATCGAGATCCTAAGTTGACGCTACGTTACCACAACACTAGTCACCGGCCTGAGCCCGTGACCTCTAGCCATTGGGATGATTTTCACCAACGTTTATTTACCGCAAGTGCCTCCACCAAGATGGTTGTGCACAATATTCTTGAAGACAACCAGCAAGAAGTGACTTTACTGACTCCAGGCGTCCAAGCCATAGCAACCTCCATTAACGGTGTTGTTGTTGGTCACTGGGATGGCCGCCTCGAAATTCGAGCAAATGAAGATAATTATCCTGTCGTCAAGTCTGAAGCCAGATCCATACCAGGTGAAAACGCCTATAATAACGATACAGGAAGGCTTGTCGCTCAAGTTAAGTTAACTAGTGTGGCTATTACCACGGTGCCGGTTCGCCGGGGTGAAAAGTCTGTTGCCGTGGGAGGATATGAGGATGGAGTTATCACAGCTTTCAGTTTAGATAACGTATAAAATTAGAATAGTCATTCCAGTCTATGGTATCTTTTTACACTAGATAAATAATAAAATGTGAAGCAAATAACAATTTACTGGGCAACATAAAGTAACCAATAACAGGCATCGCATTATTCAGCTGAGAACAAGAAAGCATTGAAAAAGCTACGAATTTTCTTCCAAAGAATCAATACGCGAACACCTGTAGTCTTTATCTTTGGCCGTGGTTTCATTTTCCTAAATAACGCCAAAAGCGGCTCATCTTTAGTTGGAATCAGTTTGATTTCTGTGCATGTATGCAGGCCATCGCGACTTAACAATTTTTCACCATCGCTGTCATCTACAGTTCCCCACCATGGCGAAGAAGGATAAAAAGGTCGCTAAAGTCGAAGATAAGCCTACGAGAATTGCTGTAAGTATTGCAACCAAAAAATGAAGTTATCTACGGGTCGTCACAAGTTCGTACGATCCTAAGATGGCCAACGTGATCAAACAACGTTACTAACTTTAGATTGTCTCTGACAAATGTAAGCCTTCGCGGTGTGCCCAAGAATGTAAGGCCTGTCCTTTGGTTAAAAGTGGTATTCAAGTTATTACTGTTGAAAAGAAGTCGAAGATCTGTCACATCGCTGAAAACCTTTGTATTGGGTGTGGTATCTGTGTGAAGAAGTGTCCTTTTGATGCCATTACTATTATTAACTTGCCTGCCAACTTGGACCTGGAAACTACCCACCGGTACTCCGCCAACTCCTTCAAGTTGCACCGGTTGCCCACCCCCAGACCTGGTCAAGTATTGGGGTTGGTAGGGACTAACGGTATTGGTAAGTCCACAGCCCTTAAGATTCTTGCCGGTAAGCAAAAGCCCAACTTGGGTAGATACGATGACCCCCCTGACTGGGAAGAAATTTTGAGATACTTCAGAGGGTCCGAATTGCAAAATTACTTCACCAAGGTGTTGGAAGATGACATTAGATGTATCATCAAGCCCCAATATGTTGACAACATCCCCCGGGCATTGGCCAAGTCGCCTATGAAGACTGTCCGTGAAATTCTTGAAGCCAAGAACTCCCGTAAAGATGAATTTAGATACATTACCAAGGTTTTGGAATTGGGTGGTGTCATGGACCGTGACATTGCTAACTTGTCCGGTGGTGAATTGCAAAGATTTGCTCTCGCCATGACCTGTGTCCAAGCTGCCAACGTATACATGTTTGATGAACCTTCTTCATACTTGGATGTGAAGCAAAGATTGAGAGCTGCCGAACTTATTAGATCGTTGTTGAGTGATACCAACTATGTCATTACCGTCGAACACGATTTGTCGGTGCTTGATTACTTGTCTGATTACATCTGTATCTTGTACGGGATGCCATCGGTATATGGGGTGGTTACCTTGCCCGCTTCCGTCAGAGAAGGTATTAACATTTTCTTAGATGGTTTCATTCCCGCTGAAAACATGCGTTTCCGTCAAGAATCGCTTCAATTCAGATTGGCTGATGCCGCCGATGGCCTCATTTTGGACAGACTGCATGCCTACGAATACCCTGAACTCCACAAGACCCAAGGCGATTTCCATCTTAAGGTTGAGGCCGGGGATTTCACCAACTCGGAAATTTTGGTCATGTTTGGGGAAAACGGTACTGGTAAGACTACTTTCTGTAAGTTATTAGCCGGTGCCATTACCCCCGACGCTGGTGTAGAAATGCCCAAGCTTAACGTGTCTATGAAGCCCCAAAAGATTGCCCCTAAGTTCACTGGCACTGTGAGACAATTGTTCTTCAAGAAGATCCGGGGTTCGTTCTTGCACCCTCAATTCCAGTCGGATGTTGTCAAGCCCCTTAAGATTGAAAACATTATTGACAATGAAGTTCAAACTTTGTCCGGTGGTGAATTGCAAAGAGTCGCCATTGTATTGGCTTTGGGTATCCCGGCCGACTTGTACCTTATTGATGAACCCTCTGCCTACCTTGATTCCGAACAACGTATTGTCTGTTCCAAGGTTATCCGTAAGTTCATCTTGCACGCTAAGAAGACCGCCTTCGTTGTCGAGCACGATTTCATCATGGCTACCTACTTGGCCGATCGGGTCATTGTCTACGAGGGTATTCCTTCTAAGGATGCCACCGCCGGCACTCCTGAATCCTTGTTGACTGGGTGTAACAAGTTCTTGAAGAACTTGAACGTTACCTTTAGAAGAGATACTACCTCCTACCGTCCAAGAATCAATAAGTTGGACTCGCAATTGGATAAGGAACAAAAGTCGGCTGGGAACTACTTTTTCTTGGATAACACTGAGTTGTAATGGGGTTAGGTACTTTAGATAGATTAATATGAAAAAAAAAAGTATAAAGATTGATGATTCGGTAATCACTTCACCGGTGTCATTTGTGCGCGCTGATTTTTTATTGATCCACAATATGGCATTTTTCAATAAAAAGCTGGAGGAGAATCCGGCTGTTTCCCCCGAATCACAAAAGATCATGAAAGATCTTCAGGATCAAATCGCCCAGGAACTTGCGGTTGCCAACGCCACTGAACTCGTGTCCAAAATTTCCGAAAACTGTTTTGACAAGTGCATTCAAACCCCAGGTCCCCACATGTCGAGCAATGAGGATAATTGTGTTAATCAATGCTTGCAAAAGTACATGAGACTGTGGAATGTCATTTCAAAGGCGTACATCGCTCGAATCCAACAATCGAAGTAAATTATGGAATGTATATAGAAAATTAATAGAAGCTATAGTTATAAAAGCGGACATACCATCCGTTATATGCTTTACTGATATACGAGGCCCGCCCCCATAAATTACTTACAAACTTTCCACGTGAAAGCCGCACTGACGCCATGTCTAGAAGCATCAAACAGGTTATCCTGGGGGTGATGAAAACCCAGGATGGGTATGCCGAAGTACGTCGAACCATAGGATTGGGTGTTGCTACAAAGAACTTCAACCCGTTCCTTTGGTTTGATCACTTCCAGTCAAAGACAGCAACTGGATTTCCAAAACACCCTCATGCTGGCCAGGAAACGATTACTTATTGCCTAAAGGGAGCAATCTGTCATGAGGATTTTGAAGGAAATAAAGGGGTTTTATACCCTGGCGATTTACAATTTATGACTGCCGGTAGGGGTATCGTCCACCTGGAAATGCCACTCTCAGACGAGGATGGCTCACCAGCCGAGCTCCTTCAATTATGGGTGGATTTGCCTCAAGAGAAGAGAGAGATTGATCCATCTTATCGTGATTTAAGAGAGTGGGAAATTCCTAGCCATGTCCTCGATGATGGTATATCCTTGGTCAAGGTGATTTCTGGAGAGCTGTATGGTATCAAGTCCACAAAACAATTGGCAACAAATCCCGTCGAATTTTACCACTACTTGCTTAAAAAGGGTGGTGAGTTTACTCAGAAGCTTTCTCCTGGTTTTAATTACATGGTGTATGTTGTCAACGGCGCGGGGTTGATTATTAATGATACACACTTAGCACAGTACGATAATATCTTGCTAAAGCAAGATGGTGATTTTATCTCTGGCTTTTCAGAGCAGGATGTAAGTTTTGTTATCGTTGGAGGGAAGGTATTGGATCAACTCCTGGTACAGAATGGACCATTTGTCGCAAACGACAAACAGATAATTTTACTGAAGCTAAACGATTTCAATCATAGTCGTAATGCTTTTGAAAAATTGAAAACTTGGAAATCACTCATTTCTGATGGTGTCACTCAGGACATGATTGATGGGCCATTGAAAGGAAGCCTGAAGGAGAGGCTGCGACAAAAAGAAGAATACCAAAGAAGGTCATCCATTCTGAATTAATCGAAGTATATAACAAGTCTACTGAAAGTGCGTTTTGTTTCGACCCTCGAATACATTCTATGAGGATAGCCTAAACTCAAGAAATCATAAGGTTTTGCTTTAAGACGGTTTTTTAATTACTTTACAACAATTTGTCTTTCCTACATCATTGCAGATGTTTCTCTCACTCTTGGCTTTCTCAGTCGCACCTCTCGTTTGTTCGTTCGCAGTGGCAAATATACCATGTCCAAAACCACTGTTGCCTCTGAATACTTTGACGAACCCACGCTGGTTCCGATTGAGCATAGATTTAATCCATATGGTGATAATGGTGGTACCGTACTTGGGATTGCTGGTGAGGATTTTGCCGTTCTTGCAGGCGACACCCGGCAAGTGAATGGATACCAAATCAACTCGCGGTACGAACCCAAGGTGTTTGATGTTGGTGACAATATATTGATGACCGCCAATGGCTTCCAAGCAGATGGTGCGGCGTTGATTGACCGTTTCCGTAACCAGTTGAAGTGGTACCGGTTCAATAATGGCAAGAAACTTGAAATCAAACTGGCTGCTCGTTATATCCAACACTTGTTATACGGTAAACGGTTTTTCCCTTATTATGTATCAACTTTGATTGCTGGGATTGATGAAGAAGGTAAAGGGGCGGTTTACTCCTACGACCCTGTGGGGTCTTACGAAAGAGAACAGTGCCGTGCTGGAGGGGCGGCGGCGTCGTTGATTATGCCTTTCTTGGATAACCAAGTTAACTTCAAAAACCAGTACGAACCTCACACTGATACAAAGAAGCCGTTGCGTTACTTAAGTTTGGAAGAAGTGCTTCAGTTAGTAAAGGATGCGTTTACCTCCGCCACTGAACGGCACATTCAAGTTGGGGACGGCTTGGAAATTATGATTGTCACCAAAGACGGCATTCGAACCGAATACTACCCGTTGAAGCGTGATTAGCATATGTGGTATGAATACGATAATAGAATGACGAACGAACTAATAGTAAAGAGGATGATGTTAAAATAATGTGCAATAATTGTTAAGCTTTATGTATCAAGACTTAAAAGTAGTATGAGGTATTTAGCGGCATTCATTCATATTAATTATATACATATTAGGCGATTAAACATCAATGGGCCCAAAATATTCGTAAATAGGGTTCTTGTCGGCCAATGCTGGTAAGAATTCCTTCATCATTGGGCGGGGACCAAGCAAAAATACTTGACCTTCAGCATTGGCGATATCATCAGGTGTTAACCGTTGGAAGTGAGAAACACCCAAAGAATTGGACAATTCTGCACCCAGCGAAATGTACTCATCAACTTCAAGGCCATATATGTCCTTCCATGTAGCCAATTGTTTCACAAAAGGCCGATCAGCATCGTGGTTACAGTAGATCAATTTAGCCTTCTTACCCTTGGGCAAAACATCTTGGAGAATGGCCATAATTGGTGTGATACCGATACCGCCAGCAATAAAAGTTGCCTTTTCAGCATCACCAAAGACAAACTTGCCAGCAGGAGGAGCTACCTTCAATAAATCGCCTACCGCCAACTTTTCGTGAACGTAGGTGGAAATGAGACCACCTTCTAGGTGCTTGACAGAAATTCTATAACCATCTTTGGAAATTTCCGACAAGGAATATTCCCGGGACTTTTCCACATCGTCACCCGGAAGCTTCCACCGAATACAAATGTACTGACCTGGAACTGCAGGTTGCACGTGTCCGTCCTCAGGAGAAAGATACACCAGCTTAACGCTGGCTGATTCATCTGCAATCTTAGTCACCTTGAAATTCTTGAACCCTTGCCACTCGTTCTTCTTGAATTCACCAGCTTCCAACCCAATCAAAAGAGAAGCAAGGTTTCCGTAAGCAGCAGCCCATGCCCCGATAAACTTGTCATTGGCAGCATCGCCCAACATCTCTTTCATTGTCGCAATCAAAGAATTGCCAACCGCTTCATAATCGCCGGCTCTCACTTGCAACCCCACATGCTTTGACACAATGTTCAAAACAAAATCTGTAAGAGGAGCCAAGTCGTCAATGTTTTCTGCGTACTTTAAGAGGGCAAAAGCAAGAATCTTGGGTTGTCTCATCAATTTTTGATCGGTTTGATTGAAAAAGGGAACCACTTCGGGATAATCCTTGAACATCTTCTGATAGAAGTTCTTGGTCAATTCATTCCCTGCTGCTTTCAAAGTCGGCACGGTATCCTTTATAATTTGCTTTTGTTCTGTGGACAATTCCACTTGGGTGTAAACCATGTTTCGTATGATCTTATTCGAGTGAACAGGTACGTTATATACTAGCAATCCCCTAGCCACTAGAAAGCGATATGTTGGTCATCGCCAAATATGCATGAGGTGGAACCACTTTTCGATTTTGCGGCTGCAGCAATAGTTTCAAAGATTGACGAGAACGTGAGAATAGTAACTACATCTTTCAGCACCAAAGTATACATTTCGGAAGATTTCTTGCCGTATTAACCAGGTTGAAAAATTTCGGTATCCTCTTATGTTGCTGACATTCCAAAGTTCCTATGGGTGAAAACGGGTGAACTACGTGTTCTTGATCACACTTATGTAGAGCCATGCATGCATCTCGACCGTTATTACCCAGAAGGTACGGAAAGTATGCAACAACAATACCGTGGTCTTGGCTGCTTTGCGTACGGAAAAATGTAATCGAATAGTTACGGGGTATCAATAACTGGTTTAGTACAAGCTCTATTTTAGTGATCGTATGTATCACCTGATGGAGGCTTTTTCTGTGACTGCACTTTGCTGCAAGAATCTAAAACGATCAGGTCATAGGAGGTGGTCCTTAATTATTCAGTATGCCCAATTCCAAATGAGACCTATTCATTTAGGGTCATAACATGCATCTACTATCCTTATGGTAACCAGCGGCTATGTGCACTATTAGGGTGCACCTTGGATTTGACTGTGTATCAGTCTGAATCAGCATCAATGGTCGGATTTACTAAGGTGATAGTAGGTGAAGTGCCTTTGTTTGAGTCCCAAAAGGCGCATTCTAGAAATATTTTATTTTATAACCCACCGTAACTTTGTTTTTAGAAATGACAATTATTCGCTTCAGACTTGTTTAAGGAGCACCAAAATAGGGGTATGCTCCGAAAAAGATCCAGGTGACGATGATTACTTACGAAAGATATTGGAGGAAGTATTTGCTCATCGATTATTTATACAATAGATTACGTTATAGCTTCAGTGCCCGAGAAATAAGGACTGTTTTCCTCATAATGGAAGACTTCGATTTGAATTTTTCGTCGCTTAAAAATCTGAGCAGACTTGTCTGTATAAGCAATAAAGCTTCATCGGGAGAACGGAGCAAAGGTAATCCCGTAATTCGAAGCCATTGTTTGTCACCCAGACGCAGTACACCTGCGCAACTGATGCTAGATGTTGAATTTAAGCTACTTGGCTGCGCTGCCCTCCTTTTTCTGACGCAATTACTTTTGGTCCATATACTCCGATGTGGCTATATCCTTTTGCTGACATTTAAATTTGAGAATTTTATATTATCTCCTCATGCCCAGCTACTCTTATATGGCGTTTTAATCTTCTTATTAATTCCCCGGGTTTTACCTTGCCATGCTCTCATCTGCCCGCAATGCGGTTTTCTCCGTTTTCTCTATATATCAATATCCTTTAGTGAAATACACCAATAGATTTTTTAAAAATGCACATAACGCATATCGGGTACGGTGGTCGAGTGGTTAAGACGACGGTTGCAGGTGCCGTTTCCATCTGGAGCGCAGGTTCGAACCCTGTCCGTGCCGATAATTTTTACTTTTTGTTGGGAATATGGTGGCGTATGCTTACTAAGCTCTGACGTGCCACCACACGTGACTGATGTTCTCGTGTGGTTCCCCCTTATTCCGAAGGTAATGCGCATCTATCATCACCTGATTTGGTGGAGCCCGGATTACCACCCGGTACTACATCCGAACTCCACCAATTCCCTAGATAAGCTGTATAGCTCCCTACTTATGGATTACACAATTATAGGTTGAAACCCTAACATTTTTGTTAGAAATTGGAAGACGTACGCCTACCAAGCGCTGACGTAACATTATACGTGATTGTTTATCACGTGCCCTGAAGTATCAACATCAGGTAAGGCTATATTCTCCACGATAGTTGGAAAAATACCGGGAGTGCCATTTAATATTTCTTATGGGAGTATATTCACAAAAAAGGCTCGGTAGTCTTAGCTATGATATTTACGTAGTTTAAATAGTATTCTGTTTTTTTTTGTTATCCTCGTCTGATCCCTTTTCAAGGAGCGGGATTGAGCAAGCATTGTTAAAAAAAAAACGTAGCTAACTTCATGAATAATCAATTGTAATATAATTAATTGTTACACATGTCTGTCGTAAGGCTATTGAACCAATAAGATGAATAGTCACTCTTTGTCAGCTTGCTACCTTTTTCCAATCATGTGTTAACCAATTTGTAACTACCGTTTGTTACCATTGAAGAACCCGTGATGATGTAATATCATCTTCTATTCTGATCTTGCTTATATCATCTCTGGCAAAGTTATACCTTGTCTTAATCGACAATTGGCAGGACCGCGATGACGTGATATGAAATCCGAGTTCGGTCCTGTTACATCTTTGCTAACAGAACTCCTCCGGTGATGATCTGTTTCTGCCAGCAACTTTCTATCTCCTGTTTTCAGAGGCTTTGGGTCCGTTTCTCGGTTTATAGGACCCAGGATTACTTTGGAAGAAATAGAACAATCTATTATTATCATCCAAAGAAATATCGATTTTTTCGTCTGTCATCTTTATCGTAGTGAAGGGTATCTGTGCCCTTTGGAAGATCTTTTTCAAGGTTCGGTTGAGGGTTTCCAAGGCTTGGTTACCGTTTGCTCCGTTCGATACGTAAAGTCTGTGGAAGAAAAATCTGATTTGTGTTACAATTTCTTGGGGGTCGTTGTAAACAATCCTGAAATTTTCGGTGAAATCCGTGATGATTTTCTCTTGTCTTGAGTATTGTTGGTCACGGGTTTCTATGAACTCACAAGCGGAGTAGATACCGAGCATCTTGCGAACTAGGGTCACCCATAAATCTTTCAAGTCGTAGTAGCTGGGCAAGTCACAACCCTTGAAGTTTTGCTTTAAGTAGTTGTATAAAGCAAGTTGGCCACCGGAAGTAGCGTTCTTTCGGTTATCGCTCATTTCTTGAGCAACGAGTTTGAATGTCTTAATTCTGAATAAGAACCTTGTGAATTCCTCCCAGTTTTTGAAGTTTTCATAAGTGGGTTGGAAATGGGTAATGGCTGAGTTGGAGTTCCTCTTTTTTCCAAAGTTGATGAGTTTCTGGATGTCTCTTGACAGATACTCATTTAGCCTTTTCACTAGTAATCCACGTTCTTCAGCGTCCAATTTCTTTGAGACAACATTGTTCCCTCTAATCGGGAAATGTTCTGCATTGAAACAATGCTCGTATATAGGGTCACTCTTTATCCAGCTAATGGGATAGTTGGGACCAGTCGATGTATCCTCAACTTCAGAGTGCCCCGCATTGGGCTCCATGTCCGGCTCTCCTAAGAATTGAGCAATGGCCTTTCTCACTAGGTTTGTCCTGACCCTCTCTTGGGGGTCCCGAGTAGCGTTGTCGAACTCCACACGGAATCTCTCCCAGTCGATTGAGTTATCTCCTGGATCAGTTTTCACGTGATCTTCCATAATACTCTTTATTCTTTTTTATTAGAAAAACCGGATGGGTTTTTCAGTTAACAAATACCTAGCTTATATAGTTTTTTCTTTTTCTTTTTTGACACTGCCTCCGACTTCTCCTCTTTCTTTGTTTTTGACACTGCCTTATTGACGTCATATAGTGTCAACATACAATTTGAGGTGGGTGGTTTCTCCAATTGGTAGTGATTATCTCATTTGGCACTGGATCTCTGACAACAGGGTCAGATGAGATACTTACTTCCAATTGGAGAAACCACTCTTCACAGCCAGCATACTAACTCTACAAGAGAAATGAGGGAGATGATAAGGCGGGGAAGTGAGTCGAAGTGAGTCGAAGTGAGTCGAAGTGAGTCGAAGACTTGAGAAACATTTGGAAGACATAAGGACCCCAGAGGTCACTCAATATCCATCACAGTGAAAACTATATAAACCGGCCATTTGCCAACTGAGAAACTATCCGGTTTTTCTAAATAAAAAGAATAAAGAGTTGTCAGAGACCCAGGGTCAGATGAGATACTTACTTCCAATTGGAGAAATCACTCCTCACAGTCAGCGTACTGACTGTATTTGAGGAATGTGGAAAATAAGTCATAGGGGAATGATGTCGTGGGAGAATGAGTCTGTGGCTCGGAGAGCATTTGGAATGTAAACACGACATTGGATGTCGCTGAAAATCCACCACAGTAAAAAAACTATATAAACTAGCTATTTCTTAATTGAAAGACCATCCGGTTTTTCTAATAAAAAAGAATAAAGAGTATTATGGAAGATCACGTGAAAACTGATCCAGGAGATAATTCAATCGACTGGGAGAGATTCCGTGTGGAGTTCGACAACGCTACTCGGGACCCCCAAGAAAGGGTCAGGGCAAACCTAGTGAGAAAGGCCATTGCCCAATTCTTAGGAGAGCCGGACAAGAGTATTATGGAAGATCACGTGAAAGCTGATCCAGGAGATAACTTAATCGACTGGGAAAGATTCCGTGTGGAGTTCGACAACGCCATTCGGGACCCCCAAGAGAGGGTCAGGACAGACTTGGTGAAAAAAGTCTTTGCTCAATTCTTAGGAGAGCCGGACACCAATGTATCTTGCTCACTCTGACACGAATGTAATTTTGGGGTATTTCGTTTCACTCCAATTGTGCTACATTTTTTGTATTCCTTAAAATTAAACATTTGCAAGGTTGGTACGGTGGTCGAGTGGTTAAGACAACGGTTGCAGGTGCCGTTTCCATCTGGAGCGCAGGTTAGAACCCTGTCCGTGCCGATACCTTTTTTTAGCTTGAAGAGAATATATTACGATTTGGTATTAAACACCAACTGATTTAAATTGCAGTAGTTTGTTTAGGTTGAAAGCTTCTCGAGTAAATTGACGTTTTCATGCAAGCTGTCATTGTCAAGGTTTAACTCCTGTGCATTGTCTCCAGTCTCCAACTTTGTAATTGATGTTTGTTACCAATACCAAACTTTACCAAACTTCATTACTACATAAGTTATAACACCCTTCCTTTGTTGTGGGGCTTTCTTGTCATTACCTAGTCCCGATCCCCGCATACCCAAAAGTGGGAATTTATGCGACAGCATATATATATTATCTCACCTAGCTCCAGCGTGATCATTGATGACTCAACCTCGAATTCTTTGTATTGGCTTGGGTGGCGTGGGCTGTATTGCCGCCTGGACTCTTCAGAGAAATGGATGTGAAATTAATGCCGTTGTCCGGTCCGACTACAATCGGGCGATAAAAGACGGCTACACTATTGACGCGTTACATTTTGACAAACCCATTACATTCCGGCCTGACCATATATATAAATCTCTTGATGAAATTTCAGGCGAGTTTGATTTTATTGTGGTCTCCACAAAAGTAATTCCTGGGCCTGAGGGAACCAATGTTTGGGACCAAGTAAAACAACACCCTGAATTTTTTAAACAAGATGGAACCACAGGTGTTGTTCTTGTTGCCAATGGCATTGGTATTGAACTGTACTGGAAAGATGTTGGTAAGAAAGTTCTAATTCTGGGGACATCGTACATTTCATCTATCAACACTAAAGGGAGTGTGAAACAATGGGGTGATGATATCCTCAAACTAGGCTTATTTCAAGGAGAGACTGGTAAAGATCAATTGGACCAATTCATCAACTTGTATCGCACCGATACCAATACTGTTATCGAAGATACTAATGTTCAATTGTCCCGGTGGAAGAAACTATTGTACAACGCGGTGTACAATACAACTTGTTGTCTCGTGGATTTGGATGTTGGAAAGTTGTACGAATTAAAGGAGACCAAAGACATTGTCAACAATTTAGTACTTCCAATGATGCAAGAAGTCAAGTTTGTTGCCAACCAAGATTTGAAATACCATGGTAGCGATGACCGGGTAGAGGATGAGGATATCACCTCCATTGAGCTGGCTACGGTGAAAAGAGATGTCTCTAGTTTCTACGCCCCCAGTATGTTGGTGGATTTACGAAACGGTCGTCCTATTGAACTTGAAGTTATTTTGGGAAATGTCTTGACAATCTACGATGGAACTGGTGGTGATAATCGCTACCAGGATATTCCGTATCTTAATTTGTTATATTACCAATTATCTTTGGTACAACACCGTATAAACCAATAGATTGCTATTTCAGTTTACGTAGTGCTTCAATCCGTAGTTGGAAGTCTTTCTTGGCATCCTCACTAGCAAACTCAATCTCAACTTCCGACTCTTCGGACAGCAGTTGATCAAGCTGAACTAATTTCGGGGGGGTATGATTTGCGCTCTGACTCAGACTTATGATGCGATTGAGAGAGTCGGCAGTTGCATGCACTCGGCTTTCATACAGCTTGAGCAGGGCAATATTGGCCAGCCACTTTTCCCGCTTCAAACGCTTATCCTGAGGCAGAGTTGTTAATTGCTTTTCCAGCAGCTTTGCCAGCAGTAGATCATACAACTGCTGAATATCGTGTGTCCGCTTCCGTTTAGGTGACTTGTAATGTTCTTCTCCCACCTGGCGCCCACTCACAGGATTGTACCCGATCTGCGAAACCATACGTGACAGGAATCCTCGCTTTGGAGAACCCTGAGGAGACTCGGGTGTTTCTCTTCTCTTTCTCGGTGGTGTCTTTAGTAGCGTTCGTACTGCTGGGTTAGCAGAACTCATTTTTGCAAGCCGCTCTTCTAATGCCTTGTTCGCTTGGTCATCCCGGAGCTTTCGTTGCTTGATTTGGCGACGAGACGTTGAGTTAGGATCTTCGTATGCGTTAGGATCTTGTTTATACCCCAGCAATTCGCCTCCATACACCATAGTCCGTTCATTGTAGTCATTGATCCGCATAAACAGCGGATCCCGAAGCAGCACTGCCCCGCGAAGCTCCAGTCTTGAATTCTGAGCCTTTCGCATACGTTGATCTAGATGATAAGCACACATTTCTGTTTTGGAAGAGTCGATTGCTTCCGTACAAGGCATATTGGTCAGTTTATTCGTCCCGCGGCACTTCCCAAAATTGGCCACAACCCCTACCACAAGGACCAGTTCCCTCGTCAGCTCTTCAATCCGTAAGGTAAATCCCAGTTTCCCATTAAGGGTGTAGCGGTTCACCTGCGGGTTAAGCACCCATACCATCTCGCCAGGTTGAAGTTTCCACCACCGATCACATGCTTCACCGAAAAACATCACTTCAATCAGGTGACTGAAATCACCGATCAGAGCCTTGAAAAATTTTATCTTTGCATTGGTGTATCGAGGCGCTGACAGCTTTTTAGTTACAAACCCCGCGAATGCCCAATTGGTATACTGGGGCTCCTTAAACCCGTTAGATGAGTTGACTTTGGCAAGCACTTTTTTAACGGGAAGTAATTTGATTTTTGGCTCGTTGATCGCAGTTTCAAGATCTTCATCACTAAAAAAGCGCCGCCGCAACTTATATTGGGTAAGTCCACCTATTTCATCCACTTCGGTGTCTATCTTAGTTATATTCAGGACGTCAAACTCAAATATACGACTGCTGTAGTCAAGTTCATTGCTGTTGGTAGCTGTGGAAGCCAGGTACAATTTGGAAATGAAGGAGGATTGGGTTTGATTTCCTTGGAATGGGTCCACCTCCCGTTTTTTAAGCTTCTTACGTTGAAGGGCTTCGTATTCTGCTGCAAATTTCTTGAGGAGATCCTTGACATCGTCATCCAGTGAATCACTAAGAACCTCCTCCATTAATGCCAAAGTATTTCTTCAGACGCGTTCGAAAATGCAGGGCCGCCGATGCGCGTACCAATAATTGTGGTAAGTTATAGAGCAACACACGCGTGGGAAGGAAGCATTAAAATTTGCATTTGTTAATCTGCATTTTATTTTTGTCTTGATGTGGAAAACTGTAGTCCAAATTAAAATTGAATGGAGGATTTAATACGTCAAAATGGAAGATAACTCTCATTCATCGTATGTATAAAAATCAATTTTCTGTCACTTTTATGGTTCGAACTTCAACATTAATTACGTTACACTGGTGGGCAAATGTGAAATTAGTTCGCATTTTTTGAAATAAAGTAAAACAATCTGAAACAACTCATGTATATGAGTGAATAACCACAACCAGAATTTTAATTGTAAACGTATAATGTATTTCCATCCTACATGGAGAAATAATTAGACTCAATGGAGGATATACGTGAACTTATTGTCACATTTAATTGCTAGCAGATTCACGAGATGATTACATCATACTAAAACTTAACAAGGTCGGTAGAATTTGTTATTGTTTGTTCCTCGCTCTTATTATTCCCACGCGCGAAAGAATCATTCCCGTTACCCTCGTTAACTATGGGCGCTGGGAAAATGCATCTTGACGACGTCGCGATGCGACCAAACAAATAACATTTAATGGGTTACATTATTATCTCATGCCACATAATCTATATCGGAGAATAACAATTTTCACTTCTACCTACATGGAGATGGTTGTTATTTGGTAATTTCCCTTCGTAGACGGATGCCTTCTCGCGTGCATTTATATGCTGAAAGCGGTTGTTGTGATGAGCAAAGATGACACCTTTATTAGCGTTAGCAAAAATAATCGAATGGTAGTCATTTGAGTTGGACGTTAAGACAATACATTTCCTCTAAGGATTTCTGTTTGTGTAGATAAGGTTGTCATGGGAAATACAGAAGACATCTAGATAGAAAGAACAAGCAAGAATTGCCCAAATTCATAAACCAAAAAAGTCCATCTCTGGAATTGCAATTCCACTGGAGTTGTCAACGTAGGCAGGGTTGTTGTTCTCTGCGCAAACACGGTTGCACCGCGACCAGTAGTAAACGAGGGCATAGTTTGGGGGTTTTTCAGTGTGTTTTCCATATTGAACCGGCTGAAACTTCTCCATTTTGTTCCTACTTCGACTTTAATGGTGTCTTTCGTTGTCATCGGAATTTGTAATCCTGCACATAAACCAATTAGGCCAAATGAGGTAGAAACATAAATATAAACACCGCTTCCGTTTTCAATACCTGCAGCCCTATATAAAAGCACGACGCCCCCAAAAACAGTCAAGCTTCCTTCCAGCCCGTTCTATCTACCTACATAAACGCCTTCCACTATGGCGTCCCGGCTGCAACCATTACAACCCTTGAACCATGATGGCCGTGCCATCAACACGCCTATTAAGGCTGGCCTTACCCAACGGCCGAAGTTGGACCCCGGCGTGCCAGTGGCAGCACCCTCCACTGTAAGACCCAAAAAAAAGAAGGAAAAGTTGCTGGCTCTTTGTAAGACGCCTCCTCTGATCGTGCGTACTCGTAACGGTCGTGACTACCGTCGTGGGAACTTCCTCGGAGAAGGGGGTTTTGCCAGGTGCTTTCAAATGAAGGATGCTCTGGGGCAGATTTTTGCTGCCAAGACGGTGGCAAAGGTGCTGATCAAAAATGAAAAAACTAAAACTAAGTTGTTACTGGAAATTAAAATCCACAAGCTGTTAAAACATCCCAATATCGTTAACTTTGTCGACTGCTTTGAAGATGACGTTAACGTTTACATTTTGTTGGAAATTTGCCCCAACCAACTGTTGATGGAATTGCTCAAAACGCGGAAGCGGGTGCTGGAACCCGAAGTGCGGTTCTTCATGGTTCAGATTGTCGGTGCCATTAAGTACCTTCATCTGCGGCGGGTAATTCACCGTGATTTGAAATTGGGAAATATTTTCTTTGACCCAGACATGAATTTGAAAATCGGTGACTTTGGCTTAGCCCTGGTTTTGCCCCTGACCGACCTGAGAAAATACACCATCTGTGGGACCCCTAATTACATTGCCCCTGAAGTTTTGGGAGGTAAGACTACTGGTCACTCTTTTGAAGTTGATATCTGGGCTATTGGCATCATGATGTACGCTTTGCTTGTAGGGAAGCCTCCTTTCCAAGCCAAAGATGTTAACGTCATTTACGAAAGAATCAAGAAGTCGGAATACCAATTTCCTCCCGACAAACCCATTAGTGACGAGGCTCGGGTGCTTATTCAAGACTTGTTACTGACCAACCCCTTGGCTCGTCCTACTATCCACGAAATCCTTAATTACGATTGGTTTAAGGGCCTGTTCCCTGATAAGACCCACGAAATGTCTTTACTGCAAACCCCCCCTCATCTTGATACCATTCTGAAAGCCCAACTGGCGGTCAACTTCACCACCACCAAACAAAATGCTGGCATTTATACTCCCAAACCCCGGGACCCGGTGGAAATTTTGCGGGCTGATTTACACCTGGAACAACCCCGGACTATGTTGCCTCGGTCGTTGCTGCCCAACGATACTCGCTCCAAATACCAAGAAGTGGACCCATCTTCATTGGGACGCCCGCGGAAGGTAAACTTTAATACTGACTTCAGCGCCACCATTAAGCGATTGGATACCAGTTGCTTTGAAACTTACCAAAACATGCGTCGGTTATCGTACAATCCTTACGAGCCCGTGGATTCGGAGTTGCCTCAATGTGTCAACCCCACCCTCATCTCCAAATGGGTTGACTACTCTAACAAGTATGGGTTCTCATACCAACTCACCAATGACGATATCGGTGTGTTGTTTAATGATGAAAATACCATCTTGAAATCTCATAATTCTGACCGGTTCCTCGAGTTGATTTACCACGAGGGTGAAGGGTGGACTCTGATCGAAAACCTGTTACTGCACCCACCTGCCCAGGCCAAGCGTCTGCTAGAAATTGTTGACTTCTTTGCAAAGTACATGAACCTGAACTTGAGTAAAGTGAGTGACAATGAAGAGCGTAAAGAAATGGTGTTTTTGCGGAGGTACACTCGTACCACCGAGTACATCATGTTTGAAATGACCAACGGCAATTTCCAGTTTAATTTTAAGGACCACCATAAGATGTGCATTTCCAAAGCGGGGTTGGCAATTACCCACATTTCTCCTCATCGGGTAACCCAAACTCATCCTTTGGCTCTGGTGCTTGCCAAGGGAAACTTTCCACAAGAGGATGTCCCGGAATGCTTGGCCAAGATTGACGTGATCCGGGAAGCCATCAAAAAGAAGGCATTTGACCCGTGAATAATACTAATATATAACGATGTCGATGAAGTCATATATAACGAATATACCCATTAGAATGAGTTTTAATTTCTTGATGTACATGAAAGTATATGTCAATTAGATTCTACTTAATATCTGGAGGTCTTAAGATCCTTGACCTTAGCCAATACATCCAGAGTGACGAACCAGTCAACATGGGGACCCAAGTTGGCAACAATTTGGGCAGGCAACCCCGAGGACTTGTTGTCAAAGATACCTTCGAAGGCTTCTTGCTTGGAAGCACCTTCAGCAACGTAAGCAATTTGACCTACAGTTTTCAAGTACTTGGGCGTCAAAGTCACACGTCTAGGAGGCGACTTGGGCGAATCATCAATGCTGGCAACGTCAACGGTGTCTTCCTTCAAAAGAGGAGACTTGGGGAACAATGAGCAAGTATGACCATCGGGTCCAACACCCAACAATGCCAAATTGATCTTGTCGGGCAACACGGCGGCGTAACGCTTAGCAATTTCAGCATCCTTAGTCAAATCAGCACCTTCAACTTGACCATCCTTACCGGTGATCAACGAAATATCAATGGGCACCACCTTGGGAGGGTGTTCGAGGTGGTCCAATAACTCCTTTTTCAAAGCCTTGTAGTTGGAGTCACTGTGCTCGAGGGGTACAATCCGTTCATCAGCAAAGTAAATGATCCATTGGTTCCAATGCAATTCCTTGTGGATATCCTTGTTATCAATCAAGGCCTTCTTCAACACTTTCGGCAACGAGCCACCCGACACGGCCACTTGGAAGAATTCACCTTCTCTAATAGCATGTCTTTGGGCTTGCACAATGTACTTGCCAAGGGCAGGAGCTAATTCCTTTTGTTCGTCATAAGAGTAAACTTGGTGCTTGGTCATGTTCTTGGTATTGATATAAAGTTGGAAAATTCCTGTGGCAACTTAAATAGTGTCAACCTGAGGCTCGCATCAAAAGTGCGCCCCCCATTACAAGACATCGAACGAGGGGAAGCAAACCCGAGATTCTGATGGCCAATTGGGGGTCCTTATTAGTTTAATTAAGCACATATAGGTAATTGTGTTCTCAATTGAGTTCCTCTTCCGCTGTACAGTAACGAGACAAATTCCGGCAATTCCGGGAGACATGCTGGCCAACGCCTTAAAGACATATTCAAATATGTGTTCTTGCTTTCTGAAATATGATTAATAAGTGAACTGCCCCTAAAAAATGCCCATTCATTTTACTATATTTCACTTCTTCAATAAGCATCTGACCACCAATCTCAGCACTGTCGATAGTTTCTCAATTGAATCTCTTCTATCAGTATACGAAATTGTTGTCTGATTTCTCCGAGCAATGGAATTGTTCTTGTCAAACAGTGATCCAACCCATATTGTAGAGCGATATGAACCACAGAAATTATGGTGGAACTTAGATCTGAAACCTTCAATTGTGTGGAAGTCTTGTGAGACTGCAACACACGAGTTTTATATATAGCTGTGGCCAGATGAAGTAACGAACAGAAGATTCTAAATCCAATTTTCAAATTTTTTGGAATGGTGCTAATTTAGAAAATAGGTTAAAATTTCTTAGATTGACAATTAGTATAAGGTGCGATGTTCAAGCTGTAGCTGCTACATGCCTCCCAGGTAACAGTTCCTTATAATCCACCCAATGTTCAAAAACGATCGTAAATAGAAAAAAGTACTCGCTTGGCGAACTAAATCACCTTTACTTCCCAGACAGGACTCGAACCTGCAATCTTCTGATTCGTAGTCAGACGCTTTGCCATTAAGCCACTAGGAATGAGGACATAAAGGGGCGTCAGAAAAAGATTAAAAGTACTCAACCCCCCATTTTTTTGAATCCTATTCACGTTTGCACAACGCCGCGTGATTAGAAGAAGACAACAAGATATTGAACAGCAAGTCGACGAGTATAAAAGTAAACGAATTTAAGAAGCTTTTCAACGTTGAATACTATATTTATGCTGTTTCAGATATCAATAATAGACTTTTCTAGACTGGCCTCCTTGTATCTTCGTTGACACATTTTGTTCATGTTAGCCGTGACGAGGAAGTCAGTGTGTACTTAAAAACAAATGTGTCAGAGAACCAGTTTCAGAGGAAATATGTACATCGAACTGGAACAACAACCTCACACAGTCAGTGTATTAACTTTCGAGAACTTTGGAAGCTATTAGAATGAGATCGAACCTAAAATGATCATACCAGATTCCATCGAGAAAACCATGGAAGCACTTGGAGCGAAGTCAAACCGTAAGGGTCACGCCAGACTCTTCACAGAGAAAACTATATAAACTAGCTATTCGTTAACTAAAAAACCATCCGGTTTTTCTAAATATAAAAGAATAAAGAGTATTATGGAAGATCACATAAAAGCTAATCCAGAAGATTCCTCAATCGACTGGGAGAGATTCCGTGAGGAGTTCGACAACGCCACACGGGACCCCCAAGAAAGGGCCAGGGCAAACTTAGTGAAAAAGGCCATTGCTCGATTCTTAGGAGAGCCGGACAAAATGAGGCAACTGTAAGGTATATGTAAATTAAAAATAACTGTGGAACTGCCAATCATCGGAGCATTTTCATGAAGACTACTATTCATCTGGCTTTCAAGCAGGATATTACTGTCAAACATAATTCAGCTTTTGTAGCAAGCAAACCTGTTATTCAGGACATACTCAAGAGAAAGAAAGTCAGCATATGCCTAGCATAAATGTTGCAGCCCCACTTTTTTTTCCCCTCCCCGGTCAGTATCGGGGGTAAACTACCTTCTGACTCGCACCCGTCCGGAGTCGCGCGCGAGTCTCGTTTGCAGCGCGGATCGTTCCGAACCATAAAATCAAGGAATCCGTCAATCTCGCTACATTGAAGATTATGATGTTACGGGTGCCAATGATCACTCTGCGGACGGTAGTACGCTCACTTGCCACAACTCTGAATGCAACCACCCCGACTACAACTCCCAAAAAGCCCCGGAGGGCCACTAAGTTTACCGATGCCCTCAACAAGGGCCCTTCCTTTGAAGACTTTGTTATGGGGAAAGCCAAGGATATGATGGTCGATCCCCTTGAACAAGCTCGTGCCGACCCAAACGCAAGACTCCCTTCGTGGCTTAAGGTACCTATCCCGAAGGGTAAGTCCTTCAATCAAGTGAAAAAGGATGTGCGGGAGTTGAAGTTGGCTACTGTTTGTGAAGAAGCAAGATGTCCTAATATTGGCGAATGCTGGGGTGGTAAGAAGAGTGAAGCCACCGCCACCATTATGTTGCTTGGGGATACATGTACTCGTGGGTGTCGTTTCTGTTCCGTCAAAACTAATCGGGCACCTGCTGCCCCTGATCCCATGGAACCTGAAAATACCGCAGAGGCTATTAGTCGGTGGGGGTTGGGTTACGTTGTATTGACTACTGTTGACCGTGATGACCTTGTCGATGGTGGTGCTCACCATTTGCTGGAAACCGTGCAGAAGATAAAACAAAAGGCCCCCCAAATTCTTGTGGAAGTGTTAGGAGGTGATTTCAGGGGTGACTTAAATATGGTCGAAGTATTGGCAAAGTCAGGGCTTGACGTCTACGCTCATAACTTGGAAACGGTCGAAGATTTGACTCCCCACGTTCGGGACCGGAGAGCAACCTACAGACAGTCGTTGGCGGTGTTAGAAAGAGCCAAACAAACTAAACCTCTGGTGGTAACTAAGACCTCGTTAATGCTTGGGTTTGGGGAATCAGACGAACAAGTAATGCGGACTTTGCGCGATTTGCGTGAAATCAAATGTGATGTGGTGACATTCGGTCAATATATGCGTCCCACCAAGCGTCACATGAAGGTTGTTGATTATATTACCCCCGAAAAGTTTGACTACTGGAGAGATAAGGCTTTAGAAATGGGGTTCTTGTATGTTGCGAGTGGTCCACTTGTTCGGTCCTCTTACAAGGCAGGGGAGGCATTTATTGAAAACGTCATCCGTAAGCGGCGGCACAATGTAGGGGAAACTCCTAGATTGGAACAAACATTGAAGCCCAATATTGAAGTATGAATAATGATAATATAGAAATAAACCAGAAACATGCAAAAGGAGTAGCCTTTGATAGTCATTACTGCTATTGACTGGGAAGTTCTTGTCAAAGAACTGGCAGGGATTTAGGAAACATACACATTACCGCCGAAGAGAGGGATTATCGGTTGAAAAGCGCCAGTAATGAAGCTTCCAATAAAAATAAAGCTGCATGGTACAATAACCTGAATATTCCATGTAAGGCGGGTTTCTCCAAACTCGCAATGAATCATCAAAAGTGACTACAAACTAACTTTTTCACAGAACACCTTTGGTTGTTCCTGCGACGGGACGCATTGCTTTTACACCCATCCTTCTCTTTGTCAGCCCTCCCAGAGACGGCCTGTCCCAATTGTGATGGAAATGTTGAAATTGCTGCTATGTCCCACCACAAGTAATTTGTGTCTTCCTGACCAAACAGACCTTTCCCTCTTTCCCGAACTTGGTTTTCCAACAAAGGTAAATGAGTATTTCGCTTATTTTTGTAGACTGGACGCGCTCGCACGCGAAATGAATCGCTTCCTTGGGAAGGTTCGTTTTGCCCGAGCAAGACGACGAGTGGAACCGGCAGTTGTACTGGATACATCTGCCACCCCTCAAATATCAGCATCCAGCAATTAGCACGTTTTTAACCTGCATGTGTCTGCATTAGCCTACAAAGTCTGAATAGTTAGACTGTAATATATATAAGAAAAGACTCCCAGGCCCACTAAGGGTGCCCGGGTTCAATTCCCCACCATTTACTGCAGTTCTCTGCAACATCACCTGTATTTCCCCGCTCTATATTTTCTCTATCCGTTCTATATATAAATAAACATATGAAAAGTATCACAAATTCGCCTTCGTGGCCCAATGGTTACGGCGCTTGACTTCTAATCAAGCGATTGCGGGTTCGAATCCCGCCGAGGGTTGTAAATTTTAACTTTTTATTGAAAAAGTTTATTACCCATACTTGTGTACCATACAGTTTTGCTATGAGTTACGCCTCTTTTTTCTAATTTATTAGGGCGGTGGCAGCCTTGTGACTTCTTCACGGCTCAGTTTCATCAGACACGTCTTGTACCAATGCGCATGAATGCGGCTTCTACACACACCACAACATCACAACCGTGTTCTACAATGTATGATACTAATGGCGCCAAACGACGCCGAACAAGCTTTCTGGGTATGGATTCTGATCCAGCTAGTATGGATCTTGAACGTGTGAAACTCCCGCCCCGTCTATCAATTCTGCCCATCAAGGTAAAGCTGAAAGGATTCGCTCCTATTCACCTTGACTTCCAAGAATCCCAGGAAGTGCCAATGGAGCTTACACAAACGGGATTGACAAAGCCCCTGAAGATTCCTCGACTCTCCAGTTTCCCTCTTCCGCACTATTCCACGATGAAGTTAACGACGCCCATGATAAGACATGTGAATCAACCACAAGATCAGGCGTCCAGCCAAAACCAACCTTATTTGGAATCTATGGAGATTACTCTGCGGAACATTGTTGATGATGGGGTTCCGATGGAATTAACCGTTTCTACGAAGCAATCGCAAAACAAATCCCCAACTCGACAGAAATCAGGCATACCACGAGATATCACTCGACTTGACTCGAATATTGGCAGACTGATATCTAAGATGGTACCATCATTTGATAAAGAGAATGAAATGATTCTGCCACAGATACCCTACTCGGCAGAGGTTCCCATGGAAGAAACTGTTTTTGGCATTACGAGAATATCAAGCCCCCCAAGTGCCAATTATGGTCATGAACCGATTGAAAAACTGCCAGGACTGAAATTTCAAATGCAAATGGATGTGACAGAGGTAAGCAAGATCACCCATTCTCCCAAAACGTTTTCACCAAGAAACAATAATGTGGCTATGCCTTTGCCCACATCGGAAAATGTGGTAACCGAAGTCCCAATGGAAGAAACACAGTTTGGAATTGGGAGATTACAAGTTCCAGCTCCAAAAAGGCACACCTCCTCACCTGTGTCTGATCGACAATCACTAGTAGCACACATGGAAGAAACAGAAACTCCCCAGCATGCTAGTGCACCAAACCGCCCTCCCCTACGCAATGTTACCGCAGAAATTACCTCCGTGGAAAAAACTGAGACAGTTCCAATGGAGGAAACACTTATTCAGAAGCATTATCCTACCTTGGGATCGGTCAATAATGTAATTCAAGGGGAAAGCAATATTTCCATGGACGAGACCCAAATACCAAGAGTTGGACCAGTCAAGGCTAATAGAGTCTCTATTTTAATGCCACTGGCGACTGAACAACAATTTTTTAGTGGCACTCCCCCAGTGATAACTCATGATTCGGAAGTTCCTATGGATGAAACCAATACTTTTAAGCGACAGTCTTTGGCACCTGTAGAAGAAGCTATTATGGACGAAACACTATTGCCGATGCTACAACGGAATGAACTGGATCATGATACCCAACCATCGCCAGAGCTGAGGTTATCATCTGGAGAATATGAAAATACGAATTCAAGAAATAAGGATGGTTCCGTGCTTGCACCTCTTACTAGCGATACATTGGTTGTACCAAATATCTTCTCGAAGCCAATAAGCAGTCCAAGTCTGCCAAAGATAACAGATGCTAATGTTCTGATTGAATTGAAAGAACACCTTAGTACCAATATTATGGCTACAACAGAAAAAGAGCTGCTGATGGAACCGGAAAACTTGGTCTTTCAAACCACTACGTGGGATTCCAAAGATATAGTACCTTCAGCTTCGAGTAAGCAAGAGCACAATGAAGCAGTGCCACCCCTGGAAAGTCCCCCGCAAGATCATATTAAAAATACGAATAACCATATAAAGACCGGGGTTGGTTTAATTGCATCGGGATCAGATACCGATGTTTCCTTTCGCGGCCAATTGGTTAGCTCACATGACCAAAATGTTGATACCAACGTCCACTTTGATGGAAACATGACCAATGAAGATGGTAATAAACAGGAGAATCAGATATCCCATGGACACCTTCTGGCTGATCAACCGATACCACTGGAATATGGTACTCGTCTGTCATTAATTGAGGTTCAGGGCTCTGAAAGCTTCGTCGTCAAGAATGTTGATATTGATCAGGGTGGGTTGCAAGATGAATCCAGAGTCACACTTGATGGACCAGGCATGGCGACTTCCGGTGAAAAGCATAATGAACTAGAGACCGAGAATGGACTTCCTTCCCCCCTAGCTGAAGGTTCATCAGATATCCCGGACACAACCGTTGCCGATTTGCCAGATGAAAATAAGCAAGAGAATGGTCCACCCCCAGGAAGCGTTATCCCTGATTCACCAGTTTATGAACAGCAGGTCGCCGCTCCTTCATCATCACCAGGTAGAGACGCAGATATGACGATGGAATTGTCGCTGGATCCGCCCACCGGTACGGAGGAACTGGATGTGGCCAATATCGACACCGCTCCACCAATTCGAGGATTTTCGGGACCTTTGTCAGCCCAAGAATTTGCTGATCATGTTCGTAATAGAGGGGCCGAACATATGGACACATTGTACGAGGTAACCGAAGCTTCTGAATCAGATATTTCCACCCGGCGTACAACCGTGGGTTCTATTTTACAAGAAACAGATCGGATTCCTGAAGTGCCTACGTCAGACATCACCCAGGAGTGGCCAAAGCGTGGCAGTATCAGCCAAGCTGTCATCGATGCCGCAATTGATAAACTTGAAGCTATTTTGAGCAGTGATGGGCTTGCTAAAGTATACCAGAGCATGCGTTTTCAGGGGGAAACCACCACCGAAGGAAAAGCCCGCCGAGTCATTTCTTGGGCATTGCGGTTGTCGGTAACACCAGGGTGTCAAGAGATATTGGATAGTGGTCGAGAAAGTTGTGTTTTGAAGCTAGAAAACAAAATCAAAGATGAAGTACATCAAATCATCCAATTCTATCAAGGTGAAGGCAACAGAAATGAAGAGTTGGGATTATTTCGCCACGCGTTGTCTTCGCTAGCACTGGCCCGTGTGAATGTGGACATCTCCAAATGGGAAGAAGCGGGAGTGGCTAGATTAGGAGACTACGTGGATATTACAGCTGCAAAAGATGCGATAGAGGACCAGTTGCGGAACATATACAGGGAAAAGGAAAAGTATCACAAGCTGTTGACTGAGATGGTTGATAATGCCCGGCATGAAATGCAGAACCAGAAGAAGGAAAGGTCGTTGCTTCCGTCAGTGGTAGAAGAACCAGAATCAGATGACAATCAATCTTCAGTACTTGAAGTGGAAGGATTCATACCCATGGGTCCTCCGATTCAATCACATCGCTCTCCTGTGTCACTGCCTCATATAGCCGGGAACCAAGCTTCAAGTACTCCTAAAAAGTCCCCAGCCAATTTTTCACCCGTTCAGGCAAGTTCTACATCCAAAAAAACCCCAATCAGACATATACCTGTCGTGGTCGATCCTAAACCCACCCAGGTACCCAAGAACGTCCCCAGTGAGGCCGTCAAACCTACCAATGTGTTTGAAATTGATGCTGTTGGCTTTAATACCACTCGTACCAGAGATAATGTAATTGACGGAGTTATTGACCATCAATTGAATATCTCGGTGAGGGAAAACGGTGAAATCACCATCAGAAAAGTTTCATTCAATTGGAGGTACCCATTGTTGGCTACCGCAGTGCCTCATATTGTCAAGCAACTTCAAGGAGATGCTGATAGCTGTGTTCATCAATTGGTACAGGCATGGCGCCTACTTTGTCAATTCGACCGTGATTTGGCTATTGTAGACGTCAAGTGTCGTGTGGATTCATTAGAAGTGTCCCCGCATGGGTTGAACGCTAACTTGATTCACATGAATCGCGCGGGACACATCGATATCACCCTAGCGATGACTTGGTCCCAATTGACGTTGTACGAACCACAAATAACAGCAAAGTTTGTTCGAGGGAAGTTTCTGGGATGGCAACAATGGAAACCTAATGGGCTTTTTGATTGCAATGGTGAAATAGTTTCCCGAGCACTTACAACCCTTAGATAATTCGATGCATGACCGGGACCTGCGCCAATAGTTTCAACGGTCATTTGAAGATCAATTGTTATCGGATTTATTTCCCGTTACAAAATGGAGGTCATCTGCTTCTTATATCTTAAGTAATATCAATTTCCCCTTTAATCCGACTCGCCGAATAAATTATGCATGGTTCCTGCAACCTCTCATCACCGAAAATCTACCATAAATGGCAACAAGAACTTTTCTCAATCAAAACAAACCGAATCAACCAGAGATCAAACACGCCCAACACCAAACATAAAGAGATCCTGTGGTTAGCATTTTCAAGTAGATAAAATCGGTGACGCGTAACTGCCGGTGACACGCGACGATGAGGGAAATAACATTCAACTGTGGGAGAGGCGGATACGTCACTTGGAGAAAAAAAATGATGAAAACAAGGCAAAAGTTCGTTACCAATGGTATCGGGGGGAATGCTCAATTCTTATATAGTTTTACTCTGCTGTTGCTTTTCCGTTTTTGTCCGGGAGGTTACTAGATGCGTGGAGTGCATAGGGACAGCCACAAATTTTTCATGCATCGTTAATTCTTATTGGCTGAGACTCTTTACCATCGCACGCCCGAGCATGGTGTATATAAAGGTGGGACCCCCGCGAGTGTGCGATTAGTTTTTGTCAACTCCATACATTCAATCATGTCTGAACAAAAGTCGAACTTCCTCGTGGACTTCTTGATGGGTGGTGTTTCCGCCGCCGTCTCTAAGACCGCCGCCGCTCCCATTGAAAGAGTCAAGCTTTTGATCCAAAACCAAGATGAAATGCTCAAGCAAGGTAGATTGGACAGAAGATACACCGGTATTGTCGACTGTTTCAAGAGAACCGCCGCCGATGAAGGTGTCATCTCTTTGTGGAGAGGTAACACTGCCAACGTCATCAGATACTTCCCTACCCAAGCCTTGAACTTTGCCTTCAAGGACAAGTTCAAGAAGATGTTCGGTTTCAAGAAGGACGAAGGTTACTGGACCTGGTTCGCCGGTAACTTGGCTTCCGGTGGTATGGCTGGTGCCACTTCGTTGTTCTTCGTCTACTCGTTGGACTACGCCAGAACTAGATTGGCTAACGACGCTAAGTCCGCCAACGGTGAAAGAGAATTCAACGGTTTGGTTGATGTTTACAAGAAGACTTTGAAGTCTGACGGTCTTGCTGGTTTGTACAGAGGTTTCGGTCCTTCCGTTGTCGGTATCATTGCTTACAGAGGTTTGTACTTCGGTTTGTACGACTCCTTGAAGCCCGTTATTTTGGTTGGTCCCTTGCAAGGTAACTTTTTGGCCTCGTTCGCTTTGGGTTGGGCTGTTACTACCACCTCCGGTATTGCCTCGTACCCCTTGGACACCATCAGAAGAAGAATGATGATGACCTCTGGTCAAGCCGTTAAGTACAACGGTGCCATTGACTGTTTCAAGCAAGTTGTTGCCGCTGAAGGTGTCGGTTCGCTCTTCAAGGGTTGCGGTGCCAACGTCTTGAGAGGTATTGCCGGTGCCGGTGTTATCTCTCTTTACGATCAACTCCAAGTCTTGTTGGTTGGTAAGAAGTTCTAAGTTTCTTGTTAATACATAGCCCTGATCTTAAAGTCACATGTAGTGTTTTTTTAGAAAAGCGAAGTTTCTCATCGGATAATCGTCAACCGAGTAAAAGGGATCATATCACGTGCATTGGGCATCCTTATCTTATGATTGAAATCCATTATCAACCACGTCACTATAGCGATAATACCATTGGTAATTCTGATGTTCTCTATGATTATCGTATAATTCGTTTTCTGATCTATTTACAGGTAAATGGTTGTCAAGTTACAAGAAACGTTTGTGCTCGATTTTTTCAATCACCTCAACAACGTCTCCTTCTTCGAAACGGTCCCACCCCTTGAATTGGACACCACATTCGTTGCCCTTTTTTGCCTCTTCAATATCATCCTTGACATGCTTCAAGGACGATAATTGACCTTCAAAAATAACATCCTTGTTTCTCATCACCCGGACATCCAGACTTCTCTTGAGAGCCCCCTTGTTGATCTTACACCCAGCCACCTTGACCTTCTTCTTATTCTTCCCTGCCAATTCAAACACCCCCTTGATTAATGCAACCCCATGGATCTTGGTTTCAATGGTCGGCGTCAAGTGACTTTGTAATTCTTGGGTAACCTCTTCAATCAACCGGTAAATGATATTGTGTTCAGAAATGACCACCCCTTCTTGGTCAGCACGGAGTGCCATAGGCTTAGGTACCTTGACATTAAAGGCAAAGATGGTAGCACCGAGGGTCTTGGCAAGTTCAATATCAGAATCTGTGGGGGCACCCGCTTCGTGACGGATAACCTTAGCCTTAACCTCTTCATCATTGCCTAAGCCGTCGATTGACTCCTTAATCGCTTCAGCCAGACCAAAGACATCACTCTTAATGATATATGTACATGTCTTCAAGCTTGATTCATGTTCGGCTTCGAGTTCCAGAGTGTCCAAACCGGCCATTTTCATCTCATTGATTTCCTCTTGCTTCTTTAAGCGGTCAATTTCCTGTTGACGCTTGGAATTGATCTCTTCAATTTCTCTTAAGCCCTGGATTTCCTTTAGACGAGCCGCACGGTGTTCAATGACCTTTCTTGCCGTCAGCTCATTTTTGGCTTGGATGAGAGCATCGCCACTATCGGGGGTTTCCTTCCACCCCCACATTTGCACGGGAGTTGAAGGCCCTGCCTGTTTGAGCGCCTTACCGTGCTCATCCATCATCCCTCTGACTTTGCAGTAAGTTTGGCCAGCCACCAACACATCGCCAACCTTAACCGTCCCCCGTTTCACCAAGACGGTAGCAACGACTCCGAAACCCTTTTGCACTTCCGACTCGATGACCCACCCCTCCAGAGGTACCCCCAGCGTCTCAGCTTGGAGGTCACTCATTTCAGCCAAAGTGATCACCGCTTCTTCAAGTTTATCCATGTTGAGCCCAGTCTTACCACTCACTTGTACAGTTTGGGTGTCACCGCCATAGTCTTCAACGCTGATACCGTGAGTTTCCAAATCACCAAGCACCTTATTAATATTAAGACGAGGTTTGTCACATTTATTGATGGCCACAATAACTGGCACCCCCAGTTTCTTGGCATGCTTGATAGCTTCAATAGTTTGGGGCATCACCGAATCATCGGCTGCCACCACCAAAATAACAATATCAGTGCAAATCGCCCCGCGCTCCCGCATCTTGAGAAACGCGGCATGGCCAGGAGTATCCAAAAACGTAATCTTCTTTTTCGAGTAAGGGGTCACCACCGAAAATGCACCAATGTGTTGGGTGATGCCACCGAATTCTTCTTCAGTAATCGATGACTTCCGCAAGTTATCCAAAATGGTGGTTTTACCATGGTCAACATGACCCATGATAGTGACAATTGGTGGCCGAGGTTTGAGTAACGCCTCCTTTACGGGAGCAGGAAACAAATCATCACTTTGGTTGTCGGAAATGATCACCTCGAAATTGTATTCATCAGCCACTAAACCCGCATTCTCCTTGTCAAGTAAGAAATTGTGATGCACCCTTTCAAACCCGAGCCCTTCTAATTTCTTAAAAACATCATTGATGGGAACTTGGATGACGTTGGCAAAATTGGAAACGGAAATAAACAGCGGAAGCTTGATTTTAACCGACTCCGTCGACGTCTTTTTAGCTGGCAGTTTCAGTCTTTTGGTATGCTTCTTGATTTCCACATTTCCCAGCACTTTTTGCTTCATCTTGGCCTTCATTGCTTGGTATTTCTCCGCTTTTTCCCTTTCCAATTCCGCTTCCAGTTTGACAACAGACGCCGTCAGCTTAGCGGGTATGGGGTTCTCCGCGGCCTTTCCTGATTTGGCCTTGGCTGGTTGTTTCTGTTTAGGCTGGTTTCGTTTGGGTTGGTTGAACATCGCCGCAAATCGGTTTCCCCCATCTGGTTTTGGGGAACTTGCATTCAGGGTGACAGAAGTAACCTTTGGTAACTTTTTGAGTATGGAGTATCCTCGGAGTCCGAGGATAAGCCGATGTGGTTGGAACATGGCAGTTGGTGCGGATGAGATTGGAACTGAGGACCAAAACCAAAATCCATGAGAGAGGAAAAATTATACAAACTATCCTAATCCAGTTCTAATCATTATAATACATTATGCTATCCCAAGTCCCCATCATTCCACATACAGCGAATATTCGGGAGTCTCCTTTATCTTGTTGTTTAAAAACTTTTCCAACTTGGTGGCATTCTTATAGTATGTGGTCGACTCCCCATTATAAGCCCTACAGTTGTTGAAAATCAACTTTGCATCGTACAAGAACTGGTCAAACAGCTCGTACTTGTTGTTTTCCAATTTCAGCTCCATTGTGCTCAAGTCCATCGGCTCCTTAATAACATCATAGTAATCAGTTACCTCTTCCTTATTGACTGGATGAGCAAAGGGCCATGCCAGCGGATGATTGTTAATGTCTGCAAATAGCTGAACCATGAAATTATAGTGAGGACCGCGCTTCGGCTTCTGAGCCAACTTGTCCATTTCCTCCAGCCACCCAGCCTCCAATAATCCCGGAATATCATCGGGGTTGAGGGTGGTTCCCTTATTATTCTTGAACACCTGAAGCCCTGATCGTACCACATGACTCTGGGATCTCATTTTTATTTTCTTTTCGATGGTTGCCCGTTGGAGCAACAACACTTTCAGGGAATCTAAATAACGCATGGGTGCAGGTAGCATTTCACACTGCATAAGCGTCCCCCCTTCATAATCCTTGATGTACCCCATCCACACCAGTTTATCTAATGAGATTTCCTTTGTGAACCCTTGCTTCTTAAAATAGCCAATGGCATAGTTATCAGCATACGTCAAAAAGTACTTAATAGGACTGGTTGCCCGAACGTAGTCCTTAAGGTGGTTCATTAGATGTGCACCATACCCCCTCACCTGTTCGGTGGATGAAATGGCACAAAAGACAATTTCAGCAAACCCACGGTTGTTAAATGGGCGGTAGGTAATACCCCCCACAACCGTCATTGGTTTCCTAACCACTGCCATAGAAAGATGCAGTCTGTCATATACCAACCGTGTAATATACTCTCGAGGCATTTCTGGCAATTGTTTTTTAAAGATGTTCTTGAGCCCAGTAAGTACAATTAGATTATCGCGAGAATTATCATTGTTAACCACCCGGAATTCAATCTTTCCCTCTTTTTCCTCTAGAACCAGTGGTCTTTCTTTAAATGTGTAAGATTCACCACCCACAACGAAAGTCGTAGTTCGTTTCTTGTCTTCTTCCTCATCGTCGTCATCGTCCTTGTCCTTATCATCCTCCTCTTCCTCTTCCTCTTCCTCATCGTCATCATCATCTTTACCCTTTTCATCGTCAGAAACTGGCAGCAGCGGGGCAATGGAAAGACTATCGATATTGTCGTCTTCTGTTTTGATCACATCCGCAAATTCATTTTCTTCTTGTTCTCTTTTCTTCCGAGCATTTTCCTCTATTTTTGCTTTTTTGTTTAAGGGAACATCGTCGTCATCATCATCTGTTACCAGCCGTCTTCGTTCACTCATGGCGAACACTGTTTGGTGGTTCTATCAATTTGGTGCGACACGAAAAAAGGCAATTTAATGAAATATTATCGGGGCAATAGGGTAGAAGAGGTCATATCCGAGAAGATCAGACTATGGGAAACCTTCAGAAGGTTCTCAATTACAATATTTCCCAATTTTTTATTGCCACTTCGTACATGCCGCCTATAGATTTCTTTTAATGAAAAGAGCAGTCAATCATCAAAATACTACGTTCAATCCCATTCTAGCAATCCCATAGTATATGATCCCCAATAATCTTGATTCGTTTCGCTTCTACATTCCCAAAGTGCATCACCCCCACCATCTTCCCCGCCACCCGCATTTTTCTCATCTCACCGCCATGAAGATTACTTACAAGGACCTTGTCCCCGTGGGGTCGACGCTTATCATTGGTGCTGCTTGCTTTGGCTTGGGTGTGATTTATGGTAATCTGCCTTATGACTTTGAAACCCTTTACAAGTACAATCCTGAAGGGTTTGCTCGTTCGTTAGCTCACTACCAAGTGTGGGGCAATGCCCCCCGCCATTTGCACACCGTGTTCCACGTTGTGATGGGCTTGGGGTTGGTGGGGTGCTTTATTAAGTTGTACAAGCCCGACCCCGAGGCACAATACTTTGAATACGGGACATTGGCGATGGTGATGATCCTGATTGTGGTGTACCTTACCAACATTCGGGTCGGAGTCAATTCGTGTTTGTCTGGTGACTGGGGTGAAGTTGACCAAAACACTGGTATCAACGTGATGGCTGCTTCTCAAATTATGCTTGTGGCGGTTTTGGTGGGTGTAATTGTGTTGCAAGGGGGTTTGTACTATGCGGAATTGGAAGACCGATTTGTGAAGGCAGAATTTTACAAGCAACAAGCGGAAGAAGATGCTCAAAGAGAAGCTGAGGAAGCTGAAATGAAGAATCTCAAGGACAACAAGGTCAAGAAGGACAAAAAGGAAGTGAAGGACAAGGACTCGAAGCCTGAAGCGAAGTCCACTTCGGTTAAGAAGAAGCTGACCAAAAAGAGAGTTTAATTCAGATTGATATTTTAAATATTGTACAGATCCACTGTAATTTAAAATGCCACTAGGACACTTGTTTTCGATGAGTTGAAAAGATGTTCAGTCATCAAAGAAGAGGGGCTCTGATATATAGTTTAATATACACGAGCATTCTAACAAAACAATTGTATAACATCGTACAGAACCTATCGCTTCCCTAGAAATAAGACTACTCACAAAAAAATCCGAATGTGCTGATTTAAGCTGATTGTTGCGCGCTACCATATATACTCTTTCCACCAATGAAGGCGCGAAAAAAACCAATCCACTACCATGACGACTTCGCAAAAGGTCTGGGGTGACTACCCTACGTACTTTAAGCAGCCCATTAGAGTAAGTGATCTTTTACCATCCGTTTGGCTTTTACTAACTAGATAGTGGGCCAGATACCATGCCCACACCAAGCCCCACTTTTTCTGGTCGGTGGCTCTTGGGTTGTCGGCTCCTTTGTTGTTGTTGGCTACTCCTTTGAGAAGAAAGTACTGGTATGCTGATGCTGAAACCATTCCTTACACTTACCCTATCCCCAACAAGCCTAGAGACAAGACTTTGGCTGGCTACGAAGATGCATAATTAATAAACATAGAGCGACTGACTGATGGATATCGATGACCTTGTGTAAATGGAGAGGCAAGCCACCGATGTCAACTCACTGGTGTCTACTCAGGTGGAAGTGTCCTAGTTAAATGCTATGCATTTCGACCGGTGAAAATTACACTTAAATATAACCTAGGATACTACATCAACCTCTAGCATATAAAGAGACGTGCCAGCCACATCTATGGATGGAAGTGAAATACGAATATTCTTCCACCCACAATTAGTCTATACCGTAGTAACTGTTCTTCTCACCTTACATTTTTTCGAAGCGGTTTTTTCGCTTTTTTTCATCTGCGATGTACACCCTTGGCCGGTTCCTTGGTATGGGGCGGACGTTACGTCCAGTGGTGATGGCTCGTCCCACCTTTTCCACATCTACTCCAGTGAGATCTTCCATGTTTGGTGAAGTCACCGAAGGGCGCACTGTTGCTGAGCCCGAGCCCGTTGAGGAAAATGTTGAAAAGACAGTTGGTGAAGACAGCGATCTCCAAAACCACAAGATGGAAGAAGCTCTCCGGAAACAGGTAGAAGCTCTGAAGTTTATTACCCCGCTTAAGAAGAGTTTGTTTGAAGAAGTTGTGGCCAAGAACGGATTCTTTAAGAACAATCAAATTGTGAACTTTAACTCCAAGGTTTACAAATTGACTCTTACTCCGGAAGAGATTGATATTTTGGAACCCCTGGTGTATCTTAGTCTGTACCGTCTCAAGCTGACTCTTAAAAAAGCTACCCAAGTTAACAGATTCGTGAGAGGGATGGGGGTCAAGAACGCTATCAACCAATTGCATTTCAACCCTAAGAAGATGCTGACGGAATTGGAAAAGTTGTTGAAGCGGGCTTTGGCTCAAGCTACCGAGCTGGGGTTAGATGGCGACAAAATGTATATCGAAGCGTTGTGGGTGGGGTCTGACGGCGACTGGATCAAGCGGATCGACCACAAGGGCCGTGGGCGTCATGGGATCATCAACCATTCGTTTGTCCATCTTAAGGTGATCTTGAAGAGTGAGCAAACCAAGTTGAGAAGGGCGTACGAACGTCAACAAAAGATCGAAGCCGGCAAGCCGAGAATGTTCTTGAATAACGAACCTTTGAACTTTAAGGTGAGAGGGTTTTACAAGTGGTAGACGAGTTATCGACCGGAATTAGCCCGGTCATTGTACATAAATAATGCATCAACAAACGATGACTGATATGAAGTAGCATTGTATGTAGGCACAAACACGGCAATCCCATATACAGAAAGGAAGATAACAACCGTTGCAATGATCGGCTTTTTTAATCTTTCTATGTCTACAATCGGTGAATATTCCGGGTCGCCCCGTTTGGGATGTCACTGAGAATCTAAAAATATGTGCCAAGGGGGGAGCCATTGCTCCCTAATTGGAAAGCGAGAAAAGGGCTAGATTAGACACCGCTAATCGTTTGGGACCATAGCATCAGTAGTTGGAAAAGGAGCAGCCTCTTGCTATGCTACTGGCTGCTGTCAGAGGTGGCGTCAGCACCCCTTACAATATGGGTGGCTCCCTCGTGACCCACAAATGTGTAAGTGCAGGCACAAAGTATATAAGGCAAAGGAAGCCCTAGCCGATAACACCTGGAAAAGGGCAACCACAATGGGGCTCAAATATAACCGATTCTTTGATGATGGCAAATATGAAAGAGTAGGTAATAAGGTTATCTGCTGCCGCCAATGCCTCACGCATTTGTGCCATTCTAACATAGTGATTTCAGATGGGTTTTTGGGGGAATCAGGCCAGGCCTATTTGGTGCTGGACTTGATCAATTATGAATTTTACCTCCATTTACAAGAAACGCAAATGAAGACCGGGTTGTACCAGATCCACAAGGTACGGTGTCATACGTGCCAGCAAAAGTTGGGATGGTTTTATAAAAAGGCATACATTCCTGAAGAGGAGTACAAAGAAGGCAAATTTGTCATTGAAGACGCCTACCTTCACTTCTGCGACAACCCGAGTGTGACCGAAGCGTTGGTGGCCCGCGCGGTGAAGAACCAGACTAGCCGCAAGGCACTGTTCAGCAGCACGGCGCTGTTGTCGAGTTCAGCACTGGATGCGTTACTGGTATCACCACCCCGTTGTCCATACTTTCGCCGTGATCAAACTTTAATGGGGTATGGCTACCACGGAATGAACTATGCAAATATGGTACGGTGGCGGCAGTCCCATGGCCACCAGAAGAAGGCAACAGAAGCTACTTATGCCGATAATAATGAAGACGTGTTCGTAGACGATTAAAAATCCCTGGTGGCATCCCTGGTAGTGCCCTGGTGGCAGTTCTGGTAGCGCCCTGGTGGCAGCCGGTGGAATTTAGTTCTAAGTTATACGTTGATACAGTGATACCCAATAAAATGATATATTATGTTTAGCGTAGTCATAAAAGGCAACCATTTTTTGCCTACGACATCCCGCTAATATAAACGGGTAGGTGGATTGCTTTTACCTTGCAAATACGCGCCAGGTTCACCCCTATTGCATAAGCGCACACAAATATGCATCTTTCTAGATAGCTGGTGACATGCTTCACCACGTTTCTGCCATAGTGAAGCGCTTATTATTGTGGTCGAATCCGTCTATCGTATTTCCTCTATAAAAACCCTAATGCCTCTTATGCTTTTTCTTTGTACCTTGTTGCAGCTTGGTCCGCTTCCGCAGAGGCGTGGTGACGACTGGTGCTGCTTCAGTGCCTTGCTTATCAGCTTCGCCCTTAGGAGTAAGTTTGGTGTATACGAGCACATAAGCCCCCACATCAGCCAACGCCAAAGCCAGGGGGATTTTGTTAATGTACTCGTCATCGTAAGTACACCACAGCCCATCGGGCTGAAGACAGTGGCAAATGTAGTGGCCCAGGGAAAGCAGCCGCCCTTCGTGCACAATCACCAGCACTAACCGGTACTTGGTGGGTTGTTTGCCGGAAGTGTATTCACTGAGATCGAGGTACTCGGAGTACTTCATCAGCTGCTTCACCTTGGACAGCAGATTGCCATCAAACTTGAACCGTTTGAGATGGATCACCAACGTTTCCGGTGCTTGCTTGATCACACTCAGCTTATTTGCTTGTGTGCGCGACTCGCACTTGTCACACATGTATCCCAGTTGTTTATCGTGACGGTCAACCTTGATCACCTCGTTACCGAAATATTCTTCAATCAGTCTCTCCACCAGATACTTGGCGGTCTTTTTCTTATTAAAGCCAAGCAGTAAATCGTACATTTCCTGCTCCGTCACCAGAACGTTCTTGCACTCTAGACAGGTGATAGTTTGGGTAAGCAAGCCTCCGAAAATGTCATAAATCATCAGCAGATTAAGTTTCTGGCCCTTGGGGGTCAGGTCTTCCTGGAGTCTCAGCATGAGTGACATCAAATATTCATGGGAGTCTTCCTGCTGCCACTGACTCATCATACAATTAATGTCTTCGAGACGACCGATCATCCGCTTAGGGTTGATATACTTTGGTCGACGCCCCAGTTCTAATCCCCACATCCGCCGCAGAAGCTCAGCCAATGTAAGCAGCACAGACCTAGCAGGAACTTCCTCGCCTGACAATTGCTTTAGGTAATGTTGAAGCGCAGGGATATGAAGCATAGTTTGAATTGCGGTATTCATGTAGCAGGTCACCCCATGATTAATGAGACCTACGGGGTGGCTGCCGCTTAATTCTCGCCAGTTTTTGTAGAGGCGTTGGCGGTTGCTGCCCCGGTCTTCGGGCCATTCGCCAATGTCCCAATACTGCGATAAGTCTTGAACCTTGTCTTCAGCATCAGAATCAGGCAGCGTAGGCGGCGTGGACGTCTTTTGCTGTTGGGTATCTTCTCTGAGATCTTGCTTCAACTGGTCCAAATCCTTATCAGGATCCTCGGAATCCAGCGGCGACGGTGACAGCGACGGTGACAGCGACAGCAGAGTTCGCAGAGTGAGCTCCAGACTGACGCCGTTAAAATCGGTGTCATCCGATGAAATCGACTCTTTGGATAGGGGGGTTGCACCTAGTACCTCGCTCGCATCGTTGTTCACGTCTTCACCCAAGTCTTCCCCCAAATCTTCTCCTAAATCTTCATCCATATCGTTGTATAGAGGTTGACCAACCGCTTGTTGTTCAGCCTCTTCTTTGATATCTTCCCCCTTTTGTATGTTTTCCTCTTCGGAGATATCAGACTCCAGATCATCGCTGGCATCAACCTCGGCTAAAGATGGCGTAGGAATCCGTTCAAGTCCGTTGGATTCTTTCGGTTGACTAAACCGACGGTCGGTGTAGGCCTTGATGGCTTCGGCCATGCTTTTGGGCCGCTTGGCCACAGGCTTTGTTATTTTGGCCATGGTAGCGTCAGGTGCAAGCAGCCGCGTGGATGTTTGGTTTGGGTTACCGAGAACAATATATGAATCAGTGGCCACAGTACCAGTTTCTTGATCTTGGTTTTTGGCAGAAACAAACGTCAACGGGTTGCTTAATAATCGTTTTACAACGGGGTCCGACATTCCCCAGTATTCAGCCAGATGTTTTTTGTCTACCCGAAAAAATGTTGCGATGAGGGCAAGCGAAAGAACATCAAAACAAATGAAGAGAAAATGTGAGATAGCCAAAGATTTATATATAGATGATGTGTGCCGTGCCTATTGTCTAGTTTTACTTTGAGAAGAACACCCGTTTGCTCCCGGGACCATCCGTTTCCTTCACATGACCCGTCAAATAATATAGGGGATTATAGTGTAACCAATTTAACCGAATCGATCAGCTACAGGAAGTTCCCGTTCCATTTCACGTGACAACTCCCGATTGGGATCGAATGGATAATATGTTATGTTATATACAGTACCTATAAGAAAAGCTTCTCCTGGATATCAAGAGTCATGAGCTCTTTGGCTTCCCGCTGTGCCACTGCCAATGTAGCCAGTTTAATTGACGGCCACACCATCTTCGACTGATCCTGAGTGAATTGGTGGGTCTTGAGTGGTCCCTTACGGATGCGACTTCGCCATTCGGGACGCATGTCTTGCCGCCGTATTTGGGTTGACATTTCGTCATCTTCGTCTATGACCAGATTCAGGTCCACCAGACCTTCATCGCCGTCGCTTAATTGGTTCCCACTCTCTTGTTCTAGGTCACTTTCGTCCTCTGCGTCTTCGCCAGCCATGGCATCGTCCCGCTTGTCATCATCAGATTCGCCCAATGAATTGCTCCACCGCTTAATCGGATCTACCTGGACCATTCTTTTGGTTACCAAATCTGCAAACGTGGATTGAAGCTTTTTTGGCACCGACTTTCTCGACGGAGCCATGTGAGCGGCTCCAAGGTCGTCAGCTAGCCGTGCCACCTGATTCAAATGGGTATCGCGTAATTCAACCACCGTACCTTCGGTAAAAGTCGCCAATGTCGACATGAGATGGGTCAAATTGTTATCATCGGATTCCCTGACCATGGAAACAATCGACTCATCCACCGCCAGGGCGACAATTTCGATGTCCAATGAGTAATAACGGTCAGCGTGAATCCCAAAGTCGTTACGTTTGGTTACCGGCAATTCTTTTTGTAATACCAGCTGTTTGTCATTTTTGGGTTTATGACCTTGGGGGTAGGTGCGAAACGCACCAATCTCCACCTTGTTTTGTTTGACTGTTTTAAGGGGGTCAATAACTACTGCTAGGTATGGGTCCTGAAAACCTTGTTGTAGCGCCTGGGTGTTGACATCAATCCCCAGAAGCCAACACCCGTACCCTGGGTGGGAGTGGTACCAGCCAACAATGTTTTCGTCACGGCCACCAACCTCTCTAGTGGCCTCCAGAAACTGTACCATGTACTCGTACCCCTCGGCCTGGGCATTGACTCTGGTCTCTGTACCTTCCACTGGCAATTGGTAGACATCCATAACCACAAACGCGTGGGGCATAATCTTGCCAGTCATCATCCCCATCACTTCAAGATTGCCACCCGACTTTGCGTGAATGGTCATTTTGGCGAGGGCAAGAGCACTGATGTATACTTTCTTGAAGTAATCAGGGTCTTGTTTCCATGGTCGCGATTCAAGCTCGGGAGGCATTAGGGGAAGAGAGTGCATATCAAGGGATGATGCCAATCTAGGGCATGCCTTGGGACTCAGTATCTCATCTAGATTATACTCGTGACCGACCAGTCGTTCACGAGAGAATACATCACATATATCCCGGCACAGCATGGGTAGGGATAGCGAAATGCGAACAACGAAAATCTTTGACCTGGGGATCTATCGACACTAGAAAATAATATTACAAAGTCGGCATTAATTCAAGCACACACGTCACTAATACGGTATTGGCTTTACGTGTTATTATTACTTCGGAATTATGACGGCGCGGATAACCAGTCACATGTGGTATAATATCCGATAACTTCAGTTGTCAATTTAAAATTGCCCAAGAATAGAATATTTTAGGCGCAGCATCGATTTTAGACAGCCGTCAAAAATACATTGCCCGCTTAGTTATCATTCTTTTGCTAGGGGTACATTTGTATTACCAATGCAGGTATTACCGCGCGCATCGTATTATAACTACCAGCACGCAGAAGCATGTCGATTACACCATTTTTCATACAATCAATGCAGAAGATACATAGGGAATGCTGGGAAAGTACTAGATGTACCTCATCTACGTCAATAGAGTTTGAGATTGTAACTTAATAAACCCTATTAACATTTTGCTCAAGCTTCGGTTATAAAATTATCAAATGCCGATCTTAGTTCAAAATAATTAGGTTCAATAAATTCAATGCAAGATATGTGGTAACCGATGCTTATATATTGATCTCAAACTCTAATCTTTCTTGCTTTTTAGTCATATACTTTTCGCGTTGTTGCTGTCGGGTGGTCAAACTACCTTTAAGCGGGCCGTTAATCATGTCTCCTGACACTCCGTCTGAAATGATAGACTTCCATTGTTTCAACTTTGCAAAAGGACCTTTATGGTCATGGAATTCTTGTATTTTTTTCTCGACCGCCTTATCAGAGTTGCCAACGAATGGCCCTCTTACGATCAGTTTTTGATTAAGCTTGCTGCCACCGATGAGAAGAAAGCTGACTTCGTTCACCGCTTTCCCAGAAACACTATGACCTGAAATCAACGCTAGTTGTTGTTGCTCCACATTTTTATTCCCAATTTCAAGTGTTCCCTTGATGACGTAAACGAAGTAGTTAAACTCGGGGTGCATTTGCTGAGAAAAATTGGCGCCCCTGGTAAGCTTATAGTGATAAAATTCAATGGGATTGCTTGCTATTTTTTTCACAGACAGCACTCCAGCGATCTCACCAGAAATGACTCTAACGGTGACTCCGTCCTCACGAAATTCAGGGATTTCCCATTCCCGCAAATCCAGATACTTTGGAGGAGATTCACGTTTTGACTTTGGTAGGTCAACCCATAATTGAAAACCTTCTAGTTTATCTCCTTTCTTCCCAAATGGCATTTCCAGATGGACGATACCTTTACCTGCAGTCATGAACTGAACGTCTCCGGGGTAAAGCACCCCTTTGGCCCCGGTGAAATCCTCATGACAAATGAGCCCCAGGGTGCAATAGGTAATTGTTTCTTGCCCAGCATGGGGATGTTCTGGAAACCCCCCAGCTCCTTGACTTGGTTGTGATTGCATGTAGTCTAGAACTAGGAACGGGTCATACTGTTGAAGGGCGGCACTGCCGATCAGCCGATGGACGCGAGCACCCACGCCATCTGAGATGGTTTCTCCTTTGATTATTCTATCCACTTTGACGGTCATGATGATAACTCATGATGCCGGCTCATTTTAATGCGAAGGGACTACTAATTCTTACTAATGCAAAAATAATGCCGAATAAAGAATTAGGTATGAACGGTTAATACAAACATCCTTACCACTACGAATCTACGGATACAACGGCCTTTACGATTACAACGACCACTTCGAAAAATCCGATTGGTGCTGAAGTTCCCCTGGTTGTAATTTACAAAATTAGAATTTTCAGATTCAACTATTAATTGCTTAGCTTCGGTCCACTTGTACAACTGGTCAAACTATTCCTCAACCGCATTTTGAGGCTTCCTCTGTTGCCTTTATTTGATGGAGGAGCCAATGGCACCTCATTCCGATTCAAAACTAACTGAGGGTATCTTGGCTCATTTACTTTGAATTCCACTTGAAGCCTTTGGCCAAAGCTTTCTACGGTGAAGCTTTTTTCTTGCAATCGTGGCATCGGCGGTATTGGCAAATTTTACAATGGCATGGGATCTGTAACGAGACCTACGAGTAATTTTTACCCATTCCAATATGCCATACTTTTCCATCAATAACTTGAGATATCGGTCAGTAACCCCATTTGCCATGTTATTAACTACTAATTGAAGATGATCAATTTGTGATTTTAGAAAATCAGGAAACGGAACCTCCCATTTCTCTTGTATATTTGAGTCCATTCAACTTCAACTTTCTCTAACTGACGGAACTTAGTGAATGCCGGGATTGCATCATCTCAATATATGTACTTGCAAAACCAGTGCTTCAGAGATTCTTGTTGTACAACTTGACCTTCCTGAGAGCACGGCGCCATCAATTCGATCTCACCAAACTGTGAAAACTGAGTGGTTGCTGCTCCGTTGTTCATTGGATGTGTACTTGAAACCATAACCGTACAATTGACGTAGGCAATTTCACAGCGGAGACTTCTGCCGTCAAGAAATTTCCCGTTCTTCTGTACCTTTGCCATCAAGGCAGAAGTAGGAAATCTATACTGGATAAATAAAAACGGACGATTAACCGGATCACGCAAAACTTTGGTGAACATGATTTCACCGAACCTGCCGAAGTCTTTCTTGACCTCAAGGCACAAGTAATCATCTTTCTTTCTGGAATCAAGACTGGCGTCAAAGAGACAAGTTGCAGGTCTGGCTCGATACATATCCAGAGTGGTACTATTGAGATTCAGGGACCATAATAATTAAGCTTGAGTCAGAGCAGGGATAATAGCCATTAATTTGTGAAGTGCCGCCTGGGATGATTATTTATAACCTATAAAATATTTCAAGTCATTCTGGCCTACAGCTTTGGGCGACAATCGGGTAGCCCACACTTATGCCTTTACCTTCCTATTTCGTACATATACGTGAATTTGTCAATTGCTTAATTCGTCTAGCTATGACAGAGTGTTACATGCTAAATAGAAACATCACTATCATCATCATCATCCAGTGAATTGGACGAGTGTCCACCTTCTTCGCCACTTTCATCTTCGCTTTCTTCGTCGCTTTCATCTTCACTCTCTTCTTCACTCCCTTCTTCACTTCCTTCGTCATCATCTTCACTCAGACCGAAAAACTCGTCTAGTGATTGTAATTTGTACCCACCAGTCTCACCATTTCCAATATTAAGATGAGCTCCCATTCCTCCAGCAATGACCAATTGACGCAGAATCGTATCAGACGAGATGTCCTTCATTGGCGGCAGAGGCAGGTTGCGAGAATCGCCTTCATAGTGGAGAGCAACAGTGTCTTCAACCACTGCCACTTCATCGCGGATGGCAGGGTCAGGGAGAGTACTGGGGTCAGCCCAGTCAACAACTGTCGACAAGTAATCCCCTAGGTATTTATGAGAGGGAGTACCCAATTCCGATTTAGGCTCCACCTTGGGAACTTGCAAAAACAAAGATGCTAATTGCAGTTGCTTGGGTCCCAGATTTAGCAATACGTCAAGCATGCGAGCTCGGTCGCGGGTGTCATAGCTGCTATCATACTTGGCGAGATGAAGGGCATGAAGAAACATCTTGTGGATAAGGTTGGACTCCAATTGTACCTTGAGCTCTTCTTCATCAGGGTATTGCTTTGTGAGTTCATCCAATTCATACAGGTACACCTTGGAAGCCATCATGAGCAATTGGTACCGTACATCCTCCCCTTGTTGGGAAAACGTGGGGAGTGCCTTGCGGAGCACGTCTGGCCCCACCGAGTTTTCAGTAAACAAAGTCATTTCTCCAATCATCCATACCGTGGTTGCTTTTGCTTCATCCGGGGCGTCATCGGTGGTTAAAAAGTCCAGCAACAAGTATAAAATTTGGACGATTTCTTTTTTCACTTCAGTCTGATGTCCTGAGGCCATCATCTTATGATGAAGCGCCAAACGCACCACATTCAAAAGTTGATTAAGAAGCCCTTCCCCACGGAGCTTTAACTTGCGTAGCCCCCATTGTAGAACATGCTGATTCCATTCCTCGGAAACCTGACAACACGTCCCCAATCCTTGCATTGCCAGTGCCGCCACCTCGCCAATTTTGTAATTGAGGGCATAGTACTTGAATTCCTCGACAATATATTTGGTAATGGTCTGGTTTTTTGCTAACCCTGTGAGAATCTCAAGTTTAAGCAATGCTATGGTCGTCAGATCAGTGGGGTAGACGTAAAATTTACGAAAATTCCCTGAAAAAACTGCCGAATCGTACAGGACAAGTGTTGAAATGAGTTGAAGGGCAACAAACAGAAACTGCGAGTGCAGCAGGGTAGTGGCGATACGGGCAATAGCAACATGATAGTTACATTCGATGAATAGGGATGCGGGTGCCAAACTTATAAACGCCTTGGCTGCAGCAAGCAAAACCAACTCCAGGTTCAGGTATACTAGTTGCTTGAGCAGCAGGAAAAAGAGCGCCAAGTCGGGATCAACGTCTGCGGTGTATTCTCCCACATTAGAATAAGATTGTTGTAGGGGAAGTGTTTGGCCATTAGCCAATGTAATAGTCGACCGGGGTAAAAACTTCCGGCCATATTCAGTGAACAACTCAATTATAAAACCCTGTGTCCACTCATCAAACTGGGGCAAGAGCTTGCAGAGGCGTCTATAATTTGCATGAATCATATCCCACCGCTTCAGAGCGGGCAAGTCGTGGTGAATCTTGTGATAGGCGCCTACGGCAGCCGCCACCACCCCCGGGCGGGCATCAGCAATGAGCTTACTTAAGAACTCCACCAATTGCTTTCTCAGAGGATCTTCGCGACTATACGCCTGACCAATTGCCACTGCCGAAGCTGCCCGCACCGCCGGTGCCGGGTCTGTCAGTGTGCGCTTGATGGCTAGCACCAAAATAGGCAAAATGGCCGGGATATTAACCCCGGCTAAGGACCGAATCAGCCGGGACCGATTGATGGGGTTTTTGTCGTTAAGAGACTTTTGCATCAGATTGATACTCAATAGCGCAATGTCGGGTTCCGTTTCGGCGTACCGGGTCAAGTACACCAACACCATGTTCCGGATATGCTGGCTGTTAGTGGTGACATTTTTCACGACATCAGCAAAGTAAGGCAATGCATCTTCACCTCGAGATATTAGCAGCAACACGCATTTCATCCCCACCTCGATTTCCCGGTCGTTTCGCAGGTTTAGAAGATTGATAATTTCCTGGGGGCGGGACGCTTGGGGCGTATCGGTGAGTCTTGCCAGTGCCAGAATGGCGGCCTCAATGGTATAGTCCTTGGCCTGCTCGATCATCGAGCTTAGCTTGGATAATGGGTCTGCCATACCACACGAGGTTAAATCTAGTCAATTTCGCGCGAGCCGCACCGAACAGTAGTGGGTCGCGGTATAATAAAATGAAATAGAAAAAGAATAGTAACTGATTATGTCTATTATATACGCTAATTTCCTTGCTTCCGTCTTTTACGCTCCCGTTCGTACTCGTTCTTTTCCTTCCCTTCGGTAGTTTGAATCGAGTTAACAATGTTCGACATCTTCTTGTGGTAGTCGTCGTAGTACTTTTTCTTTTCCTTGACTTGTTCACCAGCAACAAACTTTTGCTCTTGTCTGATGTCCTTGAGTGCTTGCTTCCGCTCCTTCTTGACTTCTGCCCGCAACTTGTTTAATTCTGCTTGTTGGACGTTTTGGTCATAATGCTTGTGGGGGTTAAAGTTTTCATCGAACAGAGGTGCATATGTGGGGATTGCAAGAGCCCGATGGTGTTGCATTTCAAGGGGCTTCCGATCCCGTCCAGCTGCATCCACAAGCTTGCCGATCTTAGTGACACTCTTTGCCATTTCGGGAGAGGCGGCGGCAAAGTAGGTCACACAATGCTTCAACCATGGCATCGACTTTTGTCCAATTTCAGGGAGTACGGGAAGGTCACGCCAAAGGTCCACCATCTTTTCAACTTCCTTGACGATCTTGAGAAGAACCGACAATTTCAACTCCGACAGACCTTCCGCCAATGTTGACATCGACAACTTTTCGAAGTTGGTGGCACCCTTAGCGACGGAATGCTTGGATTTGACCCCACCTTCGACTTTAGTAGGTTCTGGAGCGAGTGCTGCTAACGCCACGTTCAAGAAGCTGATCACTTCAGGGGAGTACCGCTTGGAAAGACGTTGGTATGCCAAGTAAATGTCCACAAGAGCAACTCCAACGTAAATCTGCGACAATGACCACAGAGGCGACGCCAAGCTCAAGTATTGATTAATCAAAATCGTCGCTGGAGTCACCACAAGATGGTAGTGATCTGAGGTGGAAAAGAGAACCCCGATGATAATAAAGTACATGAGGTCCCGAGTATCAAGCCCGCCATCAATCCGGTCCTGGATGTCCTTGATATCAGACCGGATCTTTGTCACCAATTGTTCGTTGTACTTGCTAGCAAGCTTACGAAGTTGAGGAACAGTCTCTTCAATCAGCTCAGGATGGTTTACAGAGTAGTCAAACAACAAGTAAACAAACTCATCCATCAATTTCTTGTTGCCTTCGGCCAAATGGGGAGCGTAGATTTTGGACACCTTGGCAATAAACTCTCCGACATTTTCTTCGGGGAAATCCTCAATCGAGGTGGGCATGGTCATGGCCGGCTTTCTGTGAGACCGGCTACCTTCAAGTTCTGCCTCTTCATCATCACCATCGTCTTCATTTTCTTGGACCTCTTCTTCTTCTTCTTCCGATTCCTGTTGCCAGAAATCATCCAAGTCATCACCTTCGGCTTCACGGTTGGTCATTCTCGCCTCCCGGGCCGCCACCAATTTTTTCCACCGTTCTTCCTCTTCACTCTTAATCTGTTCCCTCGTCTTAGTGGCATCTGCCGGTGCAGCCCGTCTGTCGTAAGTTAATTCTCTGACTTGTTGGTCGTAGGCAATGCTTTCAGACAGCTTGGTCAGGAATTGGGATTTTGGGGGCTGTGTGCTTTGAACAGCTTCCATAACATCAGCAAAATCTTCATCCAAATTCAGGATTTCCTCTTCTTGTTTCATTTGTTGGTTTTGCCGTTGTTGCTTGTACATCTTTGACTTGGCGATAATTTCGTTCATCACCTCCCGCTTCAGCTTCCTTTTCGGGGCTTCTTCTACTGCTTCATCCTCGTTAGCGTATTTGAGAGGGATGTGATCGTCATCATCTTCGCCTGCCAATGGCTTACCACCGTGGGTCAACGAAAATTCCGCGCTGTCACTATCTTCATCATCGGATTCCAACGAAAAAACCCGCTTCTTCAGTTCTTTTTCACGTTCCCGCTTATATCTTTCAAGCATCATTTCTTCTTCGGTCATTCCCTTGAAGTTTTCGCCAAAACGACGATCAACCAAGCCCCCACGTTTGCCCTTTTGCTTCCTTTCCATTTCATATTGCGATTTGAGTGTCCTCTGGATCGCACCTTTACGAAGCAGTGGACTGTTATGTTGGTCACTTCCCTCTTTAACAAATTTCCCCCCTGCAATCACCGTCACATCCCGCTTGGTACGGTTCACTTTTTGATCGAATCGATTATAGTCATCGCGAATACCCTTTATAACCTGCTCAGCATCACTCCGCCTTTTGTCACTCAGCTTACGCTTATTAGCACCAATAAGACCTTCTTTGGCTAAGGCTGCTTTCAACAGCTTAAGTTGAGACCCGGCCATGGTGATGAGTTCGCGATGAGGTCTGTGCGTGCGGCTTATAGATGGAGTAACGAACGAAGAAGCCGTGAATGCGAACTTACAATGTGATCAAGGCAATGGCACAATTTCATTTTTTGTCAAAATGAATAATGTGTAGGTTTCGGTAATACTTGTCACATAACGGTCTCTATGTGCCTGTCCAGAAAAGTGGCATGATTCCGAGGGCCTAGCCACAAATACGTTGTACGTGAAAAATTACCGAGATAACCCTCCAACATCTCTTCATTTGCAAGACTAGATGACGACGTTATGCACCAAAAAATAATAACAGTAATGTCAAAGACATTCAGCATGATGTTTTGGATATTTTTCTTTCTCTCGGATTCGGAACATGTGGATTGCCGGTACGGATTGCAGCTTCGCATAAAAGTGAAAGTTAAACCAAAGGAAGTAATGAAATGTTTTTAGGTGGCGGCTTTGTAAGTGTCCTTTGTATTTACCATAATACTATATGTAACACCAACGAAAGCCCAGATACACGTTGGTATTTGCCTTTTTGTAAAGAAAAGCGGTGTCTAAAATGTTGATTTTCGCCGTTCCGGAATATCTCAATACGCTACGGGGAAGCTTTTCAAAATTACAAAATTGTTCAATTAATTAAGTCATACCATCCACGACGAATCAACCAAACAAATACTTCACCTACTTTTTAGAACCCTTTCCTACTAGGGCCGGATACCCAATAGGTATTTTTCCCCGGCATCAAAATCTCAGCATATACCAGGATTTACCCCTAATTTCGAGACTGCTCCATTTCACAGATACCTGAAATAACAATCGGGTACATAGTTTTCAGAATAATCTTTTATGTAGCTTACTCGCTTAAAATAATTATTGCGTACTAATGAAATTGAGTATAACTGTGTGTTGCACACCATCATCGGTTAACTCCATTTAATTGGAACTGAATTCCGTCATACTATCAAATGAGCTACATCATAGAGTCAGGCAATTTTACCCGTGTGCACTACTGGTAAATCTATAGTAGGATGCTATGCAACCATACGGACAGTATTATTAGAGAGATGGACCACTTTTCTTGCCTATAATACGTCCAGCGTCCTGTTTCAGGCTGTACAATCTGCATCAGGCATGCTAATCCCGGGACCAGTTGAAGGTACATATAGGAGGAAAGATAGATCTTGGAGTAAAATGGGGGGGGCTTTGCTTGAAGTATTTTGCGGTAAAATAAACCAAGATTGCTTTGGAAAAAGTAAACGGGGTTTAATGTTGCTATTAGCATGGAGCGTAAATGGATCCCTTTTACTGTGTTTACTGACCATATGCAATACGAACTGGGCCCACGACAAAGGTTATTTGGCCGATTTTGGCTGCAGAGCGAAGGGTTCGGTGCATATTTGAGAAGTTCTCGTGCAGCGGAATAGTACAGAATAAACTTCACATACAGGTAGGCCGAAAACAAGATATATTTTTATGATGTCAGAATAGTTTAAATGTTAAAGTAAAGCCTGTTAGCTGGTGAAAATAAAAAATATCACTAAAATTGATTATTATCCCCGTTCTGCCAGTTAGTCGGGGATCGCTTGCGCATGGATATGCACCATAGAAATGGTTCGGTTAAAGTTCACCCCGTATGATCTTCGATGATGACATTTTTGGAGCATGCATTGCTTTATTTGGTTCTGTACTGGTAAACCCAAGGATTTTTCCCGTCCATTTAAGCTGACTATGTGAGGATTTTCGGTATGTGGCTATTCCACGTGCTGGCATTCTGTACTCGTCATGTACGTGTGCCCTCGGTTGTCGGTTACCACATTCCCTATCTTATTTCATCTAGACAGCGCATAGTGATAAAAAAGATTGCCGTCGTAAATCAATCCAAAAGCCGCCAGAATTACCTTCACAATTTTCTACACAATAAATTTCTTTATACTTGAAATCCATACGTCCCATTAACGCAGTTGTTTATAAAATTGATTGAGCATGCCAATCACCCCCAGATCGCCGGGACCCAGCAGTCGCCTTTCGCTTTCTTCTTCAAAATCATAATGGACATTATACAGCAGGTACATCAGATCAACGACTGCCGGGCGGCTCTTGTTGGTCAGCTTTGCCCCTGCTATTTCAGGTTTGTACTGGTCCAAAAAGTACATGTACAGTTTTATCATCTTGTCGTCATTTACCTGCGTCCGAGTAGGCTTCTTTTGAGGCTTATCCTCGTCATCAAAATTGTACATGGCATAATAACAAATGTACCCCAAATGGTCAATGTGAATGGAGTAATCCCGGAAAAAATCAATTATAGAGCCCAGCTCCGCGGATAACTTGAACCAAAGCAAAATAGGAGAAATTACCAAACTTAAAATTTCCCAGGCAATCACCGATATCTTGAGGTTGTACAAATGACTGAACTCATTCTTCACTTCTTGGGTGTGCAATCTCCCTTTCCAGCGGTTGGGCATGTAATGGGTAAATTGCGACACATACTGGAGGGCCGCTTCTGGATCGTATACAACAGATTCGTTGTGGTCAATTGGCTTAGTAATCGATGTCACCGCCCAAACTGTACCCAAAATTGAAATCCAAAAGAGGGCCAGCCGACCTTCAGAAAGTTCAAGCAGCCAAAAAGAAAAGTTTTCGTTATCATATAGGAGACCCAAGATAACAAGCACAGCGGTAAGTGCCCCCAGTATAAAATTAATGAGGCTCATGCCATTAATAATCAAGAATCCCCGAGGAAATTGGTTGATATACCGGTTAGCAGGACCAACACTTTGGAGGAGGCGCCTCTCAAAAAAATGGGGCAACTCGTTGTAGTCACGAAGTATCCATTCGGCGTAGGGGGTATATTGGCGGAGACCAAATAAACTACCAGGGTTACTTTTGTACTCATTGAAGTACTTGAAAAAGTACAAAAGTACAAAGTACAGCACGAGAAATGGGCACAATGCCAAGTTGATCAAAGCCGCCATTTTAAACCGTTTGCGCAACTGCTCAGCTAACATATTACGGTTGTACTCCTTGAGAACCCGTTCGTCAATTTTGTTTCCATCCAGTGTTGTCCGGAACATAAAGTTGTTGATACATAACTTTAAGTTCCATTCCAAAGTACGGGTGAGCACCCGAGGGTCAAGATCTAAAATGTTCCGGCTGATTAGTGCAATCAAATAGTTTTCCACTCTCATAATACGATTGGCGATATCGTGGGGGGATAATGGCACACTCAGGGTGAATTGATTGTAATTTTTAAGTGCCGATAATTTCTCCACAACCAGAGGCCACAGGATAGTTAGCAACTCGTCATCACTAATATCCAACATCCTATAAAAGTTGCGAAGCTCGCGGAGCTTTGAGAAGTCCACCCAAAGTTGGACAAGCCGCAACCCAACGTAGCAAATGAAGACACCAGCCACGAATTTCGCCCAAAACGGCATGTTCCATTGGGCATTGACAATCTCTAAAAAAGTAGTAGGTCTGCCACTACCAAGCAATGTGTAATTAACTCCCCAGGTTAAAAATATTGTAAGGTAAACAATAAATATCAAGATTGTGAGATCCACAAGCCGGGAGAGCACAATGTTAGTCATTCCCTTTTCCTTGTAATACCAGTAAACGTCACAAAGAAATTGATCCATATTGGTCACGTTTGCCCACAAATACAAAGCACGTTCATTCGCACTGATACTGACGGGTGGGGGCCGGGATCGAGGCTTTTTTGGCTTGGGAGCAGCTCTTTCCCTAATATTTGACATCATTATTGACTCTGGGGCCATTCCCACCTGTTCATCCAGCTCCATCTCCAGTGATACGATCTGAGTCGCCCCTATATGCACTGTGGCGGGGGTAAATGAGTCGTCATCTGGAAAGGGGTTCTCAAGGTCCAGCTCAAAAGTATGGGATTGCTGCTGCTCATACACCAGTAGGTTGTAATCGGAATTAATACCGAACACACGACTAAGGAAATCACTCATGCCTTATCATAGGTAAGCCCTTCAGTTTAGTGCGCGCGAAAGTGTACGACAGATAGGATACAAGAGGTGACTGACAGGTCACTCTAAAGTTGAAGCAGTTATTCTTGGTTACGCAATTGTCCCTTGTAATTCAACAATGTTCAACTGTTTAACCTAAAAAGATTAGGGATTGGGGGAAACATCGGAATTGTGTCTTTCGGGTCTTGGTTTACCGGTAAGTGCTGGATTTGGTACTAATTGAAGGTAAAATTATTTTAAGATTTGCAATTCCTAAAACAGAGTAAATCCTTACTCTTTAGCAAGGGACTATATTCACCTTATTTACCTAATTGTTTTCAAAGCGGGTGAGCCATGGCAGTTGCCAAGCAATAAAAATAATATTGTCCTGACCAGGAAATGATAAATATTAGAAATAAAAGAGTATAGACCACAAATTTTTTATGAATGTCTAGAGAATTGCTATTGATAAGAACTAGGTTCAAATTAAATTCGCCGGTCACTAAACCTTAAACCTGAAATAAACAAGTACATATTGTTGAAAGCACACACATGCTACTTTTAAAAATCAAGTTGATTTTGAAATGACATTTTCTGTTGGTACTATTTTCAAATGATCATTTTAGAATATCAAAAAAGGTCGTGTGTGCTCAATTTTAATAAACGTACGTGTCTGAACCAATAGCTTTGTCTTTTAAAATGTCAAATCACCAAAAATAGAGACACGTTATACACAAGAGGTCCCACGCAAAATGCAGTACCAAAGTGAAGATAAAAGTTTAGAGTGATCGGATCAATTCGCAAGCAATTAACAGGAAACAAAACATCCCTGCTCTCCCCAACTTCTTTGCAATCTACCTTTTGTTCAGCATACGCGAACAGACTTCAGACTTTCCTAACAAGGCTAAATTCAATTATTCTCAATATATTATAGCAATGTTTGTTGTCTGGGTGTTATTCAATTATTATCTAACATTTTGGGGATTCAATTTCATGCTGCATCATTTGGTTGGGCTATATCTTTACCATGCTTAATTATTTTTTCTTAATAATAAATCGGCTAAAGATGACTCTCTAAACGTGAACTACTGCGCAATTTTCAAAGTACATTCACGCCCTAATTCACATGTCTTTGGGGGTCGACATTACATCATCACTAACGGTATAAAAACTAAATGAGACGTTCCTGGATTACCGAACTAAACTACTATATTAAGTTTCACTGAGTTCCGCGAATTATCAATCTACTGAAAAAGCTAATTCTAGGTTATTGACTAAGGTAATATTTGAAGTAGGTCGATACAGGTTAAGGTTGAGTCCAGGCTTAAGTAGGTATTAGAAGAATTTAGCACACTATTGATTAAAGAAATAGCTTTGTACTCTAGTTTAGTATGAGAATGTTTAGATCACTGGGACTAGGAAATTTTTCTTTGTTGCAAGTAAGATGATCTTCACAAACCCATGTCGATCACAGATATTACTTGCATCTTTCAACAAGAAACAAAGTGTCCAACATACATTCGCAGTTCCACGGTTTAAGTTGCAGGGCATATTGTAATAATGTGGTGGATACTGTGGCATGTTTGCTGGTTAGCCATCAGTGGACGTGGCTAATCAGTTAGGTAGATCATAGTGTATGGCTGATTATATTCGATGATATGCCCTATTAATAGATATGTTGGGGCAAAGTTGGTGGCCAGTTATTGATAATAAACGTACTCGTCGTCATCCTCACATACATATGCGAAGAGAATAAAGTGAAGACCTCTTCCGTTTCAAGGCATATTGTGGATTCTACTTTGCCTTACAACACCGGTGATCTAATCATTTATTACTATTCCCGGAATCTGCTCGCGGCTTGTCGGTGACAGCGCTAATCCCCGACCGATCACAAATTGGCCTACTCCGAAAAAACCCGAGTCACACCAAGCTAATCCCAAATAGGAAATCGAAATTAATGACGAGTGCTGTGTCACAGCCCCAGTAACTAATATTACCCCCTAGAATAGTAACAGACGACCAATGGGTTGGTTGTGGCGGTCATTTTGACTTGAACACAGCGGATATATGTCAAAGGAACTCCGTGTAAAAGAAATCAATCCCCGCCGTTACTTGACTTTTACATTGCGTCCCCTCCTTTTGCCCCTTTTCATTCGTCCAATCACATTTGACCGTACCCCGGGCCCGAAGTTAATTGACCTCCGTAAACCCGATGCAGTAGCGATAACACTCACGACTACTAAAAAGAGTCACCCAATAACCCGGGCTGGCCAATCGCGTACCTGGAAATTTGATTATCCGGGGAAGCAGTGTCCATCGGCAGCTAGCTACGCCCCGGGAACACCCGCATCCATAGTAGGTTGGTTGTAGTTTGACGGATATTTGGTGCCAATGATTCCCCCGCCCTGTGGCATGTGTCCCCGAAGTGGGGATGGCACCATTTTGTAAGTTCCCTCCCCACTTTTTCCTCCTCTTTCACCGGGTTTGCATGACTATGTACAGGGTACATGCTCCCCACCGCGCCTGCATGTATCACCCCAACCGTTTAAAAAAACCCCAGATTCCCCACATATTCATTATTTCGCCAGTGCCGGCAATATGAATAACTTTGGCAGCAAAACCGCCCTGGGCAACCCACGTATCTATAACTGCAAGCAGTGTACTCGGGCATTTACCCGTGAGGAGCACTTGACTCGGCACACCTTACTGACCCACAACAAGTTGAAACCTTTTTCATGTGGAATTTGCCAGCGCCCTTTCAGCCGACGGGATTTGTTATTACGCCATGCCAAAAACTTGCACCAGGGGCTGGAGATGGCAGTGCTGCGGATTCGTAAGCTGTACCGTCGTGATAAACGCACAGGGGAGGCGGCACTGGACGATCTGGAACTGGACCTGGGTTCTGATGTGGCAAGCCAAGGGTCCGAATCACCTATCTTGATGGCAGTTAAGTTGGAACTGCCGATGCCTGCGGCCCAGGTGACATTGCCCCTGCCGAAGCTGTTATCGATTCCATTCCCGGAAGGTCCCGAACAAAAGCGTATGAAAATGCTGGTGAATATGCTTGTGAGCTAGCCGGCTAGCTGAGTATACCTATTTATTTCCAGTTCAACTGGGTTATTTATATTTATTTATTTATTTATGAGGGCTTTGCCCATTTGTCTTAGTTTGGTTGTAGTTTTTTATCTCGGATGTCGCATTCACCGACCCCACCCCCCCTTGTCAGAAATTCCAGAATGACATTGGCAGAAAACGAGCTTTATCGAGTGAAATATAGCTAGCAATGATGAAGAAAGAGTGGTATATGCGCCACAACTTAATAGTCTTTCGCAATAGCAAATGCTCGGATAAACATTCTTTGCATGTGCAAGTTGGTCGAGACCTCGGGAACATTTTCTAAAGGTGCAAAAGAAGACACGGGCTATTATCAAAATATAACGACATGAGCGGCATTGAATTAGCGAACCACACAGGTGTAAGAAAAACGACTTGCAGCGCGGGTTTCCGACATTGATATCCTTTCGTATCTCAGAATTTCGATTGCTTCTCGTGCATAAATACAGCCTCTCGGTGAAACCTGTAGTCCAAGAAGGTACCAGACACGCAGATTGTAAATGATTTGGGAACGATGAGAGATGAATATTTTTTGTTTATTCAGTTTCCGATGATATTTTTGACAAGTTCTCTTCATGCCAAAATGCAATGTCTAAGGTAAGGTGGTCTCTATTTTGACAGGTAGCAGACCGAAACTGTAGGTTCACCTCTAGCACTATGCTATGGCGATATTTTGCCTAGTTATTAACCACAGTTTCGCTTACCCTTACCGCTTCGCTTAGCCACTCTACTTCTTTGCTTCTATGCTGCACAGATGATGACTCGCATGTTGGTATCTACAACGTGGTTAGGATTTAGGCTGTGTATTGTCAATGAGATAGCCCTGCCAAAATAAAAAAAAATCCACGCAGTCTGTGTAATGAAACTTACAAAATTTATGAGTTACACAAAAGTGAACTCAAAAGCTAATGTCATCTTAAAAGGCAACTTATAAGATTCTGTAAATGGAAACAACTAGCGGTAACGCCCGCCTTCACGGGCGAGCATGTGTGACAAATGTAAAGTGGGTTTGAGAAACGGTAATCCAGGTGTCCCTGTTTCTGTGCGGGACGCGTATTGTCCACTCTTTTTATAACCGCAGGAAAAGTGCTCTCAACCTCATGCTTCCTTGGTTGGTCTCACCCATCGGAACAAGTGATTGGTGGTTAGTGGTGGGAAAACACGGCAATGGCCATTTCTACTATAATCGAAACTCGGGGTTATCGTCATGGACTCTTCCTGATGGTTTAGAACTCCAAATTGACAAAGAAGTGGTAGCAAAAGTGATGGCAGAGGTCAGGGGGTACGCTGGAGCATCGACAAAAACGGCAGAAATGGTTAGCGAAAAGGTAACAGAGAAGGAGGGGGGACAATCAGAAACGGTTCAACAGGTAGACGTGCTAGAAAAGTCAGGTTCCGGCGACACGGACGAGGCTGAAGATGAGGTAGAGTCTAAAACAGAGCAATGTGTACTTCTGGAACTAGAGATCCTAGACGTCATTGGCGATGTGATTAAATCCACCAATCCAAAGGGCCTAGATTTGGCTTATGGCTCTAGTGACGATGATGACGATGACAATGATGATCATCAGTTAAGAGACGGCAATGATGTAACCGCAACTGACCAACAAAAAACATCTCCTGCTGGATTCTTTCAACTTTTGGAAGAGGCAGGCTGTGATCCAAACAGCGACTGGCAATTAATGGAAGACCTCCACATGGAAGAGTTTGCCCAATCTCCTGCTTATTTTGACACTCCAGCAGAAAAACATCGGGAACTCTTCAATTCATGGGCATCGATGAAATCAACTACCCAAGGGGATATTACAGTCTTACCCCATGATCAATTTCTAGAACTATTGGGAGAACATAAACCCGAAATCAAGCACAGTCCTAGCTACGGTGGGTTTTACGCCAAACATCTTGATATTGATTCAATTGGATTAGAAAATGGGGAAAAGATTGCCATTTACGCCTCGTTCTACACAATGCTTCAAGAGTTTGGAAAATTCGCCAAGTCGCTCAAAAAAAGTGACCCCGATGCAAATTCGAAGGTAGCTTTTCTTACCAACTTCCTTGATTCGCTTCCAGATGACCTTTTTACTAATTTGGACACCACATCATGGCTGTCAGTCACCTCCACTCTCGGCGCTACCATTTCGCAGAACCCCATCAACTTCATAGTTAGAGAGACTAAACGCTTGGAGTGCTATGAGAGTCGTGGTCACCGGGCTAGGAGCGGTGACTCCCTTGGCATTGCTGGCTAAACAGCTGTGGAAATCACTCATCCTGGGTCAACTGGGGCTTACGCTGACCCGTCAACTTCCCGACTATCACAGTCTGGGGTATGATCTGATTCCACTGAAGATCATAGGGAAAGTCCCCGATTATGATGCTAAGGAAATTTTTGGCGCTACCCAGGCAAAACGGTTGGCACCATTCGCTCAGTATGCGGCAATTGCTGCCGATGAGGCGATTGAAGACGCCCGATTGACTGGGATTGATCCCAAGAAAGTTGGAGTGGCAATTGGCCTGGGAATTGGTCTGTTTGACGACGCTTATACAAATCTGGTTGCCTTCCACAACAAACAATACCGCGGAGTCACGCCACTTTTTGTGCCGAGACTATTGGCAAATATGGCGGGGGGGAATATTTCCATAAAACATGGATTTCAGGGACCCTTACATGCCGTTCTGACAGCATGTGCCACCGGGGCTCATGCCATTGGTGATGCCTATAATTTTATTAAATTAGGTTATGCCGATGCTATGGTGTGTGGTGGTGCCGAGGCCCTGATTAACCCCGTGGCCCTCTCCGGGTTTGCCCGTGCCCGGTCGGTGTGTACCATAGACGATATCGAACCCGAAACAGCACTGAGGCCGTTTGACGGGGGTCGACTGGGGTTTGTACTTGCTGAAGGGGCGGGTGTATTGGTAGTCGAGAGTGAAGCCCATGCCCGTAGCCGGGGATTGACTGATGATGACTTTTATGCTGAAATCATTGGCTATGGCTTATCGGGAGACGCCAACCACATCACTGCCCCTCTTGAAAATGGTGGCGGGGCACTATTGTCGATGAGTATGGCTCTTTCCCGGGCGGGTGTATCTCCAGAAGAAGTTGATTACGTCAATGCACACGCCACTTCCACTGCTATTGGTGACAGGGCGGAAAACCTGGCCTTGTATGAATTATTTGGCAACCGTCCCGAATTGTTTGTCGGTTCGAACAAGGCTGCCATTGGTCACTTGTTGGGCGCTGCCGGTGCTGTTGAAGCGCTATTCACGGTGTTGGCGCTTCGGAATCAAGTGGTACCACCTACCATCAACTGTGACCATCCAGGTACTCTCAAAGGGGATGATACCACTAAGTTTGTCTTTAACTACCCGAATCTTTCAGTCCTGGCCCCGTTGGATATAGCGGTTGCGAACTCGTTTGGATTCGGTGGAGTTAATGCATCTTTAGCTTTTAAAAAATGGAATTGCTGAGGAAACGGAACAACTCTTTTGACAAAGTCCTTCTAAGACATTCTATTTTATGGATAGATGTTCTTTCATTTCATATTACAGGTTTTGTGGGATATTATTGTTTTAAGGCGTATGCAAAGTGATGTTCCAATTATGATCAATATCACGTGAACGGTTTCCATCAGACGTTTTTGGAAGCATTGGAACATTTGGACAGAAAACCAAATATATCCATAACTATAAAATTAAATACATATCGCCTATGTAATTTGTTTCCCTCTGCTATTCCCAGAATTCGAGGAATCGTCCCTTGTCCGGTTAAGGTCACGTGAAGTGAAGATGCTGAAGCCACCACCACAACCCAAAAAGGTATTAAAAACCCAAACGCCATAGTAATTTTTTATAGTACTTTTTAATGCTCTCCGTGGCCCCCGTTAGACACCAAGCCGTTGTCGTCACCGCGTTCGAGGAGCCCCTCCAACTAGTGGAGGTGGCGGTTCCTAAGTTACCACTGGAGTACCATGTAGTGGTTAAAAACATGGCTATCGGGGTGAATCCAGTGGACTGGAAGCTGAAAAAATATCACTTTGCAATCTACTCGTTCCCTTGGATAAATGGGCGTGAATCTTGTGGCATCATTGTCCAGGCCGGTTCAAAACTGATCTTACCACAAAACCTGTTGGTCGTTGTGCTGAGCACTAGTTACAGGGACATTACTACCCTGACTTTCCAAGAATATACCGTGGTTGATTCCCGCCTTTTGTGGAAGCTTCCTCACCTGCTATCGGTCAACCAAGGGGCCCTGATTGGGGTGGGGCTTACTACGGCTGGTGTCATTTTGTATGACTCGTTTAAATTTGGTTATGACGAAGACCTTCTGGGTAAGACGCTTGTCATTTATGGTGGTTCCACCGTGGTGGGGTTATACCTCGCTCAGTTGGCGAAAGTCCATAATATCAGAGTGGTGGCGGTGGCACTGCAGCAACACAAAGATTATCTTCACCTGTTGGGTGTTGATGAGATAATCGATCGCCATGGCGATGTTGCCGCTGAGCTTGAGTTACTTGATGTTGACTTTGCTGTAGATTGTGTGCTGAAAGAGTCATTCCAGACTCTCCTCAAACATTCAAACGCTGATAAGGTGCTGGGAATTGTGGGATCTGTTGATGATGAACGGGCTGTGCCTGTAGTGATCAAGAAGTTCCACGAAGACTTGGAGTTCTCTCGCCAATTCATCGGCCATACTCAAAATTTACTTGATATTGGCATGGTGCAACCGGTACGAACCAAGGTGTTTCGCGGGGGGCTAGCCGATATCAATTCGGCATTATCGGATTTGGCCACCAACGGGGCCAATGCAGAAAAGTACGTGGTTAGTGTATAGTCTATAGATAAATATTTAAACCCTGACATCTTCAAGTTCGATGTCGGAGTCGATCCGGTTGTAGCCCTTATTTCTGAACTTGGAAGAAATTGACTGCATATAGCGATGGCGGCGTTCCTTCCCCATCAAAAAGTATAAGAGCACAAAGAACATCACGGCTAACACCAGAAGCCCAGCATAGCGATGGGTGGGCCGTTCCCATCTGCTTTGTTCAAAACGCGGCCGCATGTTGGACTCGGTTTGTTCCGAACCATAAATGTAAATCTCTGCCAGTTGGTTACCGGTGCCTACCCACTTGTAGTATCCGGCGCGTCCAGACTCAACGGTGTCGTTTTTGTTCAAAGCGTTTGCATATTCGTCGTTGGCGTACAATAAGGCCCGCCCTAATGTCCAAGAAAACTTAAAATCGCCCAAGTTTTCGACAATGTCCAATTGACGAAACTTGTCGTTGTCCGCAGATGGAGCTTCGAGGCCAAAACCAGGAAAGCCAAGGCCCTTGTGTAAAAACCCAAGCACCCAAGCCAGCTTGAAGCAGAGCATTGACATGTCGTCCTTGTCCAAATGGTGGTAATGGTGCTTTATGTCGACCCAATCCATGTTGCACACGCGTTCGGTGGCCTTGTATACATCATTGTAATTATATTCGGTGGCGTCATTTTCATCGTCGTCGATATCGCTGTCATCCTGGTGGACCACGTTCGAAATGGCATCCCAGTACCCCAGCACACCCACAAAATGATTTACGTTAAAGTCCAAATTAGGAATTGTGTCATCTGTTAAGAGGCAACCGTTGGTGCTGCCATAGGTGGTGCCGTTGATGGTGTAGAAGCTGGTGCCTTTGGTGGCGCCGTAGGAGGGACTGTAGGTGGTGCCGTTGGTAGTGTCTTTGGCGGCACACTCGCTAGAAATTACTTTATACAAGAATAACATGCACCTAGCGAATGTACCCAGACCACCATTGCCTGAGGGTACACATGGGTGACTGCCCCGGACCAATTTTTGCAGTTTTTTCCATGCCTCGAACAATCCCATTCCCTCGAACAGATGTGAATACAAGGGGTACAGCAACAACGAGTCTTTGCCGTAGTATAAATTCAATTGCATCAAGTTTTCGCGTTTTGCGGTTTCGGTGGAATTGGGTTGCATGACAATTTGAGACAGGGCTCCCCCCATGTCGAGAACTCCGTAGGTATTATGGCCATCACCGTTATTATCGCTGGTGGGATCGTGGAATGCCCCCTTGGCCTCATTGATCGCCATCCAAGCGTACAACCCCTCTACATCACCGTCAATCACCGATACATGGTTGCACGTAGGAAGCCAGAAGCCCAGACCTTGGAGGTAGTTGCATGTTTGTTGCATTAAGTTAGTGGCCTTGTCATCGTTTACCCCTCTCATGCCGGCGGTGGCGTGGAGAAGAATCGGTGTTCTAGAGTGCTGTGAAAGAGGTACCCACTTTTTTGCCAAGGCAATAAGAGAATCCAAGTGATTACCAACATACTCAGGTTTGTTAGCATATGTCTGCAAGCCGGGTTTCTGTAAATGGTGCCATTTTTTGTGGAATTTCACCTCGGGCAAACCGGTGGTCAGGGGTTGTGCGTAGGGATCGACATAATAATATACATATACCCTCAGTCCTCTCGATCCAGCGTCGATCACCACAAGATAGTTAAGGGCATGCCCGTCTTCATCTTTGATTGGTCCCAGTTTTGCCATGTGGTAAACAGATGCGGTGAGTAAAGCGCGCTACCAATTGGTTTATGTAGACTTGACGTTAACACATGTTGTACAAAAGCTGGCAGAATGCGCTGATCATTTTGGCGCAAAGTGCGGTAAAAGCTCGGCATCAAGCGATGGCTATAAATGGCCCGACTTGATATAAAACGTCCGCTGAAAAGAGTAAGCGAATATTCTCAAATGCAACCACGGAACGCAAGATACGTTGCACTACGTAAACGCTGGTAGGACCCAGCATAATCTCAGTTGCAACATTCTTCTGTAGGCGGGGAATTTCTTGGGAAGAAATTGGGCATGCGGAGACACCGGCTCGGTCCACGGTGGGATTGTCCTTGTCATTGTTCTTCGCCAGGGTTTTTTGCCCTCGTTTGTATCACGCATTTATTCTCCGATTTAACGTCTCAGCCTCGTTCCCTCAATTTGCTCACTACACACTCACGCACTACTCATACGAGAACAGCGTTGATCTGACCACCACCATGAAGTCGCGCAAACTCGCAATCGTCGGGGCCCGACTGGTGGGCAAATCACTGATGCTGGTTAAATATGTGGAAGACCACTTTGTTGATGAGTACTATCCAACCGTCGAGAACCAATACCAAAAAACCATCTCGTTCCGGGGCCAACAATATGAGTTGGAGATCGTCGACACCGCGGGTCAGGACGAGTTTCTGATGGTGGAAGAACTGCAGCTTATTGGTATTCACGGCTACCTCTTGGTGTATCTGGTGGCACTGCGCCAGCTGTTCGAGTTGATCGAGCTCATCCGCGATAAGATTATCAATGTGGTAGGGGGTGGCGTCGGGCAGGTACCCATGGTTGTTGTCGGCAATAAAAGCGATCTTGACATGCAACGGGTGGTGCTGACCACCGAGGGCCAAAAATTGGCCCGGGACTTGCAGTGTGGGTTTGTCGAAACCAGTGTCAAGGACGGGCTCAATGTCACCGAAGCATTTGCAATGTTGATGGAAAAAATAGAGGGAGACAAAGAAAGCCTGGGGCTGTGCATAATTGTATAGAAAGAATTTGCTATGATGTTCGTAATTCATTAATCTATAAAGAGCCATTAAAACTCGTATCAAACGAGCAAGTTCTCCACTGCCATCTTCTCCAACTCCTTACTTTTCCTCTTCCCTGACAGACGCCCTCCTGGCTGTTCGTAACCCAAGCAAACCTTCTTCAGTCGTTCGCAATTATGACACTTTGGCTTTCTTTCATCGCATTTAATCCGGCGCTTTCGGCAGGTCAAACAACCTGTCCGGGTCCGGCGCTTGATCACTTTTCGCTTTTCGGGGTATTCAAGGGGAAAGTGAGCAAAAGCTGGCAGCACTTGAGGCATATAAGGGTTGTACATCATAACCTGGCCCGGTTCTAGCGGCCCGGGAGGTGGTTGGGTAGACGACGCCACGTAGCTCATGGGAGTCATGGGAGGTGGTTGTTGCGGGAACACCAGACCAGCCGGCGATGGCACCAGCGCTGTCAGGGTGATCGGCAGCACCACCCGGTGGGCATTGGGGGGTTGGGGGGTTAAAAACGGCACCAGGCCAAACAGAGCGTAAACCGAATTCAGACGCTGTTGAGGTCCATGGGGCCCGTAAAAGTAATCCAGGGCAGTGGCCTGTCCCGGAGACAGCAAGGTCAGCGGGGGAATTGACTTGAATTGGACGGTTTGGGGTGCAGGCACCAGTGACGGAACTGGGTATGCTGGATCAAGCGGCAGCATTGGCGGCTTGATCAATTCGTGGACACTGGGTAACATCATTGACTTTGGTGGCTCTGTGCGATCCCGTTTGTATTTATAGGGTCGACCTGGTTTGCGGCAGTCATTGCATAGTCACACTGGCGCAGATTACTATTTTATTTTTTCCATCACAATCATATGCATAGTATTTTTCGAGGGTCCAGTTGTTATTTTTGAAGGGGTCGGGCAGAAAATACTAGGAAAAAATATATATATTTTGCGTTTGCAGCATATGGTGAGACGTCATGTGCAGGGGCAGACCAATGTCATCTACCGGCATTCACGCTAGAGTTTAGGCAGGTTCTCCCGTTGTGTTGATATTATTCTGTAGTCAACAAAAACCGTACCGGACTCCCGAAACGACAACCAGGGGTGAGGCGTAAGGGTCCGTTCCTTACTATTTGACAATCACCTCATATCACGACCAGCCACTATCACCGTGTTTACAACCAAATGGTATGCTTATCACCACATCACCCTCCACACTACGAAGTACTATTCTGCGCCTCCCCCAACTCAACTACTAACGTCACCACTATCGACGTGGCACTCGCACTAATGGTGGTTGTTGCAACCGGCAACTGCTTCAAACATGATTTTTCATCACTTAGCATGGCTACGCGAGCACTACCGAAGGTGAGGACAAGTGGTCAATGTGATGATACTTGTTCACTGCACCTACGGCGTACGCGATGGCCAAATTACGACGTGCATAAACGAAAGGAGCCAAAACCCCGAATTTGTGGATAAAAAATGATCAACAATTTAACCAAGCTATCGAGAAGGAGACGTGTAAATACATCGTGTTAACCTAATATTGTTTGAAAGTGTCCAAGGTATGTTATGTTGACCATATCTGCATTTGCGTAGTTTCATCTTATTTTCACGCACCGCAAATCGCGCCATTCACCCCACCAGCAAGGCTGAAATTTGCTAGCGGTAAGCTGGTGCTGTTCGAATAGGGTATTTTTTGTAATTAACCGCCGCTTCCAAAAGACCTGTCCAGCATTTGCCGTCGGTAGCAGGGTATGTTGTTGGATACAACTGGTTTTGTGTAACTGACATCGGTTACAAAGATTGCCGAGAACTAACAAAGATGGGGAAAACGAATATTAAACGGGGTATAGCTGGACCAAGCCAACTATTATTTCCCAATGTACCCGTGTAATTCCATACGTACTCTAGCGCCATAAGATCTGGCAGTGATGAGTGCCCCTTCCGGCCACATCAGCGAGAAGCCCAACATTGGCTAATTTTTCGCCAGTGTATACCCGTTAATCTACCCCTTCCAATAAAGTTTTACCCCCTCTCGTTTATCCCCTGATCAATACACGGGAACTATACCCGCACCATGATGCCCCACACCCAACTAGGCCAACTCCGATTATTCAGCACTATTTTCTAAGCAACAGCAATGAGGTCTCGCGTATTCGCTTACATTATTAGCACCCAGCTGCAACTTCATCCACACCTATTCTATACTCCATGCCGCGACGATCTCGACTATCTTTTAGATGGATCGGAAGCTAAATGATTTATTAACCTTAATTTCACTATAATACAGGAGGTTAGGAAAACCACCCATCTCCAAGCCAGGTTTATTTTCCCCAGCCATTAGCAACCCGGGCTATTGTTTCAACCGGGTATTGCAGCTACTTATTTCAAAGATCTAGGCGATGGCTACTCTCCTGCAGACAACCGATTGTGTTTAATGTAGTTTATCATTCCCCCCCTTCAGTGGTCAAAGGGCGGGAATGTGGGCTCGGAAATGTGTCATGCCAGGAGACTCTCACCACCCGCGTTCTCCTCGCTACCGGGATATTTCTCGGTATGCACTGGCTACAACAATAATATAAAGCTATGTTTGTAGCTCGGGCTCAGCAACAATCGTGCTGCTGGGTTGCATATTTTGCGCGATTTTTATGTAAGAAAGATACACGGGAAATGATAATGGCAATGTCAATGGGAACGGGGGGAGCCCATTAACAAAAATTGGGATGGCACCTGTGCCCTGTCACCTTAAATTCCTTTTTTCGCTCTGGGGTAATAAGCCTCATTTCCTCGGGGTTCCCCCAGGTTAACAATTCGCTAGATCCCTGCCCAGCTTGCTAATACATATCGCAATGAAACTAGACGCTCGTAATCACGTGTTGTATATTCGACACGCAATTTAGAAAAGCCATTGTTCTAAACCGACCAAATATAACCTCAATAGAATAGAATCTTCACTGGCCAGAGATTGAGACAATGATGTCACTTGGGGTGCCGCTTCGGTTTCATGTAGGCTAATGGTCAGCTAATTGTCGCACCATGAAGAGGGGGGGATAATTGCGGGGTGTACGATTAACGATGCATGAATGATGATTATTAAAAAAAACAATTCTCCCCCCCCTTTCTCCTCCACCCCCTAACACAAGATGTACCGTTACACAAACATCATTTTTAGCCAAGATTGGTGACGCCCAATCTAATTTGTAAGCGGGCGCTGCATGCACTCCGATATAGTGAGATTTTGGGTAATTTTAGACGGGAGCAAAACATCAGCCCATTCCGTAATTACCTCTGTTATCTTTTGTTCAAGCAGTCGTACCATGTTATTATCTACCCAATAATTGCCCTGACGGGAATTTTCTACTTTGCCATCTCTCCTACACAGTAGTCCAAAATAAAACTCTCCTCAACCATATCGTCTAGTCTCTTGTAGTGCCGTTCGTTGTAGGACACGAGAATTTGGAGCATCTTCACCAATTGCGGAACTCGGTGGAGTTCTTCCACCAGTCGCAGCTCCATCACCACCGCCAATAGCCGCTGGGCGGGTTCAAAGTGGCGGAAGTTGGTGTTCCAGTCCCGGATCTTCTTAAGCACGCTTACGAGCTGGTCGTCGGTCAACTGGCTTATCACCGTGGGAAGCACCTCGGTATTGTCACTAGCAATAATTTCTTCGACAACAGTGTAAAGACGCATTGAGTGTCCTAACGTAAGCGCAAGGAGAAACGCATCCTGCCAATTATTTTGTCCCATGAGTTTTTCAAGCTTTTGTACATCCTCAATCCGTTGCCGCTCTTGTTCCTGCTTTTCTAACAATGAAGAATCGGTGATGTCTTCCCATTGTACCAATTTCCCATCGGCATCCCCGGTGATGATCAGTTGTGGCTCATCATCTGTAGTACAGACGGCCCAGATCCGATTGTCGTGTCCGTCCAATGTGGCCACGGCCTCGTCTCGGTTCCAAACCTTTACTAATCCGTCGGCACCCGACGTCACCACTTGCGGTTGCTCGGAGTTGATCCACACAGCCCGTTGGACACTATTGGTGTGGCCTTCCAATGTGGCAGTACATGTGAACAGGGTAACCAGCCAAATCTTAGCCGTCTTGTCCCCCAGCGCGGTCACCACCTCGGGGTCCAGCGGCAGGAAGCTAACGTCCCACAACCCCCGCTTGTGGCCCTTAAGAATACCGAGGGTTTCCCCCAGCTGGACGTCCCAGATCTTGGCGGTCTTGTCGTACAGGGCAGTTGCTAGCATGGCATCATTGGCAGAAATAGCAATGGCATTGATTTCCTTATCGTGGGCCCGTCGGGTGTAACTGGCAGTGGTATGGTCACCAGGTGCCACCGCCCACTTCTTAATAGTATAATCGGCACCGGCGGTAATAATGAATTTCTTGGATACTGCCAATGCAACCGCTGACACCTGGCCAGTGTGCCCGGAATACAGCGAATGGAAAATCCATTGCCCATTCTCATATTTCCACACTCTCGCCAGCCCGTCCTTCGATGCCGTAGCCATCCATTCGCCATTAACATCCACCTGATTCAAAAGGTCAGTGTGCCCCGCAACAAACTCCACAGCAAGCGGACGGTCACGGTGGACAATTCTCACCGCAGGGGCGTTGGTAGCAAGAATAAGTGACAGATCGGGACCAGTCTTGCAATCAGCAATAATCCCGTGGTTCCCTGCCAATGTAAGTTCAGGCGCCAACCGGTCTTTGTCGTAATACACAATTGTTTGGTCACTGATGGTGGAAACCAACGAATGACCTAAGTCCACTACATCAATCATCACAAGCTCTTCTGAAGTTTCCACCGGCTGTTCAGTAGTGGCAACAACCTTTAGCAGCAGTGCCCGCCACACCCGCAACTGGTTGAGATTACCAGCAGTATAGAAACAGAGGTCGGAGTCAAATTCAAAAAACCCACACAGCTCCACCAGCTCCTTAGCCGGGATAACTTGGGCAGGCTTAAACAGTTTGGAATAAAGAATAATCACCTCATCTCTCCCCGCCAGCACCATCAGGTACTTCGACAGATCGGCATGTTCTGGGTTGACAAACCCCAAACCTCTCACGGCGGCAGTATGTTCGTTCAACAGGTGGATCGCTTTACGCTTTACCAAATCCCACACTTTAATCGTCCCCATGATATCCCCCAGCCCAAGCAAAAAGTTTTGAGCCGAGCCGTTATTAAACAGCAACGACGACACGGTTGTCCCGTGACCCTTGAGCGAGTGTGTCACATATCCCCCAGCAATGTCCCACACTGTCACCACCCCATCGGCACCACCAAATGCAAAAAGCAGCAGCCTGGCATCGGCAGCGGCAATGTACACCGGAGACGATAACCGATGCGATTTGACCACTTCTTGCTCTTCAATATCCACAATCCGTAATTGCTGTGATTGGGAAACAATCGCCGCCCACTTCCCATCGGGTGACACCGTGACTGCAGTCACCGGCTCGCCGTCCCCTTCCATTCTCCACACGATCTCTTGGGCAGCGGCATCGATAAAACACACGTCTTCATCCTCGGGGGTAACAAGGACGGATTCCAGCACACCTGGTTGGATATTCCCCGTATACCATGCTGAAATGGAGGTATTCTCCTTAAAACTGGTCCGAACCACCATTTGAGAGATGAGTGCGATGAGCACGAACTTTATCTCGAGCGAGCATAATCGACCAGTGAGAGGAGAAAAACTACAAATAGGTAATGTGGAATAGAGTGTCTATGATATTTATATAGTGATGCCGTGACTTTTTGCCGTGTTTTTCATAAACAACTCGAGGTAATCTTCAATACCCCAAGACGGCTTTCCAAGCAAGTCACCTACAACCCACTGCTTGAAGCGGACAACTAGGAACATCATGTCCGAGAACCACAACGCAGTACTTATGAAAAGGTTTTGGCCCCAAGTGAGATCGGAGTTTTGGATCGAACACCGAGTCAAGATATTCATCCGATTGACGGGCAGCCCATACTGCTGATTCATGTTTTGCATCATCCGTTGGGTTCGGGTCAAAAAAATAAGCTGGAGGGGAAACTTCAGCTCGTCCTGTAAGAATTCGCCTAGTAACGTCTGAATAGTACGGTCATCCTCGATTTGCTGTTCTGGTGGCTTCAGAACAAGGTATGTCGGCTTTAACAGAATCACCAGTGCAATAAGCTCAAGTGAGTTGAGCCCCCAATTGTTGGCAATGTCTTGCATGTCATCGGAGTTGGCAATAAAAATATCCAGCCAAAGCCTCTGGTACTCCTTTCGAAACTTTGAGGGAATATCGGTGTAGAGGCCATGGTCCAAGATCACCAACTGCTGCTTCCCAGATTCGAGACGCCGGACTTTAAGATTTCCGGGGTGAGGATCGGCGTGAACAAATCCGTAGTTGAAAATCTGACGTCCAAACACATTAAGAAACGTGTTTAGCAATTTAGACGCCAGAAAATTCTTGGCCACTTCTTCGGTATCTGTCAACAGAAGCCCGTCGATCCATTCTGACACTAACACCCGCAGAGTACTAACGGAGGAATATACCTTGGGAACATACACCTCCGCTGCCAAACCATCGTTAGCAAAAGCTGACATGAGCCTCTGGCCATTTTTCGCCTCGTTTTCAAAGTTTGTTTCCTGACTAATTTGGCTGGAAATATACTTCGTAAACATCAGAAACGGAAAGTCAAAGACAAAGCCATAGAATTTACTGATGGTACGGTACACCCATAGATCGACCACAATCTGGTTGGCGATGTATGGGTGCTGTACCTTGACAGCCACCTCTTCCCCCAGATCAAGAATCCCCCGGTACACCTGGGCAATACTTGCCAGGGCCACTACATCGCCAACAATCTTAAATCCCCATGGGTTACCCCCATACTCCCTGTCCAACATCGCCTTGATATCTCGCCAGGAATCCTGGGGAGCGTTATCATATAATCGAGCAAACCGTTTTTGGTACGCCACCGGAAAAAGCGGGCCTTGGTTGGCGATAGCCTGACCGATCTTAATGAACAATCCCTTGTTCTTGGTCAACATGTGTAAAATACGCTCCGCACAGTCTTCATGGATCGCTTCCACTGCCAGCTGGTTCTGGTAGTCGGCGCGAGCATATCTGATACCGACGTAGGTCAAAGTGTAGAGGGCCCGTGTGCCACGGGAGAGCACGTCGTCATGTGTATGGTCATATCCATAAGTTCCTATCCCTATCGTCGCAGTAGTTAGCGCCACCCGTGCGTATCGCTGGGACTTCATGTGGAGCAAAGTGGGGGATTGCGTGATGGCCACTCAAATGCTGTGAGCACCACCACCAGTGATAACGACTAATTTACACGAAGATCATGTATGACGCCAGATTAGGGCGTATTTAACCCGATTGTCAGAAAGGGGTATCCAGCCCGGTTAATGATTATCTGATAAATGACGACGTCTACCGCTTCTGAAAATAAACTTTTCGCTTGGTATTTGCATATGCAAAATAATCAGTAACAAGGTTCTTATTGCAAATTCGGGACAGATTAGGTTACGCCCGTCGGCTATTATTGGGGGTGGTGCATAGGTTAACTTTAAAGTGTAGTAAGCACCCTGTGTTACTCCCCGTTATCCGATTTCCTCTGCTAGGAATCACCTCCAATTTCAGGTCCACTACGTTTATTAGATTAATTCCAAGGGCGACTTTCTGCGAACGCACGTATAGCGGGCGTTTACAATAGGCGATAAAAATATGCCCAAGCGACAATTTTGGGGGATACAATAAGAAAAAGAAAGTTAAATGGGGGTTTGCCTGAGATAGTGGTAGTCGCAACCCTATTGAGGAGGGCCTTTGATGTTATTGTATGCTACCAGAATTCCCCATACAGTAACCGCCCTAATTGAACTTAAATGCGGGAAACTAGCTAAGCTTAAAATAACCGCTGGGGAACTACAATCGTAGTGGGACCCGGGTGAACCTAGTTGTTTCGCTTAAACAAATTGAATTTTATACCTCACCACTATCTGTCCCTCATGGCCAGAGGTAAAATTGACGGAGAAAACAGAATAAGCTAATTCTGTTAAAAACGATAGCAACGGAAGCTGGCCGGCCTAGCCCTGACAATACTAGTGTCTGCGGGGCTGAACTAACGAGAGGTATTATTTCTATGCAAGGGAACTGATTGTCTGTTCTATTTCATTGAGCCTAGAAAAATAGAACAGCACAACCACACCCCCTCAGTATGTCTCTGCCGTGAAACTTGTGTGGCTATCAGTAGGCGACATTCTGGGAGGTTTTTTCGCGCGCAGTCCAATCATCGCACGTACCAATATGGCCGAATTAAAGAGTACTCAGGTGCCAGTGGCGACGCCAGTGGCGGAAAAGCCCGTTGTGGTCAATACCGTTCCCAAAGTGCAACCCAAGCCTGTTGTGTTGAAGAAGACCGTGGCTCCCCGCCGTGTTGGTGCGTTCAGAGGTGCTTTCACCGGGTTCTTGCTTGGGGTCACCGTCACCGGGGCCGGCGCTTATTACTATTTGTTGGATGAATACAGAAAGTCCAACAACGTGATTCTCGCTGACATTCTTGCTTTGCAATCGTCAATTGCCAAGCTTGAAGACCAACAAAACAAGTAGGTAGTGCATTGAGCATTGTGTATATTTAATCAATGTCGTTTACGAATACTATTTACAATTGGGTGACAAACGTGTGTGTGTTGGTCACAAGCTCTTCAAATTTATCAAAGTCCATAGCCACGTCGTCGGCAACCACGATCTCATTGCGACGGCCGCCTAGACGCCCACCTTCCACCAATGTATGTTGGAGCACCAACCCATTATAGTCAAATTCAGTCAGTCGACGCACCTCCATCAGCACGTACTTGTATTCGGCCACACTGCCATCAGGCATCGTCACCATGAGAGTGTGATAGACGTCAACTGGCAGGCTAAGATTAAGTTTTGACTTTTCCAAAAACTTATTAAGGCCAGGTTGACTTCTGAGGTGGTAGCCACGGGTGTTTGTTGAAAGAATATCATCAATGGATACCGGGGTAGGGTTTTCTTCCTCTGGCTCGCTCTCTTGTAACAATGACTTCAGCAGTTGAAAGCAAACCTTGAGATCAGCCTTATTTTCGGGTAATGACACATACACGGAATTTTCTGCTTCCACCGCTACCAAATCGATGGTGTCCACTTCCAATCTCATGCTGTCCGATACCATCCCCGTGAGTACAACCGGGGGGAAATTCTGGGCCACCTGGTTGTCATTCCAGGGCAGGGGAACAAAATGAAGCTGTATGTGGTGATTGCATGGCTCTTGGTTCGTCAGATCATCTGGTTGCTCCCATAATGGCCTCAGCATAGCCTTGTCGCATACCAACGGGGCATTGGTGTCGAAGCAAACGTCACCGTTATCATCGACTGCCATTGTTCCCATCGTTACCGTGACAATTCCGTCTGTGGACACCCCCAATTTATCCCAAATCTCTGCTACAGGAGGCTTGGTCAGTTGGATCAGCCCAAGAACCCGCTGGGCTTGTGATGCAAAGTTGGGGATAGTGGTTGGCTTCTTTGAGTTATCGATCTCCTTCATTGACAAGTCTCCTTCGGCGGTGGCTTTGGTGAGGTTTTCCAATGCAGCATCCACGATCAGAGATGGTGACATGGGGATTGTAGACTTTGTACACCAAAGGTTGTGGTTGCGGTGCATCCAGTCCAACGCATCCGAACGGAAAGGAAGTTTGCACAGCAGGGCAGTAGGCAGCAACACAACCAGTTCTCGGGTGAATTTTTGTTTGATGGATTTAGCTTGCTGCCATATTAAAAGCCGTTGAGCCAAGTCTAGCTGCTTCTTGTTGAGAGATGTCATTTCCACCCCCGTAGCTGTCTTGTTCAAGTAAACATCGGTGTTTGCAGCAACATCATCTAATGAGGTATTAGCTTCCAAATGACCCCATCTGACCTTTCTGTTAAGTGCTGATGATAACGTATGCTGTAAGAGTACATCTGCAGAATCAACTTGACGACGCGTACCCTTAAATTTGATTTCTGACAGCGACAGGTTGAATTTGATGCCAACGCCAGTGGCTGAAAGATTTTTGACAATATCCCGGTTTCGTATCAACAAGTGTAGATGCCACAGATCAAGTTTAATCCGTTTTTCTGTGGTGAAATCGTCTAAGGTAGTAGTTCCATTATTTTGAACATTCCATCCATCACGGATGATGGCAGTTGCCAAATGCAATTTGTTGTCTTTGGCCCGAGTGGCAATGAACTTGCTGGCGTATGACCGCAACTGGTTGGCAGTAAACAGCGCCGTCAACTGCTTTACCAAATTATCAAACTGGCCGGGAGAGAGGGAAGGTGTATCAGGACGAAGACTGTCAACACCATCAATGGAAATTTCATCATTAACAAACATGTCAAACCGGGGGGTTGGCGAGTTTGATTTCACGCCGTCGGCATCATCCTGCTTTGGCTTGCGGATAAGTTTTGCTTGTTTGGGAGAAAGAAACACCCGCTTATCGGCGGCGCTGAGTTTTAATGTGGGCTTTTCATGAAGTAGCTCATGTGTCGTTTGCGGGATGGGTACTCGTTGCAGGTACCACCGCCAACTCCTTATCATCATCTACTACAAAATCACCAGTGGTGCGGCTCAACGCGATGAGGGAGGAAAGGGTCCAACGAGCATCAGCCCGACGAGTTTGCTATTTGGGAATTACAATCTGTCAGTGACGTAATATTAAATGATGTTTGCTGTCTACGTCAAAATGAAATTCGTGATCTTTTGGTGACGACTCACTGGTCGCATAGTTACTAACTGGACCTGTTCGATTTCTCCCCCTGGCAATTTATAACCGCGATACATTCGACAACAACCCCAAGCAAGAAAACCTTCTGCACTATGGCTTAAGTTTTTTTTATTTTCGGGGACGTTACCTAACTTGAGAAAGGTGCTATGTTTTTGCACTTAATCAATTTAAGTTGGGGGTGGGGGGCAACGTTTGTTCATTCTGCTTGCGTCGTAAACTGCAAAATTACGATTAAGCAATAGCGACAATCCCGAACAGGGTTGTTGTTGTATTTGTAAAACTGACCAAACAATCTATGCTAATCGATTCCTTTGATTTAGACCCTGCATCATTTGAAAAGTGGAGGAACTGTTCCCCCAATGATATTCATATTTTGCCGCCCAGAGGATGAACTATTTTTTGCTCGCTAGTTTTGCCGAGCAATGCTCCTTTCTTATGTCTGTCTATCTTGACGCAGTCAGGTGTAGGCGGTTCATGAAGGAATGAGTAATACCCACCATGTGCCATCAGCAAAGGTACAAGGTCGTGCGCGACGGAAGAACCACTATAACAAATCTGTAGGTTCTCATGGCATGGTTTTCTTATAGTATTTTTAGTCGATTCCACCACCCGTTTTCCTTTGTATGACGATCGTCTACCCCCAAATTTAAACTTTATTAGCGTTTACTTACTGTTCAGTTACCCAATGTAAAAGGCAAGAGTTTGCGCCTGTCGGTTATCTGGGCGGCCGCTTACGGTCCGATGGTGGTGGCATACTCCAGTGACTTACATAGAAACCCTTAAGGAAGCTAAATTTTTTGCGTACCCCTGGTGGTCATAGGTCTTCCCTACTGAATTTGGGCAATTGTCCGCACAGTTTGATCGTCGACGCACACAGCCTCGGGTATATTTTGCTGCCCAGAGCAGTTTAACACTGTGCATTTGCGACAAAACGTTTCCAAAATTTAAGCTTGTATACATTACGACATCTTGCGATAGCCGAGGCGGCAAGCGAACTCTACTTCCGCGTCTAACTACCAAAACCAGTAATGGTTTTGGCAGCTTGTTCACAAAGTGTAGAGCTTGGCACTACAACCATGGTACAAGAACCAGCAACTGGTAACAAACACTACTCATGAGGTCACAAAGATTCCAGATCAGATTTCCTCAGCTGGGCCTGTCCGCCTTAAATTCCACAGAAACATACGCCATGGACCTTGCATGATAACGAATCCCAATATATTATCCGAATTTAAGCATGGCATCTGACATCGATTTCAAACTAACATTTTAAAAACAACAGTGACCTAAATGCAAGATGGACTGGGGAAATGAGGGCACACTACTATACCATTATTGTGTAACTTGGCAAAGCTCGAATCCAAATGGTGACGAATGGCATTACCGTTTGGACATACCTTACTGTTTAGAATTGTCAGCGGTGATTGTCTCCCTGTATCAATATCGTTTATAGATAACCCACGGCACAATAGGTCCCAGAATTCAAGGCAGCAAAACACGTTTATAGTGACATGCAAGTTTGGCTTAATGGCGTTGATGCATCAAAGGATGAAACCGGCTCAAAATCACTTGAAAATTTTGCTGGTATAGCATTCGAAGATTTCATCTCTGGGGTAGATTGTGAAATTCCACTTTTGGAAATGGAAGACAAACTTTTGATGATAAGGAATCGGTTATCGGTGGCGCTCGCCTTCACATGCCGTTAAACCTCTATCAGCATCTCTTACGAATGCCTTCGCTTCTCGCTTCCCCGAAAAAAAGTCCGAAGGGTGCCGTGACTGCGTGGGGCCAGTATTGGAAAGGAAAACTGAAGCGAGAAAGGTCATCCTAAGCGATATAGGTGGGGGTATAAAGAAATGACGGGCCCCACACTTCAATACCATATCTCCAATGTATAGATTTTCTGCAGGTGTACGAGTGGCTCCCTTGCACTCTCGGCGATTGGTGGCTGGCTTCCATTCAACCACTAATAAGAACAACACCGTCAGAGTAGCTTCCCCAGTGGAGCAACAGGTGATTGCTACTCAATCCAAGCCTTTGACCAATGAGCATCTTAAGAACTTTACTCCCTCAGAATTGTTCTCCTTCCTTTGTATTGGCATGGCAACTTTGAACAAGCCGATTTTGAATGCTTGCATCAAGGCTTTCCCATATGTGCCAATGTGGATGATTAAAGCATTTGTTTACAAGATCTACTGTGGCGGTGAAACTATTGAAGAAGTGAAAAAGACCGGTGAGCGGTTGGCTAACCAACGGGGTATTAATAACATGATGATTTCATTGACAATTGAGGCCTGCGACGGTAACGACAATGTTGATCCCGATTACATTGTGTCGGAAACTGCTCGTTCGGTTACGGAAATCTTGGCTCCCCATACTGAAAAGATGATTGAAACCACTGGCAAGGACATCAACCAAATTCCCCCCGGTTATGTGGCATTGAAGCCTACTGGTTTTGCTCGTGATGCTGCTAACGTGTTGCGTTACTACAACACCTCCAAGAAGGCCGAGTTTAATGAGTTGGTTGAAAAGGCCCTGGTGGTCTTGCAAGCGATTAATGAGGCCAACAATCAACTTGCCGCCAAATACCCCTCCCGCGTGGCTCCATTTGTGGTTGGTGTCGTTGATGCCGAAAAGTATGAATTGCAAGAAGGTGTCTACGAGCTCCAAAGACGGTTGTACAAAATGTTTAACAAGTTGAATCAACCGACTCAAGTGGTGGGGACTTTGCAAATGTATTTGTCGGGTTCGGCTCAGTTATTGGCTAAAGAAGAACAACTTGCTAAGGAAAACGGCTACCGGTTGGGGTTGAAGTTGGTCCGTGGTGCTTACATTCACTCGGAACAAGACCGCCTGACTATTATCCACAAGACCAAGCAAGACACTGATGATAACTATAACAAGGGTGCCAGTTACTGTATCGATCAAATTTTGAGCCAGCTGCAAGCTGACCGTAACACCAGCACCATTGGTCACTTGGTGGTGGCTTCGCACAACGGGGACTCGCTTAAGCTTGCTTCGCAGAAAGTGTTTGGTGATGAAGCACAAAAGGATAACATTTACCAAGCCAATATCGTGTTGGGTCAATTGTTGGGTATGGCTGACAACATCACCCACTCGTTGACCAAGAACTTTGGTGTAACCAATGTTATTAAGTACGTGCCTTGGGGGCCTCCGTTGGAAACCAAGGAATACTTGTTGAGAAGAATGGAAGAAAACGGTGACGCCGTTAGAAATGACAACGGGTGGCCATTGGTTAAGGCTGTGGTCATGGAAGGGTGGAAGCGGATGTTTGCATAGTTACGAATCATGAGAGATCTAGTATCCCGAATAAATACAGCATTACGAATTGAATAAAGCACAAACTTATCCTGCTTAGGAAAAGATTCTTCAAGGAGGCTTTGGTGAAACTAATTTTTGCACCATGACTACAAAATTAGATGCTAAGCTTAAGCCCTGAAATGCTTATTTTTTGAAAGGCGATCGAGGGCGGGAGAAACCAGGAACAAAGTCACCCCCAGTGCATGTCCAGCCGGAAATTGGAGGCGGCCAATGACTATGGTATATAGCGTTTTGTTTGCTAAGTTACCATGAAGTTTCTTGCAAATTATTATCGCATATAGTATTTCTTAGCTGTTGCATTTACCTATGCTTTAGGTTTTGTGCAACAAAGCCACCTTTTATAATAATAAACTACTGTTACTTTGGAAAGCGTAACGCATGTGCATTTAAAGATTTGATATTGAAATGTTTGTAAAGTTTTTTTATATTGGTTTGAATTATATTCTGAAATTGATAAAACCCTATTTTCATACTTGTAGATATTTCAGAAAATGTGAGAAAGCTTGAGAAATCAGTACTGACGTTCGAACCAAAGCACCTGAGATTGGTGAACTATTAAAAAAGTTATGAAGTAACAATTAGCACGAAGAAATAATGAATATCCATTTGTCAGCAAAAGAGAAATATGGCCACCTTTGTGGATGAACCAGAACGGTCTATAATTCCGGATCAATAATGTGCGGGAAAATACTTCACAAATTATCGCTAGATATGGCCAAATAATTGGTTGGACATAATGTATCAAGTTACTCCTATTTATGGGTTGCCAACTAGCAGGAAAATGTCCGACTAAATTGTCGCTTTGCGGTAATAAAGATGAATGCGCAGGAAAGAGATACCCAAGGAGGCTAGAAAACTGTATAAACTACATAGAAAGTACCACAAGAACTACCCGAATTTTTCTACTTGTAAACCTTTACAATATGAGCAATACGCGTATAGGCAGCTTTCCATACAAATTAACGTTTAACATGGATAAGTGTCAAAATATTGACTAGACGTCAACTGAAAAACACGGACGACGGGAGAGAGAAGCACTCACCACGTCCATACGGTTTGTTTCCAAATTTAGCATGGTGGATGGTAGCTAGTGTAGGTGTAGGATCCCGTCCTTATACGTCATGACGGATAAAGTCGTAGTTTCTGTACATAATCCCCGTTGAGCATGGCCAACACAATACATTACCTCCTTATGAAGTCAAAGTGATAAAAAAGATTTTAACAACTCATCACGGCAATCCGATTCTCGGAAATTTTTCTTTCTCGTAGAGTTGACGAATAATACAGTCGGGAGATTGCATAGCTATCTCATCATCCACCAGCGACAAGTGTCAAGCCTGGAAGGACCAAGCAAGGAATAAGAACATACTACCCTATAAGACATCCTACCAAATTATCTACTAATTATTGGTTTGTCTTAATATCCTCATGTACTTAATATTGTTTTTAATCAAAATGCTTAGTGTAATCACACAACAGCTATACTTCAATAAAATATTAAAGCAGACGCGTCTAGATCTTTCCATCATCCTTAACCAACACAAATCTAACCAGCCCAACATCACTTCTAGCATTCCTCATTAAAAGTAGGGCGCGCGAAAAATCCCATCAGAAAGTACTGCCCCTATGAGAATAAGTGCCCGGGTAAACAAGGGCCAGCACTCGAGGTGGGCTACCGATACTCTTTATGGCTATGACAACGAAATCCCAGAAGACTTTGTCCAACCTCGAAAGCGCCGGAGAACAATAGAAGACGACGAGGTACGGTGTACTCCGTGCGGCACAACGAAAGAAAACTACGACGACACCAACGATGTAGGGGGTACATTTGTTCTTTGCGAAGAGTGTAGCACCTGGCAACATGCCAAGTGTATGGGATTTGTCGATACGATTCCCGAACGGTACGTATGTGACGTTTGTCAAAGAGACTTGGATGTGAAATATAAACTGGAACCACATCGGGCGCTGACCGCAAAGGCATTTTTCAGTTACTTTAAAAACTGTTTCCCGGCTGACCACAAGTTTGAAGGCGATGACACCGCAGAATTGGTGGCCCGCAAATGGGCGTGCGAGATTGAACTGGTGTTATATAATGAGTATCCCAAATCAAAGTACGGTGCAGAACTGCGTCGGATTTTATTTTTGCTTAAAAAGAACTTTATGCCCGATCTCATTGCCGGCACTATCACTTTTGCCGAAGTTGTCAAGAAGACCCCCGAGGAAATCAATGCCCTGATTGCCGCGGTGAAGCTGAAGCTCAAGGAAGATATCAAGAACCATATTATTGGGCCATCACATTTGGAAGCATTGCGGCAAGAACAGCGGGAAGCGGAAGCGGCGGAAGCTGCAGCAGCCGACCTTGTGGTGCGGCTGGTGGACCACCGTCAATTTGCTTCTTCCGAAGCCGAGATTGCGACGCCGAAAATCATCCGGCCGGCACTGCCATCTCTGAACCCCACGTTTATCAATCACGGTGACGATGATGACGACGACCATGATGACGACGACCACAATGACGACGACGACGCACAGGCCGCCAATAGCGAGCTGCTGCTGCTGTCACTGCTTGAGTCCGTCCAAACCCCCCTGACGGTGGCCACTGAACCCCCATCCATAGCTCCTTCTATCTCTAAACCTCTCTGGCATGGTGAAATCACTTTCCCGGACTTTGCCAGCTTTAACGGCCAAGGGATGTTTTACTCTAGCTCCCTTGGTGGTGGTAGTCCCCTGGCCACATCTGTGGCCAAGGAGATCATGCGGCATTCGGGCTACCTCGTCGAGGGCAGGCTTGATCGACGCAAAGCCGATTCTTACCTCGATGTGGTGATGCAGTCCCGTGATTTATATGCCGTCAAGATTACTGGTTCCGATAGTGGGTATCAGAAGTTGTACGATTATTTGTTGTACAAAAACAAGGTAGGGGTCTTGAACAATCGGCCGCAAAACGTCAAAGACAGTTATCTCATGGCCATTGACTTTCGTGACATTAATGCCCCCGCTTGGGTCCAGCACTTAAAGCAGGCCGACGAAATTGGCATGTTTGCTGTGTTTGTGGTGAGAAGGGAACCCCGAGAAGAGAAGTTTGAAGAGTTGTTGAAGCAATTGTGATTGCACTTTTACGAACGTTACGAATTATATAGATGTACTAGTATAACCATAATTGGTGATAGGTGTAAGGTGTAAAAGGTAGCTACCGCAACTGAAGGGTTGATTTGATTGCAAGAATTGTGTATGTAAATTGTCTATGTGAATGTATGTATGTAACTGTTGAAAACCATACAGTAGACGCGCACTTTATCATGGCGGATGACCGCCAATTCAGCTTACTCCAGATGAAGCAGGAGGAAATAAGGAGAGGCGACGAATCCCATGAATTGCTTCAGATATTACCCCGCAAGCGGCTGCGACCAGTGAACATTACCGAATCCGAATCTGAAGCGAGTAGTGTTGAAGATGCCCATGATAACAATTACCCCCCTGCGGATTTTCCAACGGTTCCAAAGTTGACGAAACAATCTATTTTTAGAGTTGACGATGAAACGCCCCCCACTCTTCCCATGGTGGGGTTGCCTGAAGGGGTTACTGAGGATTCCCCCTTCAGGAGACAAAATTACGCACAGGAGAGGGGAGATGAAGATGAAAAACGAGGAATCGACGCCTCCAAACCAGGAGACATGTATCTAGAGGAAACGTTACCAGAGTATGTGTCACTAGGAGAAACACAACTAATTGAGAAAGCCGAGCTACGAAATACCCAAGAGGTTGATGTTCAGAAACAGCTAGCCGATACTCAGAAACAGCTTGCGGACACTCAGCAAATCAATGGCCAAATATTACCACACATGGCTCCAGAGAAAATATTGTCTACGGAAATAGAACTGGATGATTTTGAACTTTCACCTTTTGCAGAAACTCAAATAATAACTTCTACCAATTCCTTGCCTAGATCTCAAGAGGTGGCGGAAACCCAATTGATTGCATCGGATGCCCAGGAAAAAGTAAATGGAAGCACTCAGCCTTTACAAGTACGAGTTGATGGAGGTGGCATGATGGCGCTGGAAGCAAATGCTACTGAGGAACGTGAAACTCAGGTGCTTCCTCTGGAACCCGAAACTCAAGTGATTCTTCCTCTGGAAGCTGAAACTCAGGTAATAGCCAAATCAGAGCCAGATACACAGTTAATAGCCCGATTGGAACCCGATACTCAGGATATAGCCAGATCAGAACCCGATACTCAACGAATTCGACCTCTGGAGCCTGAAACCCAGGCATGGAGTCTGCAGGCTGATACCCAGCTAATATTGCCGGAAACTAATGCGGTAGATGAAAGAATCCCTACTGGCCGTGGCTTCCTTACTCAAAGTCTGCCCGTTCTCCCGACCACCCCCAAAACCAAACGGATGCGTGTCGCCCACAACCTGCCAGAACTTCCTGATACTTTGGCGGACTCGAATCCTTACTCACCGGCACTGCCAAGAATGCAAACCCAGGCCGATCCTGACGAACTGTTCAATATAGAAACTCAATTCGTGCCACCGTTGGACAAGACACAAACGACCCAGGACCTGGGAATGTGTTTGACGCTGCGATTGATTCCCCTACCACATGAATTCGGCGACGACCAAGATACGCTTCAAAGCTGCATTGAAGTAGCCAATACCCAACTGCTGCCACAAGAGGCGTTTCGAATCCGCGATCAACCGGCCAACCCCGAAATTGTTAATTCTGATGAGGAAACACAGCCGCCAGTAAATGACGCAGAGGACCTGTTGGAGACCCATCAACGGCGAGCAAGCGTTAGCCCCAGGAAACCTCAGTTATTGATGGGCCTTACTCCCGATCTCCGTAGACAACCGTCTTCCCAACAGTTGCATCCCGTCATTGCAGAGCTGCCAGAACCTGAGCTGCTGCCAGTTAGATTGCACTCATTCGCCGACCTGGTTCATTCCGATTCTCAAGGACCACGACCTTCCGAAACCGCCGTTTGGGCAGTATATAACTTCAAGCTTTACCCCGGTATTTTTGTTAGCCGTGACGAATACCAACTGGAGATCCAGTTCATGGACGGAACCTATCTGATAAAGAATGAGGACATCCATCCTTTGAGACTCAAGCTTGGTGATCGAATCCGCACTTTGAAGACAATGTCGCCATTCGTTGTCACCGGCTTGGCAAAGGATCCAGACGGTGATGCTATTGTCACTTGTGAGGGATACAATTCCGTTACCATGGAACGAGAGAACCGCAAAATCAAGTCAGCACTGCAGCAGTCTCAAGTGGTGGCACTTTCCCAATGCAGGTTGGAGTTGGGGGATTGGATGGGACAAAACCTATCTCCCTTGATCAAAACAGCGTCGCTGGCGACACACACCACGAGTATTCGGATACAAACGTCCCCGTCCAAGAAAAAACGGTCACTTCCGCTTGTGGAACCGAAAAAAAAGAACGGCAAATTTGCTGGTATGGGTTTTAGTTTCACCTTTCTCGATGATGACGTTAAAGAAGAACTTGTGGCTAAAATAGAAGACCAAGGAGGGTGGTTTATTTCCCAGGATTTCTATGACTTCCTACTATTTGACAACGTATCAAACAAGTATGTGTTGCCGAAAAATTGCCAACACTTTCATTTCATGGGCATGGTGGCACTGAACTATTGTCGCAGCGCCAAATACCTTCAGGCACTTGCACTTGGAATACCTGTTATCAGTCTGCAGTACATTGCCGATGTATTAAGTAACCGGGCTAGTGTCGATGAATGGTATACTTATTTATTACCTGCTGGCAAACTGACAATGCTTCAAGCAGTACGGTCACTTGACACCTATCACTTTCGACTGTTTTATAACTCAAGACAACTAATGACTCAATTGGGATTCAATGATACCATTATGGCAGAGTATTGTGTGTTCTTGATCACCACTCCCACCACCCCCACGGACTTGCTATACTTTATCCTCCAGCTGTTTGGCGCCGAGGTGGTTGAGTTTAACTCGCTTAACCTTGCGGCAAAGCAAGCCCAGGAAACTTCCGGAGAGTACCGGAGTATTGTTATTTACTACGATACCATCAAACGGAGCAAGAAGCTCCCTGCTCCTGTCCTTGGCATTGATTGGGAATGGGTGGTGCAATGTACTATAAACGGCAAGGCGGGCACTATCAAACAGATAAACTAGACCAATATAAAACTTTCTTTTATTCCTTTAAACAAAAATAACCCAAAACTATCATAACCCTTTAATCAAGTTCATAAACTCCCGGTCATCTCCCATGACCTCCTCTACATCCCCCAAAATATGCTCCGCAAATAATCCCAGCTTAGTGCTACGGTAACCCTCCTGCATGGCTTCAGAAATCAGCGCTTTCCGATGCGACGATTGCTTCACTTTCGGCTTTGGTTTCGATTTCTTGTAAACCTTCTGCCTCAGTGATTCATTAAATATCGGCAACGTCGGGCCCGCCAGCTTGTTGCGGAACGCACCCAACGGAACCTTTGCCCGCTGATTAAAGTCTTGCCAAATCTTAACGTCAGCTTCGTCATCGTCTAGTTCGGAGACATTGAGCAATTCGTCCAACCCGAGGGCAGCATCGTTTTTCGCCACCAGCACCACCAGTTTACGCAGTTTGCGTGGTTCAAGCCCGTCGAGGGTTCTCGTCAGCAACCCATCAATAATACCAAAAGGTTTTGAATCCACCGTCACCCAAGTCCCCAACACCGGAGGTCTGTAGTCAGTGGTGGTGGAACTTAATACTTCCTTAGCCAGCGAGCCTGAGCTGGCCGCGGCCCCAGTACGTGGCAACGATTCGTCGACATCGGTCGACTCCGACGAATTATATCCAGTGTCCACCACGACATCTCCCTCATCGTCCAGAGTGGCAATGGCGTTTTCAAATGAGGTGGCCCGCGCCCGCGCAGCTTCGTCCTCTTCGTCCAGTTTGGTAGAGAAAAAGTAATTCCACATGTAGACATCGTCCTCATCTTCATCCAGGGCATCTTTCAGCCGCGAAGTGATCTTCTCGTGAGGATTGGGGAGGTAGTCATCGTCAAAGTCGATGAGTTCGTTGTCCAGCACTTCGTCTTCAGACTCATCGTCACCGTCAAACCCATTTTCTTCAAATTCGTTGACGAGATATTTTTCTTCCTCTTTAAGAAATTGCGCCTCGTCTGGCTCCAACGAGTCAATGGAATTGTTCCGCGAGCGCGCCTCCGACACCAGCGGCAGGTCCAAAAGGTCGTCTTCCGCATGGAGAGTGGCCAACAATTGATTGTCGTCAAATTCGTACTCGTCGTCCAGCCCCACATCAGTGATTTTAGGAACCGGTAAGTCAAAGTCGACAATGTCCAATGAAGAAGGCAACACGGGGATTTCTGGAGTAGGCAAATCTTCACCAAGGTCTTCACCCAAGTCCTCATCAAGAAGCGGCAACGCCAGCGTCTCCGGTAATTCGGGGGCGGTGTCGAAATCAAAAGCAAAGTTAATATCGTCAGGCAATGCAGCCTCACTCTTACGCCGACCAAATTTGGGGGGTTCAATGCTGGTGGTCAGCAGTTCACCACTGGGCACATCCGAGAGTTCCAGCTCCGAGTCAGACGATGCAATTGCCAGTTCAAACTTTTTGGGCACAAGCGGCCGCCCCGCTTTCTTTGGCGAGTGGCGTTTGGCCTTGTGCTGTTGCTGCAATTTAACAAAATCGACATCCAGGTCCAGCGACAGATCATCACTCAGGTCGTCATCCAGTTCGTATTGCAGCGCCACCGATTTGCGGCGGCTGGCGGCAGCATTCATGAACAGAAAGTCAATCAGAACCGACAGAGCGTCTGACACCTCGGCATATTCGTCTTCGCCAATAAAGTCATCTTCGTCCATGTCCTCCTCCACATCTTCGGCCAACTGAAGTATATGGTGCTTATTGCTCTTGCGGGCGGTTTTCTTCGGATACCGTTTTGTCGCTGCCGTTTTCGACGGAAGACGCTTAGATACCACCGGTGTGGGCTCAACAACATCATCATCGTCATCGTCATCGGAGTTCAGATCAACAATTGAGAAACGGCGAGACGGAGTCAGCCCCGTCCGCTTGCCCGCAGGCTGAAAATTATAATGGGTTGCTGTCTTTCCAGCACGCTTAAAAGTTGTAGGTCTCGGTTGAGGGTAATTCTTACTTGCAGTTACCCGTTTCCCTCCAACGGGGGCACATTCTTTTCTAGGACTTTTCGCCATTTACACACTGGTCTTTGATATGAAGTAAATATTGAGTATTTGAATATCGATCATATGGGGGTTCAAATCGGCCGTATCGTTACCTTCCCGGCAGGCGTAAATAGTATGTGTGTGTAATGGACTGATAAAAAAATTTCGCGATGAGGGGGGGGAATATATATAGTGCGAATGCACTCAGGGGTATCGGCGAGATAAGGGGGCATAAACTGGTATAAAGGGAAGGTAGAACGGCTACGACGCGGACTTGAAGCTATCAACTGTCGCCGGTCACGGATCTCGATTGATTTTTTGGGTAATAAATCAACGGCAGCTGGTGTTTTGAGCCACAACTTTTATTTTCATGTATGCCACATTTCACAAGTGGGGAGAGGAGGACGAATTTTGGGTAAACAAAGACAAAATGGCAACCCTCGCCAATTGTGGCATACACATCACAACCTGGCAATTGCTACGATCCATTTGCTGCGCTAACTGTGGGTGGACTCTGACTAAAGGGGATATGTAGTGGTGCTGTTGTGCGACGCCATATAAATAAATGACCTTCTACACGCTGCCGGCTATCGTCGCGCATATGCCCCAGCGACAGATCCCGATAAGCATAACAACTGGCAAGTGGGTTGATATTCGATGGCACCAACAAAACGACGTGACCCCACCCGGTTGAAAAACATGAAAAATTTGCTTGCCAACCATGCAGGAGTAGTATTTTCCCTTCCACCATGCAGCAATGGATCTAGATTGGTTCAGCAAAAAGGGGCGGAACCGTTTGCTAGTAATGATAAAACAAACATCGGTCCCGCGGGTGAAGGGCACTTGGGCGATTTACCAACCTAATCAGTATAAATTCTTGTAGTTTAACCCGTTTCGGCCAACCAAGTTAGCTTCCCCGAACGCGTTATTGCGACTATGCAGGCAATTCTGTCAATGCGAAACTTGCAATCCCCTATTAGGGGCCAAGGCTCGTGTGAGGGGCAATGATATCTGTTATTGTAGTATTACTATTGTTAGTCGGGGACCTCGACGACCAACAATGTACCATCACCAACGGTCGACAATAGTTGACAATACGGGACATGACATTGATTCAAATTCGTTTTTCACGACCACAGTTTGCTGCTGGTGTGATTTCCGAGGTGGCCGATAGGTAATTAGCGAAATGAAACTATGGAAAGCAACCCACAGATCAGATCTGCATTGACTATGCATATTCGATACAAGAAAAAATAGTAACCCGGAGTTGGCCAACGAGTGACATTACAAAAACTACCAACTCCCCCAAAATACTATTTAAATTTAGCGTAGTCACTAAACCCAGTTTACGGTCGATTAGTCCGACCAACTAGCACTATCGTAATGCACCTTACGGTTGTCAACTACTATCGATTGCAACGAAGTCTATTCAGGCAGCCACACTGTTGTGGGGTATTGTTGCTCATCGCCGAAGAGTATGTGAGATGACCGCATTGAATGTCATTTTATTTTTCGTAGCTAACTAAAACCCGAAAGGGTTGTCTGGAGTTGCCGCAGATAAGTTGGCTCTAGAGCGATTACCTGTCTGTTGCAGTTGCATTGGCGAATTTCCAAAACCGACTCCGGTCGGTTGTGATTGTAGTTGGCCGAAACCCTCAAATCCGGTGGCTTGACCAAACAGAGGTTGAGGGGCCTGGCCAAACGGAGGTTGAATAGCTTGGCCAAACAGAGGTTGTGGCATTGTTCCGAACAGAGTTGTCGGCTGGGCACCCACTTGCTGTTGATTTCCAAACTGTTGTCCGAATTGGGATTGGGCAAATTGATGTTGCGCCCCGAACTGCAGTTGTTGCGCTCCAACTTGAGGTTGTTGCGCCCCGAACTGTGGCTGAGAACCAAACTGCGGCTGAGCACCAAACTGCGGTTGAGAAGCAAATTGCGGTTGAGCACCAAACTGCGGTTGGGGTTGAGGTTGTTGAGCAGCTCCGTTAAACGGAACAGGTTGACCAAACGTAGGCTGAGGATTGAGGCCAAACATATTGGTAGATTGCAGATTCAATGACGTTTGTCCCATAAGGTTTGTCACCTGGTTTACTCCAAACAGAGTTTGTGGTGGGAGACCTCCAGTAACCTGCTTACCAAACGACAGTTGAGGAACAAACGCCCCCCCAGTAGCCTGGGCAAATAACGAGGCATTGCCAGTAGGTTGTCCAAAACTAGTGTTAGGAAAGCCACCAGTAGGTTGACCAAAAGTAGTATTAGGTAAAACACCAGTAGGTTGTCCAAAGGAGGTGGCAGGTTGCATTTGTTGACCACCAGTTTGTTGGGAAAACATGTTACCCCCAGTGACAGTAGGGGCCATCACCGGCACCATGCCACCAGTCTTTTGTTGAGGGACAATGGGGCCAGTCTTTTGAAGAGAAAGACCGTTGCCCAATTGAGCCGCAGACATGCCGCCAACCACCCCACCGGTGACTTGGCCAAATGAAGTGGCAGGCATCGTCACTGTTCCCGTTTGAAGGGGAACAATCACTGGTTGGAAGGCACCAGTGGCAAAGGAAGTCACCGGAACTGCACCAACGCCACCAGTCTTCTGGCCAGTGACCACCGGCATCAACATGACGTTGCCAGTGGCTTGAATAGGCAAAAAGCCAGTGGGCTGAATGGGAAGGAACCCAGTTGGTTGAGCCTGCACCAACCCAGCACCACCAGTCGCCACCGGTATAAGAGAACCCGTTTTTTGTGCACTGACAGGCTCGAAGTTGGGAAGGGCTGCAGTGGGGCGTGGAGGCGGTACTGCCGCCTTTTGAGGTACCAACGTTGGTCCCAGCGGTGCAGCAGCAGCGGACGACGCGGCAGGAGCGGCAGCAGGGGCAACCTTCTGATTGGGATCATAGGGCTTAATGTTAACCAAGTCCTGGAGCGAGCCCGTAAATTGAGGGGTTTGCGGTTGCAGCGCCAGCTTTTGCAGCAAGTCTTCATTCGAACGCGCAGCCGGTTTTACCACCCAAGTATCGTCGTTTTGAGGAGGCTGTTTATTCGGCGACGGCAATGCCGTGGCATCAACCTTGGGAATCTCCTGGGACAGAACATTATTCTTAAGAGCGCCACCAACCTCGGTAAACAAGCCACCCGTCAGTTGCAGCGGGGGTTCTTCCGACCCCCGCTTACGGTTATACTTGGCGTCCAAGTGCTTCATAACCCGAACAATGTCGCCTTCACGCAATCCCAAAGTCCGCAATAACGCGGGAGTGATGTCTTCCAAAATACCATCATCCATGCGTTCACGGCTAAAGTTGAGGGTGTACCGTTGACAATTGCCGATGTCAATGCCACACAGAAGGAAAAACTCAAACCAATCGTATTCGGATTCGCCTCCTGAAACTGCGGTGGTGGGCCGGGGACGCGCTGGTTGGGGGGGTGCGATATCATTGATAGCGGCCGTGGCCAGAGACGGGGTGGCCAGCTTACGGCGGTTTGCGCGTTCGCGTTTTTCGTTGGCTCTGATCACATCGTCCTTGTGCAGCTCGAGCGAGTTACCGGTGACCTTTTCTACGTACTCCAAGTCTTCCACCGAGAGTTTGGAAGCTTGCACGGCAATCTTTACCCCATTCGTCTTATGGAGATGAATTTTACCTTCAACAAAACCCAAAAACTCGGCCTCCACCTTGAACAGCCCCAGCAGATCGATCCAAGTACGCACTCGGTGATAATTGGGCATCTTATCATCGCTAGCCGACTTCTTTGACTTTTCGCGGTCGCGACGGTCGCGTTCACGAATACGGTCGCGCTCGTTACGGTCACGCTTCTTCTTTTTCCCCGGATCGGAGTGGCGTTTGCGGGCGCCGTTCGTCAACGAGTCCAAATTGGAGGTGCCCACCACTTCAATGTATGACAGCGGCACCACCCCTTGACGGCCAGACGTCACCGATTGGCACATCCACCATTCCTTCAGCTTCAGGTTATTAAGAATGTATACTTCTTCATTCTCCTTTATTCCCAATTCGTCGGGACTCTGGGATGCAAAGTCATACAAGAGCTTACCAATCTTGCGGTTCTTGGCTCCTGTTTGTGCCGTCAGAGCCTGGGCGACTTCACGCAAGCCCCGGGCCAGATCGGCGCCCTTGAAGTCACCCAAAACACTGGTGATGGCATCGGCAACATCCTTGCTGCCGGCATGCAATTCAATACTCGACTTTGGATTCTTGAATTCAAAAAACACGTGTTTCTTTTCGCTAGAGTATTCGAGAAGATCCTTCATTCGCCACTCGTTATCAAGAGACAGCGCCCCCCCCCGTAACTTAGAAAACTTTTTTTGATTGGGCTTTAGCCGGACAAACAGCGGCCCCACCACAAGAATCACCGGCCGCTTTTTACGGCCATCGATTTCATCAATGTACCAAGTAAACGCCTCACCATCGTATGTGTGTTCCGGGTTGGAACTGATCGACTTTGTGGGAGACGTAGGCGACTTGGGGCTGGAGTCGCTGCGAGGCCGGGACGGCATCGGAGGGGCTTCTTCTTCCTCCCCCTCAACGTCGGCCACGGCAGACGGCGGCGGCACTTGTTTTTGGGGGGTAGATACCTGTTCCACCCGATCACGGTGAATGGGAGGGGGAGCAAACAGATTAACAGGCACAGGTGTAGGAGTGTAAGGAGCAGCAGGCGCTGGCTCTTGTTGTGTCCCAGGCAACGGAGGCAATGGCGATTCCAGCAGCGAAAACAACCGATCAGCGACCTTGACGTAGTTACTAGGCAAAAACCCAAACAGGTTTCCTAGCAAATCACCCGCCAACAACCAGTCGGGATCAGCATCATCATAGATATTAAACCGCTCGCCTTCCTTGAATGTGAGCTCTTCATCGGTTTGCTTGTCATAGTCAAAGAGTGCAACACACTGCTTGACGGTGCCAGCAGGCTCAATGTAATTCAGCGGCACCAACCCTTCAGGCTCATCCACTTCTTCATTGCCTAGAGCCACCACCCGCTTCTTAACTTTCCACCACTCGTCAACGTCCAGTTTTTCCAACACATACAAGAGATCACCTTCACTAATGGTAAGCTCTTCAGGAGCCTGGGAGGTATAGTCATACACCGCCCGGCAAACCCCGATGTATAGCAGCAGCATGGCAGATCACGACTTGGTTCCCAGCGAATGGACAGTGATCAGTGCGGCAACTGTGCGACGTTATGGCTGGCCGGCAAGCCAGCGGTTGCATGCAGGTAATATAACGGTGGGACAAGAGGATTATTTAGATTGAAGGTGGTTAGAAATTTGGGACCGAAGGCGATTGACTTTTTGCTGGCGTGGAAGCACCATGTATGGAGTTACGGTTGCTTGCGGCCGAAATTTAGAAATTACTTGTAGTCAAGGAGGAGAAGTCGGCGAAAATTTCTCGATTGCCGCATCTAAAGAACTTATATAGAATACCAATGGATGAATAGGGATTTTACTGCTCTGGACTGCTTTCACATTCAATATTGATTGTGCATGCCATGACTTTGGAATGCTAAACCAGTCATGATGGAAGTATAGACACCAAACTATAAAGTAATTTGAAATTGTAGACTAGGTGAAACAAGCTTTGAAAAATTTCTTCGGTTTTCGATAAGCCGATCCCATACAACTAATAAGTAAAATTTCCCATAACACATTGCTCCCCAATCCTAATTCACCTTGGTTGTTGGAGCACCACCACGGGCTACTATGTCGATGTTATCCATTGCCATGGCCATTGTAGCAGTAAAGTTTTGGATCGTTGCCGAGCCAATGTGCGGGGTCAAAACGACATCCTGACGGCCAATCAACCCCGGATGAATAGCAGGCTCTTCTTCAAACACATCCAACGCTGCAAATAATACCTTGCCCAGCTTTAAACCCCCTACCAAAGCGTTTTCATCGATAACCGTTCCCCGTCCAATGTTGATGATGCGGACTGGTTTTTCCATTTTTTGGATTAACTCTTCGTTAATCATGTGATAGGTAGCCTTGCCACCTGGGCAAGCCAATACAATCAAATCACCAATATTAATGGTCTCTTCAATCAGCAGGTGATATGTCACTGGGTAACCCAAGTCCGCTTCCTCCAGAGGCAGAAGACGGGCGCGCTTGACATAATGAATGTTCATGCCAATAGTAGCCAACCGCTTCCCAATGAGAGACCCGATTTTTCCAAAGCCCACAATAATGACATTGTGCCCTTGGGGACTTAAATTAGCTCGACCACAAATGGAGTGTGCAAACACATGTCCATTCTGTGGTACCACTTTTGCCTGACCACTGGCTTCATCGAATTCCAGTTTGTGTAATGAATACCGAATGGTGCTGGCATTGCACAAATCTTCAGAAATATTATGTTCAAACAATTTGAAATTGCGGAAACTCAGAAGAGTATTGTAAAGGGCCAAATCTGCCACCAGGGAGAAGGCAAGCTCCAGAGGAGCATTTGTTAAAACCACTCCGTGTTGGGCCAACTCTTCCGCATTATAATTATCATACCCTACCAGCGCCAATGCAATCACCTTGAGATTAGGAAAAATTGTGAGAACTTCTTTGCCGTGGTAACCACCACCCAACCCGATATATCCACCGTAAATATATTCGATGTCATCACCCTTTCCCTGGAAATCTTTGTACAACTGGGCTGCACTCTTAAGTTCGTACAACACGCAGGTAAAGTTTGCAGCGAACCGGTGATACTCAGGTGCAGAAAAATTGGGAGTTTCCAAGAGAAGCACACGGGGTTTGGTAACCATATTTGATGGATTAGTATTATGTGGGATGCCCTAATTTTATACGCCCACCTGGATATGTCCGACATGCATGACGTGCGGCTCAGGTATTGTCTCTTCCGATGGTAGGCGAGAGTAACCGAGAGGCCCAGATGAAATCGTTGCGACATGATAACAAATCAAAGAATTTTTTAGAAGGGGGGGGCGTTTGTGTTCATTATAGAAACTGAGCACAAAACGGCGACAAATGCTGATATTTTCTGTTGTTTTCTTGATATTGATTTTTTTGCGTGTTTTGAGTAAGCCTCACTTGTCAGCAATACCGGAGAAGATGTCCATCGTGCACGAAGAAGATTCTTAGCCGCCAAAGCTTAAATAATTTATTTAAGTTATGTGTTACTTCAAGAAATATAAGGTATTGGGGTTGTAAGTATTCCTTGTCACCCATAGATTAATTTTAAACGCCAAGCCACAAACTAGGATCGTAATTGGACCTGTCACCCGTAAGTCCCGAGATAATAACAAAGGCAACCGCTGCCTACAAAATATCGATGGATTTAATTATACCGACAATGTATCGAAGTTTTTTTTGCCATAAACAGTCGATAATAATTTGGTTGGGAAAACTACTACCGCAAACAAATAATATCAATTATTTATCGGAAAAACTCATAATATCAAGTTTCAACTATCGATAACCGCATTACGCTTGATATCGCCTGATGGTGTCGTTCGTTCGTTCGTTCGTTTCTATTACTAATGTACACTTAAGCCCGCTTGTCCAACTCGCTCAGTTGGGTCAACTTCGCCAGCAATTCAATTTGTTCCTTGACCGCCTTAGTCAAGAATTCAATCATAACCACGTCCTGGTTGTGGTTTCTGAACAATTGCGACAATGCTTCGACATCGTCGGCCAACTTGGGCCGAGACAACAAGTTATTGGACAACATTCTCAAAGCTTCCAACGAGGCATCGTCATCAGAATTTTCCAATTGTTCAATGGCGCAGAGCATAGCATCAATGTTATCGGAGGTATCATCCAACTGCTGGTCCAAGTATTGCAAGTCTTGTTCGAGAGTTTTACCCTTGACCAACTGGGAGTAGGCAATTTGGGCAGTGGCGGTGGCGTGCACCACTTCATTGGGGATGGGGGAGAAAATGTAGTTGGATTGTTTCCACCCTTGTTGCGACTTGCCAATGGCGGCACCAATGTAAGTGATAATTTCGGGGGTCTTGGGGTTGCCTTCGGCGTCTAAAAAGTCGACGTTAAGGTAGATGGCAGGAAAAGGGTAAGCCCGGTCAGTACCCTTAGAGTAGAAATCATGGATGAGCCCGGTGGTGTCGTCAATTTCCTTCAGCGAGCCGAACCACCCCAATACAGCTTCCTTGGGGTGAGCCTTCTTATACAATTGATACATGGTCTTGTGGGCCAGGTCGTCAATAACAACAGTGTCACCGGTGTCGTCACAAGGCACCATAAACACCTCCCGGATTTCAAATTCCAGGCCATCGTCGGATCTGATCCCAAGAAGAGTACCGATCGCCCGCTTGTTTTCGGGTAAAACTTGTTTGGCGACAATTTCAAGAATTTGTAGTAAAGCAGGGGTGTGGATCTTGATCTTGGCAGGCCCCAGGGCCAGCGAGGCCGCAGGAGCCGCCACGTTGGGGCGAACCAAGTGCATGAACATGGTGAGGTGGTGGAAGATTTTTCAGTGCGAGATGATGAGAACTATGATAATTGTGCCACCATATGAGAACCAGAAACCTGGCGAGTAGGGCGTGAAAGGAGTGATTAGAAATTAGTGATGTTTGGTATTTGTCTTTTTCTCTAAGTTTGTCTTGATTCACTAACTTTGGGTGCTACCCGCGGTGAGAAGAATAAAACGTGTAGATTGGTCACATTTGGACAAAAAAGTAAATGTCGACGATGCAAGTCATCTAGTTACATATTTCTATAGATGATTGACATTGCTTGCTTTTTTTCTGACTATTTTCACTGTTTAGTCCTCATAAGCCCGATTCTCATTTTACTCGTTCCAGGTTCACTCAGTTGATCATCATGCTGAAATGGCTCTTTTCTGAGGATGCATTCGTCAAAGAACTGCCTCTGAGGCGACAGAAGATGCCAGCTAATGTTGAGCTTCGCCAACGAGAACTGATTCATGGATTCCTCATCCAGCTCGGGTCCAAACTCAAACTTGATGGCCGGACAATATTGGCAGCCACCATCTACGCGAATCGTTACTATATGAAAATTCCCATTACCCAATCAAAGTATTTTGTTGCTCTGGCTGCGGTGGCGATTTCATGCAAGCTTCATGAAAACTATCGCCAGCCAGGAAAGATTGCCCTTGCAGCGGCAAACCTTAAACAGGCACCTAACAATCCGGTGGTGGACGAACAGAATGACCAGTTTTGGAAGTGGCGGGACCAGCTTCTTTACAGAGAAGAGCTCATATTGAAGACACTTAATTTTGACCTTAACTTAGACTTCCCCTATGATATCCGCGACGCCATTTTAGAGGCACAAGAAGGAAAGGATATCGATGATGAGTTTCTTATCGAACCCGACATGATGAAGCTGGCCATGACCCTTGTCGAGATTCTCTCGTCGCTTCCCGTGTTTGTCGCGTTTGACTCCTACACTATTCTCGGCCTAGCTCTCATTATTGTCCACCATGAAAACAACACCCCGCTACCACAAGCATGGCTTCAGTCGACGATGGAGGTAACCGGGGAAATGTGTCTCCAATGCTACAAGTACATCCAACGACTCCTTAAATATTGCATCAGTGATCCCCAGATGATCCTGAACAAAAATGTCACTAAGAGACTTCCCCAGCTCGACGACGCTGTATTTTTGGGGCAATAGTATCATCATACATATTTATCACGTGACCATCACCATATAGATTTCACAAGCTCGCAGGACAATATGGATCTCGCTCAACTAAGGCTAGCGCTTCGAATCCGTGCCCAGCGGCTCCCATATAATGCCCAGCAGCTCCGATATAATGCACAGCAAAACCATTCATATCATGTAGTGTGGTTGTTGGGAGTACTTCCATTACCAGTGCTTCATTACGCTCGGATTTGGCGCCAGCACCGTCCAAGATCGTGGCGTTTGTTTGCTCGGGCAGTGGTGGTTCAGTTGGTGCAACTTCTTGCCCGGTTGTTAAGGATATTCCTAAAGCTGGTGCTAATCATTTACACAAACTTGTTCCTTACCCTCCCCTACGACATGGTGGCCAAATACCCTTTGACCAATGAAATTATAACATTTGTGTTTCGTGCACTGAAACCTATGATGGCCCGACATCGGCAAATCGTAGCCAATGACGGAGATATATTTTATTTTATGGATGAGCCGTCCGCGAATAAGGGGTTCTGGCTGGTGTTCAAAGTGACCTGGTACAATTTTTATGCCCATCATCTTCTCACCCTGTGCCACCAGCGCTTGGGAAAAGATGTTACGTCAGGCAATTGTGAATTAATAACCGATTCGCTATTGTTTAGATTTTCCTCGGTCATAGCATCATGGCTTGGTCATGATCCTGACCTGACCGGGGTCACGGTATGGGTAATGGTACTTATGGCTATCTATCTCTTTATTGGTGATCTAATTTTGTTTCATGTATGTATGGTATTTTTTGTGGGGTTATTTCGGAGAATTAGTCAGTATCGGGCAGTAGTGGCGAATACAATCAGGATTGTGTGGGGGGCCCGCAAAGAAGTGGTGTAATATAGAATAACGAGAAATGATAATCGACAAACACAGGTTATATACAGGAGAATTAACCCCACACCTCGGCAGATATTGTTCCCATACTGCATCAATCCTTAAATATGAGCCAATTACCGAAAAATATGAAAGCAGTGGTCTTCCATGGCCCCAAGGACGTTCGGGTTGAAGAGCGCCCCACTCCCACCATTGAAAACGAAACTGATGTTATTGTCAAAGTCGAACTTCTGGGATTGTGTGGTACCGACTTGCATCTGTACCGCGGCCATATTAGTGGCCCCACCAACTCAATCATCGGCCACGAGTTTACGGGGAAAGTTGTAGCTACAGGCGACGAGGTGTCCAAATTTTCCGTGGGAGACAATGTCATTGCCGTGTTTACCATCCAGTGTGGAAAGTGCTACTATTGCACCCACGGGTTACTGGGTAATTGCGTACACACAAATACTTTTGGCAAGATTGGTCTTGATGGGGGCCAGGCCGAATACGTTCGGGTACCGTATGCTGACCACACTCTTATCAAAAAGCCCACTTCCGGGGGCGACGATTCGGTATATGTGCTTATGGCAGATATCTTTATCACCGGATACTATGGAGTTAAGAAAATCAGAGACTTCTTGAACGTTGAAGCGGCCCACGGCGCCGAGGCTACGCTGGTGGAAGACGCCCACATACTTCAATTAGGGTGTGGCCCAGTGGGGCTCTGTGCTTTACGAGTACTCAAGTATTTCGGATTTAAAAATGTCGTGTGTGTAGATAGTGTTGTTGAACGATTGGAGGAAGCAAAGAAATTGGGAGCATCCGAAGTGATTAACTTTGAAACTCAGCCAGACGCCTTGAAAAAGGTTTTTAGCGACAAATTAGATGGAATCGGCTTTGATGCGGTGTTGGAAGTGGTAGGGGCCCCTCTGGCTTTAAGAACAGCCTATGATAATGTTCGCCGCAATGGGTTCATCTCGCTGATTGGAATGGCCCATGGCCCCTTGCCATTTGAAGGATTGGAATGCTATGTAAAGAACATCAACATCCTGTTTGGCCGGTGCCATGCCGCGAGTTTATTCGAAGAGGCCCTAGTGATTTTTGAAGAGTTAAAACCTGGGTTTAGTGAGTTTGTCGATTACAGAGTGAATGGGTTGGAAAAAGCCCCTGAAACGTTCGAAAAGTTTGACCGCCACGAATTTAAAAAGGCAGTGTTTGATTTGAGGGAGTGTCAATAAATGCGCAATGTAAAACATATATGTAGGTTTTTCACATTATCCCCACATTTTGACCATGCCTGCAGTAACCAATCAGACCTCGGACACGATCACCCTTGCTATCGACAACGCTGAAACAACTTTCCATAACATATGGCTTCGTGACAATTGTACATGTTCTGACTGCCTTTACCCTGCCACCAAACAGCGTCTTTTCAACCTGGCAGATATCCCTACTGATATTAAACCCACCAAGATTACTGACGTTGGGACATCGATTGATATCGACTGGAGTGATTCACACAAGCTGAAGTTCTCTACTGATTGGTTGAAGTCTCATGCTTATAACCCTCGGCTAATTTCCCACCGGGACAAATTGGATCGGTCTAGGCTTGCGATTGAGAAATGGGGGGTTGATGATATTAAAGGTAGTCTCCCCCGTGTTAAATTTAGTGAGATTATGGCAGATGATGAGAAGGTTAATGAATGGGCAATGAAGATTTGGCGCCACGGATTTTGTCTTATTGATGATGTTCCAGTCACCCCTGAAGATACGGAAAAGTTGTGCGAGAGATTCGACTACATCAAGCCTACCCATTACGGTGGATTTTGGGATTTCACTTCCGACTTGTCAAAAGCGGACACCGCTTACACCAACTTTGACATTTCCAACCACACCGACGGGACCTATTGGTCTGACACACCGGGGCTCCAATTGTTTCATCTCTTGTACCATGATGGTACTGGTGGAGAGACTTCGTTGGTGGATGCGTTTAGAGCCGCTGATATCTTAAAAGAAAATCATCCCCAACTGTACGAAATGTTTTGCAAGATTCCCATTCCGGCACACCTGGCAGGGGAAGAAAAGGTGTTTATTCAACCGGACCGGCCCCGGCCAGTGTTTTCATTTGATGAACATGGAGATTTGATCCAAGTACGGTGGAACCAAAGCGATCGGTCTCCTATGGATACCTGGGCCGACCCGGAGGACGTGCCCAAATTTTATCAAGCTATCCGTGACTGGGTGAAGATTATTAATGATCCATCCAACGAATTATTCTACCAGTTGAAGCCCGGCCAGTGTCTTATTTTTGACAACTGGCGGGTGTTTCACTCGAGAACTGAGTTTACTGGGAAACGGCGGATGTGTGGTGCGTATCACAACCGTGACGATTACTTGAGTAAGGTGAAGTTGATTGCTTTGGGGAGAGAAAATGCGTTAAATTCTATTTAGTAAATACGAGATCTCTGTTGCTGGTGTTGTTGTTGGTTTGCCTCGGCTTGAATACTCTGAATCATTGTTACTGCAATTTCCACCCACGACAGGTATCTAGACTTGAGAATAGAATTGAGGTATTTTGCAGCTGAACTGACATTTGTATAGCCATTAGTGGGTATAGGCGAGTATGCCAGCGTCCAGTTTTCCCGTTTGTACTTTCCATCAAGGTACTCCTGCGTTTGTTTTGGCATGAGGTTGAAGTTTGCATCAAAATCACCCAATGTAGAATTGACACATTTGTTATATGCTCCGATGTTTTCAGGTCCCAACACCTTTTGATCGAGGAGCTCTTGTAGTAAGTAAACGGAGCATACCGAAGATGCACCATCAGTATACAAATTATCCATTACTTGAAGTGCACCTGGCTTAGCAAGACGCCTTTGGGAAGGCACTGTAGGTAAAAGTTTATTGGTGTGTTCGAATATCCATTCCCAATTTTCAGGTGTTTCTTCTTGGGAAAACCCAATTGCCACAGGCGAAGCATTATGCGACGGATCCATAACGGTTACAATATACACCGTCCCGTCTAATTGATCAGGGTTCTTCCTCGATTCAACCATCACCGTGCCCTTGCTCAATTTAAACACTTCCGGTCCATGAGGTAAACCTAAAAACGCCCGGTTAATCCGTCCATTAGGTAAAATTTCTCCAGCCCCGATGGTACCAGCATTATTTTGAGCAAACAGTTGAAGAAATTGTTTAAAAATCTCGTGTTCTTTGTCAAGATCGGTACCGTTGAGTTGTTCACTGTTCATCGTAAATACGTGTTACTTACATATGCGAGGTGCGTGGAAGGCACCATCGTCAGGCATATAAACTTCCAAGCTTTAAACAGTATGTAATATCCAAATCACGTGGTGAAGTCTCCATACTCTTATTTTCGGCCAGGGAATGATATCCTGCATGTAGCTATCGGGCACTGTTGTTATCGGCAGACCCCTCGAAAGACTGCCCAGATCTATCCAGTCAATAGTCCCGGGAGTAGTTTCCGTTATTTATATTATATATTAACCCCTCCTGACAGGTTCCAATTGACAACGATCGATATATCCGATATAAAGAGACAATAACTGGCACGGCTTGACCCGATATAAAAGGACATCAATTGGGCACGGCTTGACAACGTTATGTTTTTGACGACATTATCCCTACAAAGACTACTAAAATTTGGATGGCGAAAGGTTCCTGAAGAGAGAGAAAACAGATTCAGGCGTTCAGAATAATCATCAGATAGCATACTTGCGGAATTAATATATGACATTTACAAGCATCATGTTTGGCTCGGCATTTGAGTCATGGTTGATCGATATCACGTGACCAATGATGATTGATCACGTGTTATTGCTTATGCACTCCATTTTTAATCCCACTCTGCCGCTGATTTGCAATCACTAATGCCTGGGCTTTTAACATCTCAAGACACTTCGAATGAGGTTGTTCTTATCGTGGGTGCTGGCTCGTCGTCGATTCTGACCACCCGAGCTCAAATGTTACTCGATACTGGTGCCAAAGTGGTATTTGCTCTGGATAATCAACCCCAACTACCGGTGGAATTCAAGCCGATTTCGATTGAAGCCGATAATATAACAAAACTCATTGTCTCTGCTGGTCGTGAGATCGTGGGAGGATTTGTTGACAGGGTTTTCATTACCTTGTCTGATGATTACTCAAAACAAAAGCAAGAAGTTTACGACTTCTGCGTGAAAAATCGGGTCCCAATAAATACCAGCGATTCCGGTAAGCTTTCTACATTCACATTGCTTGCAACTCATACAGATGGAGACTTTCAACTTGGAATTACTACTGGTGGGAAGGGGTGTAAGTTAGCCCTGAGAATCAAGCGAGAAGTTGTGCTGAAATTACCCACGAACATGAATGAAATTTGCCAAAATGTTGGTAGTCTTCGGCAGCGACTTCAGCAAGAAGATCGTGTGGAGCTTGCAGCTGGCGAAAATGATGATGACGCCATTACCACCTCCAGTCTTAATAAGCTCGTTCGGGAATTTGAAATGACCAATGAGCAACGGAAGCATCAGCGGACCCGGTGGTTGTCGCAAATTGTGGAATACTATCCACTTAATAGATTGGCAAACTTATCGATTGATGATTTGACGGTGGCATACAAAAATTCCCAAGAAGAGGACGCCGTTGCTACCTCCAATAATACCAAGGGGTCAATTTCACTTGTTGGTGCTGGCCCTGGCTCGGTGTCCTTGCTTACTGTAGGGGCGATGCAAGCCATCCAATCTGCCGATTTGGTATTGGCCGATAAGTTGGTACCGCAACAGGTAATTGACCTTATTCCTCAACAGCGTACCGAGCTCTTTATTGCCCGGAAATTTCCTGGTAATGCCGAAGCAGCACAGCAAGAGCTTTTAGAAAAGGGGTTGACGGCGGCAAGACAAAACAAACGGGTAGTACGGCTTAAGCAAGGGGACCCCTATATTTTTGGTCGTGGGGGTGAAGAGTTCAACTTCTTTTCCGAGCATGGGTTTGTTCCGAAGGTAATTCCTGGGCTTACTCTGGCATTGGCAGCACCTGTTCTCGCAAATATTCCAGCCACGCATCGGGAGGTCGCTGACCAAGTGCTCATCTGTACCGGTACTGGCAGACGTGGGGTTGTCCCTGTTCTTCCGGAATTTGTCCTGTCAAGAACAACTGTGTTCTTGATGGCACTTCATCGGATAGTGGAATTGATCCCGCAATTAATTGCTAATGGGTGGGATCCCGAGCTTCCAGTTGCAGTTGCTGAGCGAGCATCGTCGCCCGACCAGCGGGTCATTCGTACGACATTGGCCGATGTAGCTAAAGCAGTCGAAGCATGTGGTCTGCGTCCTCCTGGGCTCTTGATTACCGGGTACGCATGCAATGTTATTAACAAAGGGTTGGGGAGTGAGCCGTGGGTGGTCGAAGAAGGGTGTCAATTGGGAGAGGATGTGCGGGCATTTATTCAATAGACTATAGAAACCATGAATTTGGTAATTTAACGATATCTCGTACATTTAGCCATCCGCAGCAAAAGTCGCATCGTTTGCAGATTGAGAAGTTTGTGCATTACAGCCGTGGCAATAAATCTTACCAAAATTCATGCTTGTAGCATTTTAATATATATTCTTAAATTTTCTGTCATAGTATTATTGGTCCGATGTCCCAGGACAATGCTCGCTTCACCCATGATCTGACGCTTTTCGCACTATCTTTTCCATCATCATGCTGCTCACGGCTCAACTGTTTGAACAAATCATTAAGGACCGGCTACAGCCAGACATGGTCCAGGTAGAGGATATGTCTGGTGGTTGTGGCCAGGCCTTTGCTGTCATCATCGTCCTGGATGCGTTCCAAGGTAAGAACAAGCTTGCTCGGCACCGGTTGGTGAACGCTGCTTTGAAGCAAGAGATTGAATCGATTCATGCATTCACGCAAAAGGGGTTTACACGGGAAGAATGGGAAAAGGAAGGGGGCCGTTTGTAATATTATAACAGCGATATACTGCATATGTGATATAGGTAATTGATAATTAGTCTTTCTTGGGTACTCGAGGCCAGCTCGATTTATATCGTGGAATAGTAACTAATGCGATGTAGAGGTACTTCGTCGAGCGGCCGCTCGTCTTCATCCACAACCTCATAATGAACCATTCGGTGGAGGGGCACCTCGTCATCATTCATCATCGGCTTGAAAGTTAATGGTACCTCGGTATCATCATAAAATGGGTCATCATCAACTTGATGCTTTTTCTCCAGCGTTGTCTGTGGCCATTTTTCCCCCGGTAATGGCCCCCAGGGGTCTTCTACCAGTGTGATTGCCGTGGTTGCTATGCTCGATTCCAATTCCCTCTTTATTGTCAGAACTTCACTAAATATCGACAGATCCAGTCGTTGACATCCCATGGGATACGACTGCATTCGAAGCGTTTCATTCCCCACGTAGTCCTCGATCACAACCGTATAACCGCCAACAGAACACAGGTAGCCACATTGGAGTATTCGTAGCATGTGGAATTTTGATGTTGATAAGTATCGGTAGCTCACCATCAGGTGGTCGTCATATAACTCAAGCTTACTCGATTGCTCGTTAAACTCAAGCCAACCCTTTGACCACCCATGGATATCACCACCAGCATACGCCACCAGGTATTTATGAATTATCGTCTCCATTTGGAGGTGTTGAAAAACCGCCAATGCCAGTTGGGGCTCACGCTAATTTTTGTAACCGTGTTAACGCACTCTGCCGCCTAAAAATCAGATGATGCAGGGGTCACTATAGTAGGAACTGTTGTGCTTGAAACGGAATTTTGGGGCGTAGATGCGTTGGCAGGGATGATATAGTAGGGATCACCATGATGAGTGTAATTTTGTACCTCATGACACGTACACAACTCCTTTTAAGACGACCTGTGTTTTGATTCGTAAACGTAATAGCGACACCACTTTTTGGTGATTTTAGTGTAGTGATATTTGTGATTGCTGCATAATCTAGTTACATGGGCGTGCCCTGGCGACTACGACGACCACCATTCATAACCTGGTCTTTTTCCTGGCGCTCGACAATGATACGGTCGATTCGTGAATCAATGAACCCCTGTATGAACTTGTTATCCGAGGCACATTTTTGGAGCTTCGCTTCTGCCATCAGGAACGTATCCTTGCGGATATATGCTGGAAGTTGAACTGAGCCCGGGCCGTCGGCCTTTGTTGTGAGTGCAGTCAACTCCTCCTTCGCGGTGGTTAATGCCAGTGACAACTGCACCGCCTCAGCCAGCGATTGTTGGTACTCTGTCCGTATGTTCTCATATTCCTGGTCTAGCCCAGTTAAAGTTGAAGTCAACACGCCCATCTCTTCCTGTAATTTTGCTATTTTCGCCAGTTGTCCTGTGATGACATCTTTCTTGAGAACATCTTCCTGCTGATGGGTCGCCAGCCGAAGAAAACTGATTTTGGCATTCCATTCATGGCTGGATTGGGAGTATTTCGTAAAGTATCCTTCCACCCGCGCCTGTTTGTGTTCGGCTGTAGTGGCGTCTTCTTGAAGTTTGCGTAGTTTCTTAAACTTCGATGCTATTTCATCTTCATCGGCGTCAAATTCAAGCTGGCGCTTGGTTTCCTGGTAGCGTAATTCTTGTAGTACCGTCGACTGGACGTTAGAAATCCAGGTCTTGAGATTGGAGAGTTTTGTATTGAGAATCTCCGCGAGGCCCAGCTTGAACAGCTCGTAGTCAAATTGGGTCAACGGAAGCACCATCGTGCGGTGGGCATGGTTTTCTACTTCCTCTTCTAACAGCAGACCTCTTTCAACAAGGGTGGTCAACTTGCCAAGCATGGCTTGGGTGGAAAATCCCATGCTTAGTCGCTGATTAAACGGCGACATCATACAAGCCAATCGAATCTCTGACTCGTGCCAGTGGAGTAAATACGGCATGACTTTGTTGAAGTTGGCCCCATAGTTGTCAAGGTAAAAATTGTCATTTGGCACATCGTGTTCCAAATTCATAATGAGAGCCTCAATTATCTGGACTTGCCATTGAAAGTGTGATTCGGATAATGATAACAATGGCTCGGGGTTTTGGATGATGATGTGCTCGATAGAAAACGTGGGCACAGGGAGGACCATTGGTGTCTTATGGCCCTCGGGACGCAAAAACTCAAGTGACGGCGACAGGGGATCCAATTTAATGTCAAGCGACATAATAAGATTAAACCGCGACCCGTGGTGGTGTTTGACAGGAGGAGGCTGACGTAAGCGAAGTAGGGAATCGTCGTCTTCCACTTCAGGAGTGGGAGTGGTGATAGTTTCAGGAATATAATTATTGTACAACTGGGACAGAGTGATCATGTAAATCACCAATCGACCTTGAAGATTCGCAGGCACACCCCGCTTATCGTCATACAATTTAGACGACGAAAGATTTTGGTAGTAAAGATCCTTTCCGATTAAAAGCCCCTCCACTAATTCAATCTCCCTAGCAGATTGAGCCACAAGCAACATATGGTAGCCCGACAGCTGGTTTCTCCGCAACCCGGAAATAAGATTTTCGACAATATGATCAAGAAGTTGTAATTTCGCAGATAAAGTCAACACCCGCTCGTTTATCTCGGAAAGAATTAATTTTCGGGGAATAAAGTGGTCCACCAAAAGACTGGGGTGCTTGTCAATCGTCATCAAATGCTCGACCAAACTGCGGACTTTGTCGAAATTCAGAAACTGCGCCACCCCCAGGCTGGTCGTCTCGTCAACAAGGTTCAGAATGGATGTGCGTCGTTGTTTCTCCTTGCAAATCAGGGAAATTTCTTCGTGATACATGCGAAGAACAATTTCCTTTAATTCTCGTTGGATTGTGGTGAGCTGGACTGGGAAGTAAAAGATGTTGTTTTGGGGGGACTGGTTATTGGAGGAGATATCATCGGCGTCATCCGATTGAAGTTGCACCAGCGGGTCGTATGGCGAGTCCCCGCCAGCAAGCATGTCCATAAGATTCATATTGACAAAAGATAGTAGCGCGCATTTATAACGTTAACCAAATGTACCGTGGGGAGACTACCACCGGTGCCAAGATAAGCAGCCACCTCTTGAAAAGAAGGCATAGCATCGTGGTTATTTTTAGCTCTAGAATTGTATTATATATTGTCTATTCATTGGCTAAGTTGTCACCAACTTCTTTCTTCTTTCTAATATGCTGGCACCCCCTAAGTTGAGATCAAACTCTTTGGCAGGAGCCATTGGGACCTGGCACTGCCGTTCTCGGCGCTCTTCAGGGATAATAATATTGCCATTCTCGTCCTCCTCTTCCTCCACAAGGTCAAACACCATGTTGTGGTTCTTTTGCTGCAAAGCCTTCTCCTCACCCATCCGGTGGACCGCGGCCGAAATGTCAAATGCATCCCGAAGCGCCACCGCCGCCGGCGAATACAAGTCGGGGTTCATATTTGCTTGGTTGAATTGCTGGATGGGGTGCTTGATTTTGCGTTCGCCGTTCGCTTGCTTGGACTTCCGCAACGGCGGTGCCATCGCCAGCGATGCCGGAGCCGCTTGAGCCACCCACGGATCTTGCAAGAATTCTTCTATGGTGTACCGCTTGCTCGGGTCCACTGTTAATAATCGGCCCACACAGTGTTTTGCTGCGGGGGAGATTTCATCCCACCACGGGCTTAAAAATGTATACTCGCCTTTGGCAACCTTTTCCGTCAACAGCTCGATGCGTTCGTCATAAAATGGAGGAAATCCACAAAGAAGAGTATACAAAACACACCCAATGGCCCACATGTCAACCTCTTTGGAATAACGCTCGTCACGGACGATTTCCGGGGCGGTGTATCCGACAGTGCCGCATGGAGTTTTTGTGTTTGTTTCCCAGATTTGCTTTGATAATCCAAAATCAGCCAACTTCACCACCCCGATGCGGCCGCCACCGACACCAGGGGCAAATTCCCCTTCGTCCTTCTTGGTCAGTCTGTCGTCACTGCGACGGAACTTTTGATGCGCCGAGGGAACAAAATCAATCGGCACGTACAACAAGTTTTCCGGCTTAATGTCACGGTGAACCACCCCCACCTCTTCGTGAAGATACCGAATGGCATTTGCCACTTGGATAATCACGTGGCGAGCAAGGTCTTCCAGGAAATAAGTATAATTGACAATCGCGGTAAAGATTTCCCCGCCAGGAACCAACTCTTGCACAATGTAGTAGTACTGATTGGAGTCGATAAATTCAATAAACTTGACAACGTTTGGATGGTTCAACTGTCTCATGATCGTCACTTCCTTCAATACCGCGTTCTTCTGTGCCTGATCCATTTGGAACTTCCGCAAGATCTTGATGGCCACAAGTTGCCCCAGAGCCAAATGACGCGCCTTGTATACAATGGAAAAGGCACCTTCTCCCATTTGCTCCAACACCTCGTAATTGTCCAAATTGGGGTACTTCTTTTTCAGTGAACGTTGGGTCTTTTCTTCTTCCACCAACTGCAGGGCCAACTCTTGGTAACTCTGATTGGCTGCTGTAAATGACAGCACGCTGATATTTTGTTGTTGGTAGGGTTCGGTGTGGGTGGCCGGTTCGTTAGCAACAGCCTCAACCACTTCATATTTCGGGGACTCCTGAGCATGGAATGTCTGTTGGTAGTCAGCCTCCTTTGCCTGTTTGCCATGACGAATAAACGCCTTCAAGTTGTCAAACATTTGTGGCAACTAACTTCAAATCTCGAGAAAATGGGTACAAGTTTTCGATGCAATTGCACGCTGATAAACTTTATTGCTACTACGTCTGCGCGCGGCACACAAATATAAAACTGGCAAGGCGAGGTCATGGGACACGGAAGGTCATGGGACACGGAAATGTGACCATGGCATGAATATGGAGAAACCGCGGGCCCAAACTAAAATCCTACAATGCTGCATTTATGACGATAACGGTTGCTCGTCGGCCACGGGCATGGTGTCCTGCATGCACCCATCTAATACGCATGTTCCGTTTAGTTACCAAGGAAGTATTGACCGGATCATTATTCTCAAAAAGGGGTCGGTCCAACAGCAACCCTTGGTTAGGATAAGGTTCGAATTGCTTGCTCTTATGATTTGATAACTGCATCAGTGTTTCTTTTACTAATCGGATCGGATCTTCCTACACTGTGCACCGGAGCAGACGGAACGTTGTGAGCCTTTGTGTGGTTTGGGGCCCTGCGCACCGGTTTGGTTTTCAACACTCAATCCCATCCACACCAACATGCCTAAACCTGTTATCTTTTTTACTGATTTTGATGGTACCATCACCTTGCAGGACTCGAACGATTACCTCACCGAGAACATTGGTTTTGGCCGTCCCCGGCGGTTGGAAATCAACGAGCTTATTTTGAATGAGCTGATGCTGTTTAGGGACGGGTTCCAACAGATGTTAGACTCTGTCACCACAACCTTTCCTGATTGCATCCAACTTTTACTTGAAAACATTCAATTGGACCCCGGGTTCAAGGACTTCTACCATTGGGCCACTGAACGGAAGATCCCGATTGTCGTTGTGCTGAGTGGGATGGTTCCCATCATTAAGGCATTGCTCGCAGAGTTAGTTGGTCCTGATGCCATGGAAAACATTGAAATTTTGGCTAACGACGTCAAGATCGAAGCCGACGGTCTGTGGGATATTGTGTTCCGGGACGACAGCGACTTTGGCCACGATAAGTCCAAGTCGATCCGGGATTACTTGGCCCAACACAATGTCGACAAGAACAGCGACCTATTGTTTTACGCTGGTGATGGTGTGTCTGATATTTCCGCCGCCAAGGAAACTGACTTGTTGATTGCTAAGGAAGGCAAGGATTTGATTATCTACTCCAAACGGGAAGGTATCCCCTACACTACTTTTAGAGACTACAGTGACATCTTGCGTAAAGTGGAGGCGATCGTGGCTGCTGATGGTACCAACATCAAGGATTTCTTAGAAAATTAGACTATAAATATTCGTACAACTTCCCGAGTTGCGAGTGTTCCCGGTAGTAATTGCCCCTCTTCTTAATGATCCACAAGAATCCAAATGAGGCTGTAAGTACTCCCGTCAAGATCGAGTAAAGAATACCAGGACCAATTCCTACCAATGCAGGTTCGACAACAAAAATCGCCACTGCTGCCAAACACTGACGAATTAAATTGTTAAGAGCAATACCCGTAGCCCCTCTTCCCGGTAACGAGTCAACAAGATAAGTAGAAGTGCACCCCATCATCAACATCAGACCAAACCCCCAAAGGGCGGTACCAATCAATGGCGTGACCCATTGTTCCTTATAGTCGAGACACCAACCAAATATAAGACAGGCAGGAACAAACAAAAGGGCCGATGTCACCACGTTCCACAGAAGCCGCAGCTCGGGTACTATTTCGCCGTTGTGGGCAGCGGCGTACCGCCTTAGTAATCGGTCGGTCCACTTACCTCCCACCATCAGGGCTAAAATGTAGGTGACCGAATTAGGAATGTATAGCAACCCAACAATTAACAGTGACATGTTGTATGGGTCCCTGGAATACTCATATGAAATGGTCATATTGATAAAATACACTACCGAAAACATCACCCCCGAAAAGGCAATGGTTAGCGCCACAGGTGGATGTCTTAGAAGCACTACTGCGTGTGTAGGACGGATAACAACATCATAAAGCGTACTGAACCAACGAGGGGTAGCCTTGGTTGGGTGCGATAATATCTTTTCCACTTTTGCTTGAAAAAACTGCTCCAGAACCTTTCGAGAGTACTGCGAATAATATGATTGATTTGTGGCCGATTTTGATAGCTGGTGAACAATTGGCTCAATGGCTTGGTCATCCAAGTTGATACTTATGACCGAGTTGCCACGAAGAAAATCCCGGTCTTCATGACGAATTGTCTCCGGGAGGAAAACAGTAATCAATACAAGGTTAACCCCACTCACAATCACTAATACCCACTGTGTGGCCCGCCACCCCCATGCCACCGCCACAGCACCTCCAATAATGGGTGCTAAGAATGGGCCACAAAGAGGTCCCAAAAAATAATACCCCATGGCTTGGCCCCGTTCCTGGGGCACAAAAAGATCAGAAATAGTACCTGCTCCTACTGCTTGTACCAGGGCCGAACAGCCGCCCTGCAAAACCCGTAGTGCTATTAAAGCTCCAATCGAAGGTGCAAGAGAGGTGCCAATACTAAAACCCACAAAGAAGATAAAACTGATCATGTAAACGGTTCTTCTTCCAATTCGTTCCAGCATCAGTGACCACCACATGGGGAATACCCCAAACGCTACCACGAACATCCCCACAGAAATGTTGACAATTATATCGGTGGTATGAAGGTCTCGAACAATATCATCAATAGCCGGTAACATGATCAGGGTCCCCATGGGACCAGTGATTGAAGATAGAGATATTACAGCGACAAGGATCCATTTGATTTTTGGGCTATAGTCTCTTGCATCTTCCACTTCTGGGATTAGCAGTAACTGGGCTAAGAGCCCTCGCCTGTCTTTCTGAGATACGAGCACCGCTTTGTGGTTGGATTCCACTATTGATTTCTGGTCTTCCAACGCTTGCGGTTGCTCCAAGTGCAGCTGGATACTCCCTTCCAGAGAGTTTGACAGTGGCATCCTTGAATATTTGTTCTTCCCCCGCTATCTACTTTTTTGCATTAACCTGCATGTGCGATGCATGTGACGGTAATTATCGGGCTTAACTGATGCTAACATGTAGTACAAAATCGGCACAATCTGTATTGCATTACACTAAAATGAAGAAGAAGCCCTATATACATTAATGGCACAACAAAGCCGCCGCAGTCAAGTTTCTCAACCAGTCCACTTTGTCAACGTCGTGGGTATCTTCAACCTCACCCCATTCAGCAGTTTGAAAAATCGTTTCCATGTTGCCCAATTCGACAATTTCGGGGACAGTTATGTGGAAGTAGGTTTCAGGGCCATCCTTGTTGAACTGGTAAAGCTCTTTCATTCTGGTGGCATCGCCACAGTTCAGTCTCAACACCAGTGCGCCACAGAGGAATGACTTAGCGGTCAAAATCGCCTTTTCAATGGCGACAACGTCAGCAGTGGGCAAGGTGTCCAACCAGTTAAGGACAATGTTTTGGGTAGTCAAGTTTTGGTCATTACCACGGATACCATCAGTTTCACAGTCCAAATAGTTGAGCTTCACCTTGTACTCGGGAGTAGGCAACAACCCCTGTTTTTTTCCCCATTTGGTGAAAAAGTCTTCATATTCTGCAATCAACGGCATGTAGAGTTCATCTTGACGTTTCCGTAACTTACCATCACATTCATCCATGGGAGCAAACACAAGACAGGTATCGGTGTTGAGATATCTCAAGAATTCGTACTTGACATCATCCAACAGCCCCACCTTGGCCACAAGTTCGGGGTCTTCGGACACGTTGGTGCGTTTTAAATCAATCGTCCGTGCCGCCAACGAGGTGAGAGGCAACGAGCTGGGCTTCACCTTGGCGCTGCCCAAGTTGGACCATTCCTGAGCAATCAATTGTGCCAAGTCCTTCTTGTCCGCGGGAATCAGAAGTGGGAACCCAAGCGGGGTTTTCATTGTTTTACCATCAAGCTGAATATCGTAGTGGTTGGTGGCTTCATTGTACTTGATATCCGCCTTGTCCCAGAATTTATGGAGAGTCTTCAGCAATCTGTTGGTTTCCGTTTTGGTGTTGTGTTCAATGGTTTTGTCGCCGAGAGGCTCCAAAGTGGCATAATTCCGGATAACTAGCCGGGATGTGCCCTGTAAGGACACTGCTCTGGTCAGTGTCCGGGCAAAATTGATCCCAACCCTTCTAAGCATAGTGAAAATTGTGCGAAGACAAGTCTGATCAAATATGGAAACCAAGCTAACGAGAATTAAAGAATAATAATGTAGCCTCGGTTATTTTATATAAGACGCCTATTAATACTCAATAATTGGAAACAGGCGCTTTTCAATCACCGTTACCGGTGTAGCCTCTGGGATCAAAATCAAGACTACCCAATGAAATACTAAATTCCATTTTATTTAGAATTGCAATAATAGGCCCTCTCTGTATCCTAAGCATTGTCTAGGGTTATTTCGTGGTGATGTCTACAACTCTCGCTCGTTCACTTGTTCGCTCATTATTCGAACATGAGTGTCCCCAATGAAGCCCTCCAAAAAGTACTCCTAGAAATGGACAACCAGCTAAACAAAACTAGAGCTGAACTTTCCCTGACAAACTACCAGCTTGCTCAAATCAATGCCAATCTTCGGACTATTGGCTCCACCAAAACCAGCTTGGAGAAAATCTGTCAACCCCACGAACAGGTCTGGCAGGGGGTGGGCAAAGCATTCGTTGCCAAAGATGTTTCGGTTTATTTGAATGATATGGAAGGCGAGCAAAAACAATTGGAAACCTCCAAGCTGAATTTGGATAAAAAGAAGCATTATTTGGATACAACATTGACAAACACCATCAATAGTATGGCGCAAATAGTTAATCCTCAGGCGAAGAGTTAATAATATAAGATATGTTCTAATCTCTAATAATCTATTTACAAGTAGTACAAATCTGGGGCATCGCATCCACGATTACCTCCGTTGGTTAAACTCATTAAACTTCTTCTGAGCATCGTCGCCATCCTTTTGATCCCATTTCTCCTGATTTCTTTCGGCATTCTTCTGTCTAGCCTTTTCCATGGTCTCAAACGACCGCCGGCGAATCAGTCGGCACTGTTCAAACCCCACCACATTTCCCAAGAAAAAGCCACCAACCCCCCAGTTTACTGCCTTTGAGACATTTTTATGAATCAAAAATGTAACAACACCCAATACCCCCATCGCCTGGAATCCGGTTAACATCGCTTCCCTAAAGCATGGCATGTTCAAGTAGGTATGGGCATTGAAGTCTGATAACAGAATCTTGAGCTTGGCTTGTTGCTGGTCGGGAGGAGAAACCAGATCATCAAACTTGGGGGGTAGGTCCTCAAGAAAATTCTGGGGCTGTTCTTCTGGCACTTGGCTCACAGGAGATACCTTATTGCTACCACCAAACCAACCCATAGTCGCACTGACAAACGATTTCGCACTCAATTCCTATGGTTCCCGAATTGATTTTGGATCCCCAGCTTAAGTACTGGGTACTTATTCCCATTTCGGTGGTGATGGCGGCGGTGGGTTTACTCCGGAGTTCGGCCACGTTTTTGTTGGAACCTAGCCGTAAACGTCTCGATTATAAAACCGTTCGCCAAGGCCAGTTTCTTAAGCGGGCGCAAGCATTCCGATTTAATAACGAAGTGTTGGGGGATGAAGAGTTTGCTACTCGACGCCAGTACTATACCGAAACCCTTTCTACTACCGAATACCTAGCCGCACAGCCTGGTGCCGACGACGACCCCATGTCCATGATGACAAACCCTGCTACCAATGACCAGGTGATGAATATGCTTAAGGGTAATCTTATGAGTTATGTGCCTCAGACGTTGATCATGGGGTGGGTCAATTTCTTTTTTGCTGGGTTTGTGGTGATGAAATTACCGTTTCCGTTGACGGAAGGGTTTAAGGGGATGCTTCAGCAGGGAATCAACACCCCTAATTTGGATGTACGTTATGTGCTGGCCATCCTGTGGTATTTTGTAAACTTGTTTGGCTTGCGGCCGGTGTATGCGTTATTAATGGGAGATGCCACTCAGGCTCAACAATTGGTCGGCTCAATGACTCTGCAGACGGGAATGCCGAACTTAACCGCACCGGGGACAAATGTTGAAAGAGTATTTCAGGGAGAAGCGGAATCAATTCAAATTTTATCTCACAAGTCGGTGTTTACTGGAGTGGTTGATCGAGTGGTTGCTGCATCAAAGTAAAAACCATCACATGCAGTCTTATTTGTGGTTCAATATTTAGCAAAGCCAATAAATAAAGGTAAACACACTTTGTAGACTTCATTACCTAAGTCTGTCACACCCAAGTTTAAATCAAAATATCCAATTTATGTATATAACAGCCTTATAAAAATACCGAATAAAAAGCTTCACTTTAATGGTGACAAAATATCATAGCAACGGGCAAGATTTTTCAACCAAACTTACACTCACTTGCAACTGAAAAAAGAAGAATCCGCTCAAATCAAGAGCAAAGCAGCAACACCTGCAACACCGAAACTGATGGAGAGAGACAGGGCCCCGTTAGATCTTTCAGTGAATTCATTGAAAGTTTTCATTTCCTGGTTGGCTTGAAGCTGTCTAGCTTCAATTCTCATTTCCTCGAATCTCCCTTCCAAGTAACTCATGCCTCGCTTCCAGTGAGGAAGAGATTCCCTACACTTTCCATCAAATGGAGGAGGGGTGCCAGCACCGAAGAATGTTTTCCACGCCACAGGGGCAATCCAGGTTGGGAAAACGAGATGCTTGATGCTCCACCAAAAACCAATGGGTGTGCATTGCGGAGAAGGAGTGGGAGTAGGGGACAGGGAAGGTGTCGCAGTTGGTGTTGGTGTAGTAGAACTGCTTGTAGGAGACGGCGTGGTGGGCGTGAGAGTAGGTGTGATGGTGGTGGTGCTAGTGGTTGTCTTGGTAGTCGTATGTTTCGACGACAGAGACGACGATGATGGCAATGCAGATGTCTTGGATGCGGAACCAGTAGATGAGGCAGACGATTCGGTAGACGAAGCAGAAGACTCAGTCGAAGATTCGGTAGACGAAGCAGACGATTCAGTCGAAGATTCGGTAGACGAAGCAGAAGACTCAGTCGAAGATTCGGTAGACGAAGCAGAAGACTCAGTCGAAGATTCGGTAGACGAAGCAGAAGACTCAGTCGAAGATTGGGTGGACGAAGCAGAAGACTCAGTCGATGATTCGGTGGACGAAGCAGAAGACTCAGTCGAAGACTCAGTCGACGAAGCAGAAGACTCAGTCGAAGATTCGGTAGACGAAGCAGAAGACTCAGTCGAAGATTGGGTGGACGAAGCAGAAGACTCAGTCGAAGACTCAGTCGACGAAGCAGAAGACTCAGTCGATGATTCGGTAGACGAAGCAGAAGACTCAGTCGATGATTCGGTAGACGAAGCAGAAGACTCAGTCGATGATTCGGTAGACGAAGCAGAAGACTCAGTCGATGATTCGGTAGACGAAGCAGAAGACTCAGTCGATGATTCGGTAGACGAAGCAGAAGACTCAGTCGATGATTCGGTAGACGAAGCAGAAGACTCAGTCGAAGACTCAGTCGACGAAGCAGAAGACTCAGTCGATGATTCGGTGGACGAAGCAGATGATTCAGTCGAAGATTCGGTAGACGAAGCAGAAGACTCAGTCGAAGACTCAGTCGACGAAGCAGAAGACTCAGTCGAAGATTTGGTAGACGAAGCAGACGATTCAGTCGAAGACTCAGTCGACGAAGCAGAAGACTCAGTCGATGATTCGGTGGACGAAGCAGAAGACTCAGTCGACGAAGCAGAAGACTCAGTCGAAGATTCGGTAGACGAAGCAGACGATTCAGTCGAAGATTCGGTAGACGAAGCAGACGATTCAGTCGATGATTCGGTGGACGAAGCAGAAGACTCAGTCGACGAAGCAGAAGACTCAGTCGAAGATTCGGTAGACGAAGCAGACGATTCAGTCGAAGATTCGGTAGACGAAGTAGACGATTCAGTTGACGATTTTGTGGCTGAGAGGGAAGACTCGGTCGATGAGGCAGATGACTCGGTGGACGATTCGGTAGACGAGGCCGACGACTCAGTGGAAGAAGTAGACGACTCAGTGGCCGAGCCAGTAGAAGAAGCAGACAACCCAGTAGACGACTCAGTCGATGAAGCAGACGAGCCAGTAGACAAGGTGGACGAGCCAGTAGAAGACGCAGACGAGCCAGTAGTCGAAGCAGACAGACTTGTAGATGGAGTGTGCTTCAACGTGATTGTGGGTGTAACTGTCACAGTTGTAGTCTCAGTGACACAACTCTGTGCAGCGATAGTGGCGGCAACCGCCGCCAAAATGGTCGTCTTGAAGAGCATGATATCACTTGATGACTACGACGGCAGCCGAACATTATATAGCAAAATACTAATTCAGTAATTATTCATCCATTCTAGCAATTACGCAGAATTGACGTTAGTTGGGACGGTTCCTCGCATTTCAGTCAATCGTGTTTAAAATTACTAAGGCAGAAAAGTACATTTAGGCGTAATATTAAACTCTAAAAGTATTTATGAGACTGTGGCTATCTCTACAGTTGTTCTATTATTTTCGTTGTGTTCCTGGAAATTTTCTGTACGTTAGCATAGTCAAAATTGCTTCTCTTCTTGGTTGTATGGACGACAATTGAGCCACCTTGAGGTGTTATTCCTAGTTTTGAAGCAGGTTCTATTTTAAAAAGGTTAAAAACGCGTGAATCCCTAGATTTATTTGATTCACAGGTTATGTGTAAATCGGCTGAAATGAAAAAATATTCCAGGAGGCGCGTAGGCGAGGCAGGAACCGGGAGATTCGTAGATCACCATAAGCGAGGGATGTAAACAAATGAAGGAAAGAGGATCGAAGTAGTAAGACAAAGAAAATGCTAGTTCTTTACTATTTAGAACCACCCCGATCAAAAAGGGAAGTAAACTTTTGATAAAAACCTGTAACAGGTGACGGTCGGCGGCAATTTGTAGTTTCTACGAAAGGGGTTACTATTTAAATTTTAGTTATAAAAGCGTAATCGACTTTAGGTATAGGTGTAAAGCGAAATTAGTTTGAAAGTCTCCATGTCATGCTAATGGATATGGAAGTTGTCCATCTCAAATAGCGTACTTAATTATGAACTATGTAAGGAACACTATCGGTAACAAAAACTTTCACTCACAGATTCATGGCCCCTTTAAGAAAAGTTGGTACCAATACGGATGAGGCGAGTTGTATTTTCCAGGGTCTTGAAATCCCATTAAGGAAAATTTTCCGCGTCGAGGAAAACAAAGTGGCTTTTAGTTGTCCATGGGCAAGAAAATTTTACTGTGGGTGGGTAAAAACTCAAACAAAAAAGGTACGCTTTAATTGCAAATTTAGAGATCCGGGTGGTGTTAGTCTCCACTAGCGTGAATTTGTAGTTCTTGTGGAACGTGAATGGTACTTTTTATTTTGAAAACCGAAAAGCTTTGTAATTTGGTAAAATAATGAAAGCGGAAGTCAACCAAGTTCAATCCCCAGGTGTAGCAAAATTTTGCAAAAAGAACATAAATTCAGAATAAAGTCTACTCAATCATGAAAGTTTTATAAGGATTATCTTCAAAAGTGATTCTGTAAGCCATTCACGTGATACATGTTTGATAGTGTTAGTGCTGCTTCATAACATCCAACAAAAGTCTTTGTTTTAACTAGGAAGCCAAAATTGTCGTATCAACTGTACATCTCGAATTAGCATTGTTTCCGACATTTGTTTTTCAACAAACAATAGAACCAAACATAAAACCCACCCTCAACATGCTTTATCCCTCGACAGACACAGGAGCATCGTCAAATGGACTCCCAATAGCTATTTCAGCTTCCCCAACATACGCGGTTTTCCTGCAGATCTATCGTAGTTCCGTGCATTTGCAGTAGACGGCAGAACTTGACCAGTTCAAGGAGCAACATGAACTGCCTCAACACTATAACTTTTCACAGCCACTAATTTCCTATTCTAGTTTTCCAGAATTTTCTTTCGTTATGGTCGTGTGGGAAAGTTTCTCGTAACGCAGTTTCATTGTGCAGGGCACTCGTGGATTTATTAGGCAGCGCACGTGTGCGATTATTAAGTTGCTGGCAGCCTAACAAACCAAACCCATTGAATAGGCACCAAAAATTCACGGTAAACTGCGGTAGTCATGAAATTTGGTGTGACTTTGCAACGTTCGCTCATCAGACAGCTTGGTCCCTTCTACATCGACTATGAAGCATTGAAACATGAGATGAAATTATTACTTCGGGAGAATGACAACGAGTGGAACGACCAGTTGGAAGAAGAGTTCTTGAATAAGTTGGAAGGAGAATTGGACAAGGTGTGGTCATTCACCAAGGTGAAGAATACTGAAATTAAGAGACGGATCAAGGACGCCGAGGCCCAAGTGCAACAAGTCGTCGCGCAAATGAAGCAGTACAAGGCCAACCCGTTGTCTGGAGTACAACCTCCATCCGAGGATGACTTTGAGGATTTGGAAGCCGAATTGTCCGACATTATTGCAGACGTTCATGACCTCGCCAAGTTTACTCGTCTCAACTACACTGGGTTCCAGAAGATTATCAAAAAGCACGACAAGACTACCAAGTACAACTTGAAGCCGATTTTCGCCGTGAGGCTCAACTCGAAGCCATTCTACAAAGATAACTACGATGACCTCATTGTTCAATTATCGAAAAACTACGACTTGGTGCGGACCAGGGGGAACCCGGTCAAGGGAGACCTGTCTGCTGGTGGTGCCCAGCAGAACTTTGTCCGGCAAACCACCAAGTACTGGGTTCACCCCGATAACATTACCGAATTGAAGCTTATTATTTTGAAGCATTTGCCGGTGTTGGTATTTAACGCCGACAAGGAGTTTGAAGCGGAAGACTCTGCCATCACCTCCATCTACTTTGACAATAAGGATATGGACTTGTACTACGGGCGGTTACGCAAAGACGAAGGTGCCGAAGCCATCCGGTTGAGATGGTATGGGGGCATGAAGCTGGACAACATTTTCGTGGAAAGAAAGACCCACCGGGAGGACTGGACGGGGGAAAAGTCAGTTAAGGCCCGGTTTGCTTTGAAGGAAAAGAAGGTGAACGAATTCTTGCTGGGTAAGTTCACCGCCAATCAGGCGTTTGAAAAGGCGCGCAAGGACGGCAAAAAGAGCACCCAGGAAATCGACAACTTGGAACAATTGGCCAAGGAAGTACAGTACCGAGTGCTTAAGGAGAAATACCGTCCGGTGATGCGGTCGTTCTACAATAGAACCGCCTTCCAATTGCCTGGTGACGCCCGGGTACGCATCTCTCTTGACACCGAATTGACTATGGTCAGAGAAGACGACTTTGACGGCTTTGATAGAACCAATGGCAATTGGCGTCGGATGGATATCGGTGTTGACTATCCTTTCTCCCAGTTGGCGGACAAGGACGTGTGCCGGTTCCCTTATGCCGTGTTGGAAGTGAAATTGCAAACGCAAATGGGGCAGGAACCCCCGATGTGGGTGCGGGATCTTGTGCAATCGCATCTCGTAGAAGCTGTGCCCAAGTTTTCCAAGTTTATCCACGGGGGCGCCACCTTGTTGACGGAAATGGTCGACTTATTGCCGTTCTGGATGCCGCAAATGGATGTTGACATTCGCAAATCCAAAGTGCAACAAGAGTACGGCATCCACCGTCAACAGCGGTTGCTCAAGCTGCTGTTGCTGCTGGGTAACGACTTGGATGAAGAAGAGTTGACCGGTGACGCCTACTCACTGGGCTATACGGGGGTGCACTTTTCCAATGATATCAATCCATTGGAAGAAGACTTGGAAGAAATGACGCCGTTGTTGGTGCCTCTGAATTATGGCCAACGGCAAGGGTCGTCCCCTTTGTCCAACTTTTTCTACAAGTTGTATGGCCTGTTCTTGCACTATTTTAACGATGACCGCACCTTCACTGTTAAGCCCGGCACCAACTTTGACCTCAATGCCGCCTTTGCTGACAAGTTGCCCCCAGGCAAGAAAATCTGTGTGCCGATTCGGATTGAGCCCAAAGTTTATTTTGCCGCCGAACGGACTTTCTTGCTGTGGTTGCTGATTGGGATGGTAATTGGGTTCACCGCCACCACGTTGTTGCTGTATGGGTCTGCCACTGCATTGACGGCGTCGATTGGGTTTTTCGCCACCGCCATGCTTACGTTATCATACTCGACGTACATGTACATTTGGCGGACCACCAACATTCGCGAAAAAACAAGTTTTGTCAACTACGCCGACAAGTTCGGCCCCAACATGATTTGCTTCTGTTTGTTTTTGTCGACGTTGGCGACGTTTTTGTTTAAGCTTTCTGAATAATAATTTAATCATCGGTTATTACTTTCTATTTAGGTCGTTATTCATTGATTCATTACACCGGAGTTTCATTCACCTTACGCTTCTTAAACTCGCGATCCCCTTCGGGCAGTCGCTCTGAGCCCGGGTTCACGGCTATATATGGTCGTTGACTTGCCAGCTTGATCAGCTTATCAAGCTCCAGTACCAGGGGGAGGGTATTCTTTAGCTTTTCCTTGTGGGGGCCCTGGGCATCAGGAGGGACCAGTCGCGGCAACATCGTCAGTAATGGTGATGGGATTCGCTGCTGGGCACCGTTGGTTGGCAGAATCAGTCGGATGGGGTTGATCAAGGGGAGTTTTCCCATTTGCAGCGGTGGCCGCAGCCCAGGCGCACCCTGGGGCAGATGCTGCCTTACGGGGGTTGCCTGAGCAATTACCAGCTGCTGCGGAATGGTTTCAGGCGGAACAGGGGTGGTAACTGTAGGGACTGGGGGCGGGGGTACATTGGCGGTGGGCGGTACGTTAAAGTGTATCTGAGGCACCAGTGTCTGCGACCCCACCGCCCGGCGCTGATCATAGATGGAAGTAAACGAATTGCGCTGTTGGTAGTGGTAATTGGGGTTGTATTCAGGGCCTACCAGCGCCACCGGCAATGAATTTGTCCGTGTCAGCTGAGAACACAGCAGCGAGGCCGACAGATTACGGTGTTTCTCAACCTGGGGAAACGGGAAACCGGGGGCCAGCGGGTTGGACGGCGAATGGGGGTTATGAGGAGATGGTCCCCGTTGGGGAACTGTTAGCAGAAGCGGCAGGTACAGTTTCAGTTCCTGGCGTAAGCGATCAGCAGGGACCACCCCCACCGGGACGGGGGTGGTATTTGTAGGTGCAGAAGCAGGCGTCGTCGCCAGCTCATCAATCAATATGGTCAGATTTTTGCGGGATGGGATCGGCTGGAGAGGATCCATAAACACCAGCCGGTGCCTCAGTGCCGATCCCTCCAGTTGGAGCTTCTTTTGATACAAAGCATAGTTAGGATTAAGCGGGTATGCCTGGGGAACGATGCTCACTTGTGTCAGCAGCGACTGTCTCAGCAGCTTCGATAAGTGGTAAGGGGGGTTGGAAGGGGGGGGTGGAGTCAGCGAGTGGGGCGCTCCAAGCCGTTGGTGAATGGCGGTGCGCAACGAGTAGATTTCATTTTCAAACGACGGCCGCTTGGGTGCTTTCAGCATCGGTGATTGGTCAACATCGCCCGGGGTAACTTTATTAACCGGGGTCTTATTGTTCAACCGGTCGGGCGCCGACGTAGCGGGCACCACGAGGTACTTTTCCAACAAGTCCAACATCTTGAGCGAGTCCTGCTGGCACCGGCGCACCTCCATAATCAATAATTCGTTACGTTGGTTGGAAGCGGCCAATTCATTCCGCAACTGCCCGACCTGGTTATTCACCTCGGTGAAACGAAAGTTGAGGGACCGTTCAAACAGGTTTTGCGGCACAAGCGACGGCCGCTGCAGAATACCCCCTTGGGTCAGAATCGAGCCTGGAGCCAGTCCATGGGGACCGGGCAGCTGAGGGGAACCAGGGGCAACGTACGTAGGACGGTGGATCTCTCGTTGTTCCTCCTCGAAATGTACCGGTGGCGGCTGGGGAATGACCCCCGGTGGGGGAGCCATTTGCTGGGGCATCATCACCATGGGGGTTGCTACCATTGTGGGATAGTACTCCATGGGTGTCAGCGTTGGCGGAATCAGCAGTAAGTTGACGATTTCCTTGTGGGAGTTGACATTCTTCAGCAGTCGCCGTTTGATCAATTTGAGCAGTTCGACGTCCCCCTTCCGAAACTGATTCGTCAGGTGGCGGAACTCCCACTTTGCCGCACTTGTCTGGTCTTTCGTCCCGCCACTTTCGCTGGGAAAGTCACTCTGAAAGGTGTCATTCACCTTGTGGAAGCCGTACATATTTAGCTGACGGATAAACAGGGCGATATTGGTGTGCTTGAAATACTGGGCTAACACCTTGGAAAAATCCTCACCCGGAAGCAAACAGAACAGGTCATTCAGGGGCAGCCACCATATGAGGTGGCTAATCGACTGGTCGTGTAACATGTCATATAGCTTGTGGATGAACACGGTCTGAGTTTTCCCCAGAGCGCCCAGCACCAGCCCCAGAGCCAGTGCTGGGGGTGGCAGTTGCTGGTCTGCAACCAGCCCCCGCGGGGTCGTGGGATCCATTGGTTCCAGTTTCATGGCGTCCAGCATCCCCCGTGTTAATGGATTGTTTTTCGACGAGGGAGTGCGAAAGTGAAAAGATCATCAGCCATCATCGGGATAACAATAGATGAAACGCACTGAGAGTGAAGGGGGAGGAGAGCTATGTAGTAATTAGCGACAATTGCGAGTTTTGTCGCCGGTTTATTTACCTTTTCTACGCAGATGGCTTCTATGCCTATCTCCTTAACGCTTCTAACGGTTACCGTTTTGGCTATACTTGCACTGTATCATTCTCTCGCAGATAGCGGCAGGGTGATCTTTGAGGAAATTCATGGGCTGGAATTGCCGAGGCGTTTCCCCAAAGTCTTCGAGATGATATGAATTATTTCTTTTTCCGAATGCCGTAGACAAACCGTGGCATCTCACCCTGAAACGATGACACCGTCCTCATCGCATGTCGTCGAGGTTGTGCGGGTGCAGAGTCCGGTTAGATGTGCTGTTTTAGCACGGCACTACACAGGTAAATATAGGCATGCACCGATCATAGTGTTTTGGGTGCATCCAGTGCCGTGCGCAATTGTGATAATAAGGGACTATTTACGGAATGTGTACTGGTTTTGGAGAAATGACGTGATGCCAAGCACCGCCGATGACGACGAGCGGAAATTAAGTGTTGCTTTCAGCGCTCGTGACACATCACGTGATCATATGGGACCAGTGTCGTCACCACGGTTGGGTGCCCACTAGACTGTCGTATGGGGTCACCCAGACATAAAATGGTCCCATCACAGTACTAATGGATGGGGTTGCTGTCATCGCTATATTCAACTATCGTGAGAATTCTGTCCAATACTATCAGTGACCTTATCCCGCACTGTTATTGTAGGCTCATAATGCCGTGCCACCACCACTAGTCCCCTTTCCATGCGTGGCCCAGACCGATTACAATAGAAAGTTCCATCACCTTGCTCGCGTGTTTAGTGGCGTTCGCAGGTGAACCCCGATAAAGGTCATGTTTCATTGACGATTTCTCTAATCCATTGCCGTCACTGCATATGAATTTCTTTTTGCCTTACTTACTCATAAAAAAATTTGTGCGCACCGAATCCATTCGCCCCCTTTCGTTGTCCAATACCCACCACCCCATTCCACTACAAATAAACAGCACCTAATCCACATATCCCCAGGCTTCCCGAATACAGGACATGAACTTGAACAACCAGCCTGATGACCAGGACGGTGACCACCAGTTTCGCCCAGTATGTTTTGACGGAGCAACCGCCACGGCACTGGTGCCTCATCCTACCCTGACCAAGCGTCAGCTGTCCCTGCTGCAATCTCTGCTGCAGCAACTGCTGGATTCATCTAAACGAGTCCGCCTAGACCCCCAGTTGGTGGTGGACCCCCTTGGTGGCGCCGCTCTGCCAAAATCGTTTCACGCAGAGTTTGACCCAAAGCTGGTGGTGACTCCCACCCTGACAAAGCCAGCCGCCACCGTGCAATGTCCGACTACCACCGATCAGCCTCAGCCGGCGATTAAGCCTCCGAGATTCATCCGGCGGTTCCGCTCTCGGCTGTTGCCGATTATAAACTATTCGCAACGCCTGGCATACAAACTGCATTTTCCCGCGGCGTCGGCGCTGCTGGCGCTGGCGGCAGCTGCGTTATCGAAGCACCACCCCTCGCGTCATCATCATCTCGCTACCCTGATCCCTCCCCTCCCCCCAATCAATTTGCAACTGCTTAAAGAAATCGACTTGCACGAAATTTTGAAAAACCCTCAGTTGCGCCACGATATTTTGTTTGACCCCCAGTTGCAGTTCCGCCCCAACCTTGACGGCGAACGTGGCAAGCGGAAAAAGCTGATTATCGACAAATACTGGATGGAAATCCAGAAAGAGTGTCGGCAGTTTTTTGTCCCGCCACTGGGTACGATCAAAATCAACCGTCTTCCGATATTGTTCCAAACCTTGCGGGACGTGTTGTTGTCGTTGCTTCCCGCCAAAGACCGGCCCCAAGTAAACGAGATTATGGACATTGAATTACTCATCCAGCAACTAAACCATGGCCTGTTTGACTTTGTTGAAATGGCTCGTTGGCTCGGCGACGTGTTTAAGAGCCATTGCGCCCCCATGCGCGACGGCTGGGTGCTGGAGATGATTCAGAAGTTTGCCGAAGCAGAGCTGCTGCATCTGGTCGAGCTGTTGGTTGCCGGGTTGCGGATGATTTTCCAGATCCTTGAGGCGATGAAGTTGGATGTGGCCAACCACCAAATCCGTATCCTCCGCCCGGTGTTAATTGGCACCGCCGTGGACTTTGAACGCGAATACTTTCAGCTGCTCATTTCCCACAATAAGATTTACATTGACGATTCGTTGACGTGGTTTTATAAAAAGTATACCCTGGCGGTTAAGCTGGGCGAGGTTAAGCCAGGAAATAATGATTCTACCCTCAAACCTGTGATAATTTCCCTGATAATTGACCTTTTACTGTGCCGCCATATGGCTACCGAGTTCCCCACCACCTTGGCGTTTGACCACACGCGCTTGGTATTATTGCGGGCGGACGTGCGCCAGTTGGTGTGCGTGCAGTTGTGTCTGGTGCTTTACCGGCAGTTGGTGGCGAAGAATGTGCCGAGATTAACCCAACAGGTGGTTTCTCAAGTGCAGCTGGAGATTTTACTGATTGTCACCGATGATAACGGCAACATCAAGTGGACCAAGAATATCCAGGCGATTGCCTTGCAGTTGGTGAAAAATGCGGTGGCACTGCCAGGGGTGCTGTCGAAGTTGCCCCAGGACATGGTGGATTTTGCCTACCACTGGTTGATCAAACACATCCAACCGCTGCTGCCAGTGTACGGGTTGATGGAACTGAAAGTGTTTAAGGATTTGCTTGCGGAAATTATGGTCACCATTGACGAAGAAGCTCCAGCATTGACCGCGACCCCAACTCCGCTGCAGCCGACGGTTCAGCAGAAACTGGAGCTGCTGGAACTCAAGAATATTGCTCAGCGAATCCTGACCCTCGGAAAGTTCCACTGGCTGGTATTTGGTCGTAACTACACTGAGTATATTAAGGCCAACCTGCCCACCCCATCCTCCGCTGCACTGGAAGCAACCCCCAAGCTGCGAACTAACTCGTTTGAAGAGGATGTTAATATGGCCGCTGATCATGGTGATGCCCCTCCTTTGGAAGACATTGCCACAGCCGCTATCACGACATGACAATGCACGTAATGAGTACACATGAAAATAGATTTTATCCCCTATTGGCACATTTGGGCAACCCATTTGCGATCCCCGTTTGTAGCTCGAGACGCGTCAATACTCAACCCCCTGGAGTTAAGCTTTCAGCATGATTCACGTGTGCAAAAGGGGGCATTAAATTATGGGGTGCGGGGAAACGAGGGCGAGAGATAGCCGGGGTGATCATCCGTTATCTAATAAAAAACCCCACCCAAGACACTACAGGCTCCGCCACATACAAACATCACCCCTTACAACGAATATCTCGTACATTATCAAGCGCACTCCCTAAGTATTGCCCTCTCCTCGTTTCTGTGTGGGCGGAAGCCACCCCTGCACATTTTGAAAAGTGTCGCACGTCACCATTGCCAGCTCTTTTCTAGCGTATATATTTGCTGAGCCCCCCAAGGACGAGCACCAATGATACGAAAACTAATCGAGGCCAATGTCTACCTAGTTAAGCACACGGTGCTTATCCCGTTAAAACTCCTCTTTATCATCACCGTGTACATTCCCTTTATCAAGTTACCGGTGCTCTGGCCAGCTCGACACATTTTAGAGTTGGAGCCCGATTGGTACGCCGACAAGCTGATGCTGTGGCTCGGGGGACAGGTGGAGTTGTTTATCATTTCAATTGTGCATTTTGTCATGGTGAATGTGTTTTTGGGCGTGATTGTTGGCGTGTTGACGGGGTTCAACCTTAAGGCCATCCGCTATGTGTTGACATGGAAACCCAAGGAAAAGAAAAGGAAACAGAAGCGGACCCCCAGGTGGGCCCGTGATTCACGTCAATTTGTCCTGGATTTGGCGCTGCTGCATGTTGTAGTGGAGCCGCCCAATGCCAAGCGCACACCGCTGATTGAGGATTTAGGGTTATCTCAATTGCCGCTGACAAAGAGCACGGTGCTGCTGCTGCTGCAGCCGTTTGGCCCCACCAACACCATGCGCCAGCGCCAATCATTACCGCTGCTGCCGTCCTCAGCCAATAGCACCGGGTTGTATGACGATGATGATGGCTACCAGGCTTACACCATCCCCCTGGAACTGCCGCTGTTGACCCAGACTCGCCGGTCGAGTTTGCAAAATATCGAGGAAGAAGGGGCCGAGGAAGATGATGCCGAGGAAGAATTGCCTAAGAAAGAGAGGGCAGTAATATCCTTAGAACAGACGAGTTAATAGGATACCAACATGCACAAAGAATAAATGATTTTAATCAATGTGGGGAAATATTTTAGGTTGTCGTTGCCTATTAAGGAATACGTATAGAGAAAATGTCACCAGACGTCGGCGGAGATGGTATTTTCTTAACTCCTTGCATGGTTTGATGTGTGTCTCCCGATGTATTAAGTAAGTCGTGCTTATACGGTAGCCGTTTAGTTACAAGTTACCACTGTAATGTAGTGAAATAAATACAATTATCGTGATTTGTATTGTTTGTTTTCATTCGCTGGGCAACGAATTCATGCCCCCTCAGTACATTGCAAGCTACAGCGGAATGATACAGGGGCAATGTATGTACACCATCTGATGATAATCAGGAGACTCTGACAAGACACACAATTAACATATAAGTCTAACATACTGAGAATGGCAAGCCATCTGCAATGAAGGGGGTCTACACAAAAATCACCAGGTTCGAAAACATTGACTACGAGTGGACATGTCGTCCTCGTACCAGCAGTGGGGAGGAATTGCCAACCACACTACCGAAACACTACAAAATCATCCAGACCAAACCAATGAACAATATTACCCACCACCTTATCCACGTGGTGATTGAAAGGTGGCAAGAAATGGGATGGCGTTGCTCAAATACACACCCACGACATGGCACCACCCATGTCTACGTCGAACTCAATATGGTGCTCGATTCAAAAGAGTGTGTTGTAGTGTTTGAATTGTGCTACGCAAAGCGGCGCCAACGGTGGCACGATCCGAGCGTTTTTGTGTCAAAGTTACAAATTCATGACTTTATATACGAACATTTGGTTTCACATCCTGACGACCGGGAAAAAACAATGCATTCTAGAATGAAGCGTTGCTGGCAATTGGTGTCGGCATCGGCAAAAGTTAACAAAGCAGCTGAAGTGCACTTGGGTATCGCATCATCGCAGGGAATTTGAAGTTACACGTAGCAAAGCCATATACGATAGATCTAGTACACACCATACAATAGCCGCGAGTGCAATGTTCCTAGCAACATTTATTATTCTCTCTGCCAAGCACTCTTCCCTGTATAGCCACGGGTCACCGCGCCTCAATCATCCTCCCATCAAAAAAGTCGCATTGGCAATAAAATCCCATCGGTTGGTGAAGACAGGCAGTTTTAGCAAAGCCCTACCCAGTGGGTACTTGTTACATGGGCGATTCCAAGAAAAAGCTAAGCAAATTGGGCCGACTCTTTGGCCTTGGTGATGACGATGAGCCTTCTCTGGCTGTCCCCCACCTGCTGACGACGTCACTGGTGCTGCTGGCAGACACTACCAAGGCCTACGAACCGCCACCGGTGACCCTGCCCACAGTGCTGCGAGCAGGCTCCGTCAAGCGAGCCTCGCTGACGCGTGCCCCCCCAGAGATGCCCAGATTTAGATTGTTGGACGATGGCTCCCATGTTCACAATTTGCGGGCAGCAAAGCGCCAGGAAAAGATTCTGAACATGCTTAAGGATCTTCTAGGGGCCAAGAAGCTTAGGAGCGAAGCGAAACTGGCGGCTTTCGAAATAAGAGACAAGCCGCCCACGTTGATGCTGGGGTTGGTTAATTATGTAAAACAACATCCTCATGAAAATAAGGTTATGCAACTGGACGACTTTAAGCGGGTGCAAACCCCTTTGCTTCCCAACGATGAACGACTGTTTGTTGAAAAGTATGGCCGGTGCATGGAGGTGGTGGGGAAGGGGCTGTATGGGGTGGTGAGACTCGCACACAAGGACGACGAAGTGTTTGCCGTCAAAGAGTTTACTCGTCGGGACAAGGAGCTGCCGGAGAAATACAGAAAACGTCTTACCGCTGAGTTTTCCATCATGGCTCTGTTAAAGCACATGAACATCATCCGCACTTACGATTTACTCAAAGATGCCAAGGGCGACTACTGTGAAGTAATGGAGTATTGTTCCGGGGGCGACTTGTTCCTGTTGATTGTATCAGCAGGTCGGTTGGAGTACGCGGAAGCTGATTGTTTTTTCAAGCAATTGATCCGGGGGGTGAATTACATCCATGACATGGGGGTGTCACACCGAGATTTGAAGCCGGAGAATCTTATTTTGACTCAAGAGGGGGTTTTGAAGATTACCGATTTCGGTAACTCTGAATGCTTTCGAATGGCGTGGGAGGATGAGATCCAACTCTCCAGTGGGGTGACCGGCAGCTCTCCGTATATCAGTCCCGAATGCTTTCATCAAGAAGCCTACGACCCTCGGGCGGCTGACATTTGGGCGTGCGGTGTTATCTACATGGCAATGAGAACTGGCCGGCAACTTTGGAAGATTGCCAACAGCAGTGATTCCTTCTACACCGAGTATCTTGAAAAGCGGAAACAAACCGGCGGATACGAGCCAGTTGAGCATTTAAAGAGGGCACGGTGTCGTAACGTGATTTATTCAATTCTCGATCCGAAACCGGAACGGCGTATCAAAGGTGATCAGGTGCTTAAACTGGAATGGGGTCGGGAAATTAAACTCTGTGCTTCTGTAACCGCATCAATAGAGTAATATTAATGGAAATCATATCGGTGCTTGGGGAATATGTAATACATGGTAATAATAATCGAATGTCTATATTTCAACGGCGAGCATCTGCATACATTGCATTCGCAACCCCGGATTATATGATCACCCCCACATAAATCTAGGTGAACTTGATTAAAAAAAAAATACACCGTTAAAACAAAGTTGCCAAGTTTGGAAAGTCCTTCTGAAAGTCGTGAGTCACACCTTTCTACTGGCAAGAAAAAAATTCATTTCGCAAGGGGGGTCATCATGACTACAGAACAACATGACATGATTAACATCACCAACATTCCGACGCCTGCTGAAAGAACAATCGGTAACACAAGAGATTACTTTAGCTTAGACTCGGCGCTTGAGCCGTCATCGCCGGAACACGTTCCAATCCAAGTAATCGAGCGCATGACTCCTTCAAACCCCAAGAAGAATCGTCATCGTATCATTGCTTGCTATGTTTGGGCATTTGCACAAGGATTTAGCGACGCCGCTCCTGGTGCGTTACTCCCAGTAATTGAACTGTACTATCTGATCAATTACGCAGTGGTTCTGTTAATTTGGATTGCCAATGCCATTGGGTACATTCCAATTGCCGCTTTTTATCACAAGGTTGAACCATTGATCGGGTCTTCCAAATCTCTTCCTCTTTCTTGCTTCCTTGCCTGTATCATGTACGCTATTGTCCTGTCGGGAACCTCGTTCCCCGTTATTTGTGTTGGGTTTTTCTGTGGTGGTATGGGTTCGGCGATTGCAATTGCATATGGTAATATCTTTCTCTGTCGATTACAGGACGAACTGAAGTATTTGGCATACCATCATACCTCTTATGGCATTGGTGCTATTTGTGGCCCCTTATTGGCAACCAGTGCCGTGAATGGTGGCCTTAAGTGGAATTATTTCTACCTCATCTTATTGGGGCTATCATTCTTCAATCTAGTCAATTCGTACATTGCTTTTAGCGGAAGTGAGACTGATTTGGCTCCGTTTGGACATCACCATGAAGAGGAAGTGGCCCTGATCAAAGATGCCGTCAAGGCGAAAATCACTTGGATTTTGTCGATGTTTTTGTTCTGCTACCAGGGTTCTGAAGTTGCGTTAGCGGGGTGGATCGTCACCTACTGCATGGACTACCGTCATGGAAACCCCAGCACAACTGGTTACATTGCGTCTGGTTTATGGGCGGGAATCACCATTGGTCGTTTGTTTCTTACCCGGCCATTACATAAACGTGTAGGTGTGAGACGAGGGGTGATTTTGTTGCTGATTTGGGCAATCGCATTGGTTGGCCTCTGTTGGGCCATTCCCAACGTCTATGCCATTGCTGTTTTAGCAGCATTTGCAGGGGTATGCATCGGTCCTACTTATCCCCTTATGGTTACATTTACATCCTTAGATGCCGTTGTTCCCCGGAAAGTGCAGAAGGACTCATTGACGATTATGTCGGCATTGGGGCTGTCGGGAGGCGCTTTCTTACCGTTTTTTGTGGGGCTCCTCTCCCAACCTGTAGGCTCGTTTGTAGTTTTACCTGTATTTATTGGCGCATTTCTGGTGATGCTCGCCTTATGGCTCTCACTTCCGAATGTTGAACGTAACAAGGGGATGTGGTAATCTCAACTGGATTTAAATCTCATGCATTATCTAAATAGTAAAATTTCAATTTTTCTAGTTCTCTATAACAGCAAGGGAATGCGTATGAAAATTAAAACAGCATGTTGAAGCATCTTTGTGTTGATGTAATAAGACACTGGATATGTCAGTTATTCTTTAAAAACGAGTCCCCAAAATTTGCCATTTACATAGAAGTAATTTTGGGGCGGTCAAGTAACATATTTTTGTGCACAAAAGTTCCAGCAATTGATGGTTTTTTTTTTATTGTCTGAGCAGCGGAATTCTCCAATTAACCTTCTGCATTGTTACATATTTTTGAAGCACCCGCGGTTCTGGATCACCCGTAAATATATCATATTTCAGTATACATATATGCCTATGCATAACGATAATAATATCCGATTCTCGTAGATGCAAATTTAAGAAGACTTGCGTTTACTTTTGTACTTGACGCCTCAATGGTTCGACATAACTCTCACAGCCGTCCTTTGCGTAGACAATGTAGTAGGGAGTGGCGGTGTTTCCTTCTGTGAAATTGAACACCTCCAGCGCCGGCACTTCTGTAACCACTTCGTCATTATACTTTCGCCAAATTCCACTCTTGAAATCTTTGATGTAAACCCAGTAATGGCCATACAGGGCTTCACCTCTGTGGATGAAAATAGCAAACACTGAATATCCCACCTTGTTGTAGCCATCAAATTGGGTGGCCACTTGATGTTGACGAAGTTCCAATTGGATATCTATTGCCTTGACTTGGCTTTCAAGGTGCGTAATCTCACGTTCAATGAATTCGAGGGTTTTCGGGGACACTTTGAGCAGGTGATCATTAGGCTTATTTTCCTTTTGGGCTTCCGAAATCACGAGGTCGCTGTTGTCCACCAGAACGTCGTTTTCCACCAAATTATTGCCTCCTTCTTTGTCTGCTTGAACTTCTACTTCCCTATCCGAATTCTCGGTGTTCGACTTGACATCACCAGTATTTTCCATTTCAACATCTTCTTGCCCAATTCTGAGAAGGTACCTCAGGGTGGCTCTAAGGGCATCCAAGGTCAGCATTTGTGTCATTTTATCAACCTTTAAAATGTCATCACGTTGCTGACGTAACTGGGCAAGTTCTTGCTTCCATTCGAACACCTGGCCCCTCTTTTCCAACAATTGGGGATCGTCAGTATCCAAGTACCGGTCCAAGTAAATATGCTCACCGAAGGGAATGGGGTCGAGTGCTTTGTAAGCAACGAGTCTTTCTCGATCAAACATAACCCGTTGGACATGGAACTGTAAGATTTCTGGCAACTCCAGAATCGTCACCAGCTTCCGGCACTTGCCACCGTCTAATTCAACTACATCTTCACTGAAATAAGTATCCAACGAGTCGTAGATATTCTTGGGATGGTCACTGATGTTAATGATCAACGAAAAGAACCGTTCCGTCAAAATCCGCGGCAGTTTGGTTCCATCCAACGGAGTAATGGTTTGTTTGGTTTTCCCACCAAACAATTGCTTAATCATATCCACTTGTTCATTATCGGTGTCAAGCTTTACCGGAGGGAGTGCGGTTTCGATTTGGTAGGTGACATTCTCAATACATTCAGTGACATCCTGTTGCCGCCCTACTTCAATAGTCAGTTCAATTTGATCGGTGCTGATGGGAAGAAATTTAGGACCAAAGTCGTTTTCGACTGCGGGAAAATGCTTCTGGCTCTCATTCTCCTCCATTTCAACGATTTCCAATTTCGTTTCATCAATGCTTGGTTCGGCAACACCGGTTTGTCCAACCTCAACCGGTTCTACAGCACTATCCTTCAATTCAATCTCTTCAGCCAGGTCATTGGCATCCTTCAACTCTTCAGACCGGTGCCTATCATCTATTGTTTCATTGGCACTCGACTCGATATCAGCATCCTCCAACTCCAGAAACCCATCCTCCATGTCATCATCACTGATTTCAATAACCTCGACCTGAGAGTTATTGAATTCTACTGGAGTCAGCAAGGGAAGAAACGCCAAATATGCCAACTGTTTCAGTGGCTCCACACACCGGCGATTGGCGTGAATCATTTCCAGAAACAAATGCGCCAAATGGTAGATGAATTGATTCAGTCTTGTAACCTCTAATGGGTCAACCAGCCGACCACCAATTTTCCGGGTCAGTGCCAAATCCTCGGGGATGGTGACTTGATGGTGATCAAACCCGATTATCTCGTCTCGAAGGGGCTTGAGACAAAAATAATACTGCAATAACGAGTTAAGGTAGCAGGTATTACCAATATTATCTAAGCCTGCAGGCCACAGATCAAGAGGAAGTACCAGAGGATCGATTTGCCCATTGGCCAAAAAGTGAGCAAGTACCACCGAGTCACGCGATCGAGCAATCGCTTTGAGTGCAGCTCGAATGGGACGAACATCGTCGGTATGCTCTCGTAAACTTTGGAATATCAGCACAAGCTCAAAATCCAGAACTTGCAGATTGGCGTTAAATTCCCGATACGCGTCATCCAAACTGCCTGCAAAGGGGGCCACTTGCATTTTCGTCTCCATATAATTGAGAAGAAAATACAGCTTCCGGTTAACTGCCACCGACATTAATGCGCGGTGGACTGCTTTTATTTCCGCAGCATCGGCATTGAACAGGTGCTGACTCATGAGATCGTCTAGCTTGTATTCGTAAGCGGTGACCACCACTTCATCCTCGGTGATTTCAGAAATCGACAACATGTCCTGGGCAAGCAGCAATGGTGGGTATTCCACTGCCAAAAACTGTTTCACCTCAGGCCGCACCAGTGCTACCTTTTCAAGCTGACGATAAAAGTACAGGTAATTGCGAGGATCCTGATTTACTGCTGCTTGAAACAGGGCAATGATACTATCATCAGAAATGGTCGGCAACAGCTGTTCATCGGCAACAATGCCTAATGTTGCCATGGCATCGATAATTTCATACAACCCGGTGAACTGGCCCTTGGAAGCCAACTGTTGGCACCAGACAGCCAATTTCCCACGCCCGCCTCGGTAGTTAACAATGTTTTTCATCGCATCCACGTAGTATAGCCTGTTATTGGCGTCAGATGCAGTGGTGAGTTCAAAACACTTGATAATCAACTCATCCTGGTAGAAAGGATATGCCAGCAATGCCGCGTACGATGAGGGCACTGCTACTGGCTCGTCACTAAAATAATGAGAACTCAGAGCAGCATCCAAGTCACCTACTGATCTAAGAATGGCCAGCAGCAGCCACAGGTAATGCAAAAACAGTTGGGTGCCCTTGGAGGTGGAGAGCTTTGCTTCCCAGAATAACTCAAATAACCGCCGAATAAACTCTTCTCGCTTCTCGGGAGTCATCACTGGCGGCACCAATTGCGTGCTATCGTCACTAAGAGAAAACCCCATTCTGTCCACAAGCATCGTCATGTCCAACTGGGCGTCAAGTACCAGCTGCGACAACACGATTGTTTTCTCTTCATTGGTGGTGAGCGGGCCCTTAAGTACTCGTACCAAATACAGAATCACTTTACTGCTTTCGGGGACAGTTTGGTCCAGAAGCTGGGGGTACTTTGTTTCCCGTGCCACCATATACCGCTTATTTATAATCTCGGGGTCGGTAAGCAGCGCCAAATCTTTGGATAAAAATTCCCGAGAAGACACCAGAATCTGGACCGTTTTCCGGGAAAGCCCCTCACTTCGAAACCATGCCTGATAAAGAGGGGCACCACCTGGGACCCTTAACGTGGCGCGATCGTCTTCACTCAAAAAGTCATCGGGAATGGCATAAAACTCGAGCTTTTCCGAACCCAGTGCCCTAAACGGATTGAACACCCGATCCTCAAGAATTTTGATTTCAAGGTGAAGCAAATCATGATTTTTAACAAGCAAGCCTCTGACAATATTAAGTTGCTGCTGACTTCCTGGCAACTCCGTTTTTGTCACCAGAGGAGCGTAGTCCACCAAGTCATTGAGAGAGACCACTCGCCAAGGTTCACCAAGATTCGTAACCACGCCAGAATAAACAAGAGGACGCTGATTGAGAATCAGAGCACCGGTATGCGCTCCGTATGGTGAAAGCCACCGTAAATCATCAATGATCCGATCCCATGTTTTAAACGGCTGTCTGACAAGGGTAGCCGGGGAAATGGTGGTTGGTGTGTGGCTTAACAGCACCGATGGAATGCTAGATGTTGATTGGGATGGTATCAGCTCAACCAAGCCCTCGGTGGCTTCAGATGGAGAAATTCCTGGTGAATTGTCCATCCTAAGGGGTAGTTAAGGCAAGTAGTAAATGCGTGGCGTGCACGTGACCAACACCGAGACTATTTATGGGGCATGAAATAGTTCACTCACAAGGCGAATGAGGTAAATCCGGCAGAAAATGTTCGAAATCGGCTAAATCTAAAATAAATAATAACACTTTACTAGTAAACTCTGTTTACGCTTTTCATCTACCTTGTCATCCAAATAACTGGCATTTTTCACTTACTCGCACTTATCACGATGAGTGCTCCAGGACCACCTCAAATTGATTGGGAAAAGATCAAAGATAAATCGGATGGCCTGGTGCTGGGAATGATACGACTGGGATTCAATGAGGTGGTGATGAATAACCCGTATTTTGCTGCCGGTGGCGGGTTGATGCTTCTTGGTACCGGTCTCGCATTGGGTCGGCAATTGGTGGTGAAGCTGAGTGGGTTTGTTTACAGACAGATGTTGGTTGATCTTGAAATCCCTTCCAAAGATAAGCTGTATTTGTGGTTTTTGGAATGGATGGCGCAGCACAAAAATCGCCGGCTGAGACACCTCGCGGTGGAGACCAACTTTATCCAGCATGATAATGGGGCGGTAACCACCAAGTTTCTGCTTGTACCAGGTCCTGGTAAGCACTTGATTAATTATAAGGGCGCCTACATGCTTGTGGACAGAGAACGGTCGGGGAAACTCATTGATATGACTTCGGGGACGCCATTTGAAACGGTCAAACTTACCACCCTTTATAGAGACCGTTACCTTTTCCAAGAAATGCTTGCCGAAGCGAAAAAGTTGGCCCTTCGCGCTCGTGAAGGCAAGACGGTCTTGTATACGTCGTGGGGTCCTGACTGGCGGCCGTTTGGCCAACCTCGGAAAAAGCGGATGCTTGAATCGGTGATTTTGGATAAAGGCATGTCTGAAGCTCTTGTCAATGATGTACGGGACTTCTTACTGTCTGGGGATTGGTATCATCGCCGGGGGATTCCTTACCGCCGGGGTTATCTCTTGTACGGTCCCCCTGGTTCGGGTAAAACTTCTTTTATCCAGGCGCTTGCGGGTGAATTGGATTACAATATTTGTATTCTTAACCTTTCTGAAAACAACTTGACTGACGACCGTCTTAACCACCTTATGAACCACATTCCTGACCGGCTGATTCTTCTACTTGAAGATATCGACGCTGCGTTTAATAAGCGGGACCAGTCTGAAGATAAGGGCTACTCTAATGGGGTCACTTTCCTGGGGTTGTTGAACGCCTTGGACGGTGTTGCCTCTGCTGAAGAATGTATCACCTTCATGACTACCAACCACCCCGAAAAGTTAGACCCGGCATTGTTGAGACCCGGGAGAGTTGATTACAAAGTATTGGTTAATAATGCCACTCGCTACCAGGTGGAAAAGATGTTCAACCGGTTCTATGAAAATGAACCGGAAAAGTGCCAGCAATTCTTAGCTAGGTTTGATAGCCTTGAGATTGAATCGGTGCTGACGGCGCAATTACAGGGTTTGTTTGTATATAATAAGGGAAACCCCGATGGTGCCATTGAAATGGTGGACACCCTCAAGTCGCCTTCGGTGTCGTTCTAGTCGCGACTCCAAGGGATTGTAAATAGAAAGACATTATTAAAGTTTGTCCTTTATAAACGGACTTGTACATTGTCATTAACAAATAGACTATGATTTTTCCATGTTTAGCGAAGTTTGCATGGTTAGTCCTGAAGCGGTTCCGATAGCCCCAAAACGGTAAGCCGCAACGGTCGCCATATCCTAAATGTTAAATTGAAATAAACGTCACAATCTGTGACAGCAATTTGGACCCATCCAGTCTGTTTTATCTCTCAAACAGTGACTATCCCCTATACTGCTTCACCAATCTTTGATATATTTCCTCTAACTGTTCCTCATCCAAGCCTCCTTTCAGCTGCCCTCCCTCAACCAACTCGGTGACGAAAGATGCCAACGTCGCATACAAAATTGTCTCACACTCATCACTTTCAAACTCCACCCCTGCTGACTTGATCGCTTCTGTAAACCCCTTTTGGATCAATTTCTTGGGCATGATGATAACAAACGCGAGTGCGGGTAGTCGTATATATAGACCCCTCACCACATCGCTTGAGGGACACTTTTCTCCGCGAATAACCGTAAATGGCCAAAGACCATCTTCAACGAGGGTCCAATGCGCTGGCAACAAAGGCGATGGTGGCAGGGGCTGCCCTGGGGGCGATTGCCAGGTTTTTCACTGCTCCATTGGATACTGTAAAGATACGCCTCCAAGTTCTGAATACCAAAGTCCTGGTTACGCAAATGGTGGTGCTGATGGTGAAAAATGAGGGGGTCAAGTCATTTTGGAAAGGAAACGTCCCTGCCGAGATCATGTACGTGTTGTATGGTGCTACTCAATTCACCACGTACCAGAAACTAAACCAGTGGTTGGCACAATGGGAGCAACGACACCCGGATATGAAGATGTTTGGCAATCCTAGTTTCCATGCTTTGATTACCGGGTTTGGTGCGGGTAGCTTTTCCACCGTTGTGACATATCCGTTTGATCTTCTACGAACACGGCTAGCTGCTGCTGTTGGGCCTCTGTTTCTTAGTATGCGACTGGTGCTAAATCACATCCAGCAAGTGGGTCGAAAAAGTAAACTACCGGTGTTTGGAGCCGTGGAAGGGCTCTTTGTTGGTATTTGTCCAACAATGTTGGCGGTGGCCCTCAACACCGGGGTGATGTTTTCCACCTATGCATATGCTCGACAGATGAGCAATCAATACCCGGAAATCCCCTTCATAGAAGGGGCATGTGGGTTTGTTGCCGGGGCAGTTGCCAAGACCGTTACCTTCCCTTTGGACACAATCCGCAAACGGTGTCAAATCGGCGGGTCAAATGAAAATAAGATTCGCGCCACTAAGGTGTGCCGGGACTTATGGCAAGTTCAGGGCGTCCAGGGTTTTTATCGAGGTCTTTCTATTGCTATTCTCAAAGCTGCCCCCACACTGGCACTCTCAATGGCAGTGTACGAGTGGTGTATGCTGGCATTGGACAAGATCCCCAGCAAAGATACCCTTCTTAATGAATTATGACTTAAATATGGCCGTATGATGTAACCTAATTAATAACTATGCCTAATAACCCATGCGTCGAATTACATATTCTTGAGCAATGACGCCAAACGCCAACAGGAGCCCCTTGCGGATCCATTCTCGAACCCATTGACCGGGGTCCACGTCACCTTCGGTATCAAACTCTTCCAAACCTTCACCGTTGATCCACTTTGCCCACCGCAACGGGAACGGTTGCGACTTGGTGGCGATGGAAATGTTGTTGGTGATATCCTTGAACGTCACCGAAAACACAAAGTTGGCACCATGGCTGGAATCGATAATGTCAATTTCCTCATCTTTCTCCTTTTCGTCACAAATAGGCTGGATGCACAAGAACAAATTCAGTTGGTTCAACTTGATTTCCTCCAAATGAGCCTGCTTTTCCGTTTGTTCGGCAGTCAATTTTTGGTAATCCTTGATCAGCAGCTCCAAGTTGGCAAGGCAAAGCTTGTCGCCATCTATTTGCTTTCCGTAAAAGATGTCGAGGTCCGTCTTCTTCGAATCTTCATTTTCAAGCGCCAGGTGATTGAAGTTGGTCACATTGACGGCAATACCCCCTTCCACCTGGCTCATCACCTTTCTGAAATTTTCAGTGGCAATTTGATCAACAAAGTTGAGTTTGGAATCGTAGACCAACAAAATATTGAGAAGCTCGTCGTCTTCATCCATAAGCCCCAGGGTGATTTGCTGAGATACATTACTGAGAAGATTATTGAGCCGAGAGCCAAGCCCATTGATATCTGCTTGTTTGGTAAGCGAGTCCAATGGGGACTCTTCCATCGCCATGATTTCTTGCCGCTTGCGGTTCAATTCGTTGGTGATCTGCAGGGCATTATTGTAAGTCTTTTCCGAGATTTCTTGGGCATTGGAAGCAAGAGATCCAAGAAGACCCTTTCCTGAGCCCCACCACGACGAAAGCGATGCCACCATATCATCAGTGGTCAGAAGTTGTTCTTCTACTTTAGGGGCTTCGGGTTCCACACTTGCGACGCTGGCAGCACTGGCAGCACTGGCAACGCTGGCAATACTAGTGTCGGCTTCGGACTTGGCTTGGTCCTGTTTAAATCTGGTCAGCAGTTTCGGTGTCAACGACCCGCCCACCTTCTTTACTGCCTTTACCTTGGGATCAACTTTTGGTAGCTTGTCTTGTTCTGCCAATTCATCTAGAAAATCTAAAAGCTCTTCATCGTTGGCTTTTTTGCTAGGCTGCGGGGTACCGGATTTTGAATCAGGAAGTGAGTTAATGAAATCCAACACGTCGTCTGCTTCTGACATCAAGGGGTAGTTGGTGCGTGTTAAAAACGCGCGAACATACTTTACTATACAATCCCTCAAGAGGTTTTGTAGGGCTATGGATTGAGAAAGCTAATATTTGAATTTTGTCATGGCATAATGGTACTTGATTTTTTCGTTTCGATAGTTCAATTGAGACCACTCGAAGTCCCTAGGAAACTAGATTCATATTCTCACTCCGCACATTTTTAACAAATTAGCTAACAAGAGGAGCAAATTGGTTAAACTTGTTAAGGAATCATGTTAATTTACACGTGCGTTGACTCCCATCACCGCAGTAACATTTGTATCACTTTTAAAACTTAATTATCTCACTACCAAGAAATAGTTGTCTTTATATCGTCTTGTACATGATTCTAAACCACTCTCTCAACGGAAACCATGTTGTCACGTAATGGCTTCATCCACCCGGTAATTGACGTCTAACATGACCAAAATAAAGCTTGTAATGACAAGGTGCATATAGACACGTCTAATCTCCTAATTATACGATGATCGCAACAAATTTATTCCGACAATTGGTATATCTCATAATCTTTGCAATATTTGTAAAAAATCCTAGCAGTCCCATAACACAGACCGACACTAGTCAGCATGTAGTCTATTAGCTGGTGACTCAGCTGGCATAATCGTGCACCATTTGCCCCAAGCTGTCCCCTTTTGGTTATCAGTATCCGATGGCAAAACTTCACGCTCACAACCAATGCAGATTGCTGCGAATCTCAGCAATTGACCCGTACTTCACTACTACTTGCAATATACGTCAACATGGGCCATGACGGGGAAACCAAGCCCAACAAAAAAGAACTATGTCCGTTTATTATTTGCCAAGATCCCTTTGCCACAAAGTGGATAACCTGTACCAAATGTGACCAGGCTTATCACCAAATGTGCGTTCACTATGAACCTAGCCATGAGCCGTTCAGTTGTGGGCGATGTTCAAAGAGGACACGCGACAAACTGAGTCTGATAGAGCCTATGGATGCTGAGGATACCGAACCAGAATCGATCGCGCATGATTTACACCGCAAAACGTCCCCAAGATCCCAGAGTAGGGCTAATCATATTGCCGGACAACCTCTAGAGGTGGAATTTACCCCAAAGCAGCGACATGGGAAGCCTCCACTTCCACCGTGGCTGAAGGTAAATGACCAATTATTCAGTTGGGAATACCGTGAAATAGCACTGGCATTAGCGGTCCAATATGGAGTGTCCACTGATCTGGATCCAACCGTGGTGGCTATTGCTGCTGCTGATCTACCACGATTTTACAACCAGTTATGTCATAAAAACGTCGCTGATCCACGATATAAGGGTCTCAAGCGGGCCACTTACGATCTATCTTCATTGTGCCGGTCCCCGCGACTGTTGAAACTGATGATAAACTTTCTGAAGCTATTCAATCCTGAGATTTTACCCGAATACTTCAGTTTCTACGAAGCATGTGTTGGGAATGATATCGATCCCCCCTGTCCAGGTCGCCCTGGAGACGAATGGCCAAGTGGAATCAAAAAGGAAGCACAACCTACTTTGGTGGAAAAGTCGCCACAGACACAACCGCCGCCTAAACGTATCCGATACGAACACCCCAGTCCGGTACTGGAAGTGGACGACCCGTTGGATGACAAACAAGTACTGGCTACCCCGTGGGAGTTTCAGATCTTGGCTTGGGCATTTGCTGCTCAATTTGGTGGCGAGGTCCGCTGTCTGCCTGAATGGGAGAAGCGGGTCGAGGAAGATCCCGAAAGGGCATTTGCATTTATGTTGGAATTGGCAACAGTCTCTCCAACAAAAGCCCTCTCCAAGGAAACATACACTGGGAGTTATATGGATGTTGTCTCTCCTCGACCATTTGAAAAATGGCAGCAATTAGGCCGTCGGTTGACCCAGACACTGGTACCATTCTATTTGGCTTACTATCGAGTGTGTCTCCGGATTGGCGTGGAACCAAAAATCTTATTATGATGTTTGCATATATATACTGTATTATAACCTGCACGGCGTGCTACATCTAGACAGGTTTTCGTAGAGAATATACCCACTTAACCCCAGTAGAGCTGTCGTGCATTCCCAGTGAACAGGGCCAAATCAGCTTAGTGCGCGAAAATTATTCAACGATGGTGACAAAGAAGGCTGCCACGCCGATTTACGCAAACAAAGAAGATGGGCAGTTTCGGGAGGCCCTTAAATTGTACGATGCCAAACAATATAAAAAGGCCCTTAAAATTGTCGACCAAAACCTAAAGAAGAATTCCCAGCATGCCGAACTGCTCGCTCTTAAAGGGTGTTTGAATTACCAAATGAACAACAAGGATGAGGCGGAGTCGTATATTATCAAGGCAATTACCAAGGAACCGAAAAACTTCCTTGTTGACCACCTTGCTGGTATTTATTACCGGGGGGTAGAAAACTACCCCGAGGCAGGCAAGTGGCTCAAGGCGTCAATGGACAACGGGTCGCCCAACACCGCCATTCTTCGGGACTTGGCGCTGATCCAACTGCAAAACCGTGACTACAAGAACTTGAAGGACTCGCGGCAAAAGTATTTGGAGTCGCAACCTGGTTATCGGGCCAACTGGACCGGGGTGGCGGTGGCCCACCATCTCAACCAGGATCCCAAGTCCACTTACAACACCTTGGTCAAGATCGAGGATCTCATCAAACCCCACTTGACTGACGCCGACCGCTATGAGCACCTGGAGTGTACCTTGTACAAGAACATGATGCTTGCCGAACAAAACGACTATGCCCAAGCGCTTGAACAGTTGGAAGCCGATAAGGACGATATCAGGGATAAGTTGAGTTTTATCGAGTATAAGGCCAAGTATCTTATGATGTTGGGTCGGCCCCAGGATGCCGCGGTTGAATACCGGAGGCTCTTACAACGGAACCCCGACAACGCTGGCTACTACAAGTTATTGGAAACTGCTTTGGGTACGTTGTCACAGGGCTCCGATGTTCGGCTTAAGTTGTACCGGAAATTGCGTCAATTCTACCCCAAGTCGGACCCGGCGCAATTTTTGCCGTTGACGTTTTTGCCTGCTGCGCTGGCATCGTTTGAAGAGGAAGCCCGCTCTTATGTATTGGGCCAATTAAAGCGAGGGGTGCCTTCGACGTTCGTTAATGTCAAGCTGTTGTACCGTCACAAAGCTAAGCGGACGGTGATTGAAAAGTTGGTACTCGACTTTTACGTAAACCAGGTTCCGGAGTTAGAAAAGACCAACCCCACCGTGCGGGTGTGGACGCAATACTTCTTGGCCCAATCTTATTTGTTCCAAGCTGACTGCGACAAGGCGGACGCCTTTATCGACGAGGCGCTCATCCACTCGCCTACTCTAGTCGAATTATACATCATGAAAGCGAGAATTGCCAAACACCAGGGCAAGTTCGCCGAAGCCGCCGATATCATGGATGCCGGTCGGAAATTGGATTTGCAAGATCGGTTCATCAATTCCAAGGCAGCGAAATACCGGTTGAGAGCAAACGGGGTAGACGAAGCGATCGGTATGATTTCTCTCTTTACAAAACTTGATGATGATGCCGTCAATGGCTGCAAGGACTTGCACCAAATCCAGGCTAACTGGGTGCTTGTGGAATCTGCCGAAGCTTACGCCAGATTATACCATGAAACGAACAAGAAGTTAACCGAATCCTCGGATGATTCCGAGTTAGAAGAATTGGCTGCGGTATACCGGAGCTTGGCTTTTAAACGTTTCTGGGCGATTGTTAAGGTGTTTGAAACCTTCTACCACGACCAATACGATTTTCATCTGTACAGTTTACGGAGAGGTACTCCAAGAGACTACGTGGAATGCGTCCACTGGGAAGATCGCATTCGGGGAACTCCTATTTACGTGAGAGCGTTGCGGGGTTTGGCAGAGCTCTACTTTGAATTGGCTGCTAACAAGCCTACTGGTGAAACCAAGCAGACAAGAAAGCAGAAGAAAAAATACAACAAAAAGCAAAAAGAATGGGCGAGCAAAATTGAGCTGGAAAAGGAAGACGCCGATCCTTTTGGTACCCAATTGTACGAGGATGCCTTGGCGTCCAAGGACATTTTGGATGACTTGCTTACGTTGGTGAAACCATTGCTGGAGGAAGCCAAGGACTACGTGTCGACTTGGACGATCTTGTTCCGTTTGTATGTGGCTCAATCCAAATATGTGTTGGCATTACAGGCAGTCAAACAATTGGCGCGCTTACAGTACCCTGTGAGCGAGAAAGTGGCGCAATTGAAGCAAGCGGTGCAAGAAGATGAAGGTGCACCTGCTGCCATTAAGCAAGTAGTGGCTAAGGGATTGGAACAAGCGGGGTTGGCCTAATTATAGATATACATATTACCAGAATTACTATTTAACCACTCATCCACCCTTCAACTTGGGAACGGGCCACGCCCGCGGCCAAGTTGAGGGTTTGCGTTCCCATAGGAAAGTAACTAACAGTGTACCACAATGCTGCCAACAATTGGATCACGGCAAACACAATTGACAAGATCGTCAGCCTCAATGAAAGGGCACTGACGAGTGTCAAGATGATACTGGAAAAGAACGTCACCGTAAAGATCAATCTCGTCAGTGAACACAAGTGCGTTACATAAGCATAAAACCCCTGCAATACCCCGAACGAAATAAGGAAAAACACCAGCCCTAATGACCATAAGATGGCAAACTTCCGCGGCTTTAACGACAACACCGGGAACAAGAAAATGCAAATTAACCAACAAGCAAGGGCGCCGCCAAATGTAAGAGCAAAGATGAGCATCCGGTCCCACCTCAGTAATTCAAACATCCCTGGTTCCGAAGTCACGTAGGCGTCTTCTTCGAGCGCCACACCCAGAGAGAAGGGATTGAGCCGCTGTAAGCGGTCACGGAACCCACCTTGGCGTGGAGGTTGTGTCACAGGTGCAGGGAGAGCATCCTCCTCCTGTGAAAGTGGCAAATAGTTATTCTGGAACGACTTAAAAAAGCTTGCCATTGGGTTAGAACGCGGAGTTGTGCGACACGTGAAACGTCGACAATTCAGACTACAAGATGTAAATATTCAAAACCAATGTGTTCTAACCTGATTCAATCGACGTTCCTGGACAATGTTGCAAGGGACACTTGTACCTTTTCTCACGTGATTCTTATATCTATTCGCACTACCACACTACCACCTTCACCATCACCAAACCATGTCCGAGAAAGACTTTGTCAAGACTTACCTAAACTTGATAACCCTCCTGCTGGACAAGCCTGCCAAGCAATTCTTTTCCACCAATGACTACAACCAATTAAAGTCCCTTGGCCCATCTTTGCCTACCCTCAAGTTTCCATTCCCCAAGACCGGTGAAGCTGGGGCTGCTGGCAGTCACGAGCAACAAATCACGATTAACTGTAAGCTGATTAAGCCACCTTTTAAGTTTTCTGCCGAAGTGAAGGCACCGGTGTCCCTTTCGGTATTTCGGTTTAAACAATTATTGATCGAAGCAGTACCGGAGTTGAAGAATGCTGGGGTGCAACCAGGTGATCTCAAGGTGTTGATCAAGAGTAAGGTAGTTGGTGACTCCACCTCGTTATCACTGATTGTTGACGAGGTGACTACGAACTTGCTGGCAACGGTGATGGTGACGCCTCCTGCCACTAAGACTGAGGCACCGGTCCCAGTGGAAGCAAAGGTTTCCGACGCTACCTGGGCTAAGATCACCCAATTATTGGCTGCTGACATAGGCAACGACCTTGCCGGGACCTTGGTGGGACAATTTAAGCTGGTGTGAAAATAAAAAGAAATACAATTCATTATTTAGTTAGAGAAACGTCTTTTAACCAATTCGATCAACGTATGGCCAGGTTCACGGCTTGACTTTTGTTCCTGGACAAAGTAGGCGGCAGTCCCGAGGGACACGGCGAATAGAGGGTCCACCCACTTGTTGAACAAGTACCGGTACAACATGAATGCGTCGCATTCTTGATCTGAAAATTTTGCATGACAGTCACGTGATCGAAGTCCAAACTCCAGTCGGAAATGACGGTAAGTTGAACGTAGTTTTTTTTTCAGTCACGCGTTCCCCTTAAAACGATGCCTTCGGAAGTTGCTCGGAAGTCAATTCCGGAAATGAGGAGTGCATCTCATCGCATTTGTGCCAGCCACGTCTTTAAACATCCCTCGCTAATGAAAAAACTTTTTCAGGTCTAACTGTTGAGAGAGAGAAGATGGCTGCTGTGTTCCCGAGAACTTGTTACAAGTGTGGTGAAGTTGGTCACCTTGCTGACGACTGCACTCAAGAAGAAAGATTGTGCTACAACTGCCGCAAGGCCGGTCACGAATCGAGTGACTGTCCCGAACCTAAGCAGCCCACCACTAAGCAGTGCTACTCTTGTGGTGACATTGGCCACGTGCAATCGGACTGCCCCACCTCGGAACAAGGCTCCAAGTGCTACAACTGTGGTCAATTTGGCCACATTTCCAAGAACTGTACTGCCAACGGCGGTGCTCCCGTTGCCGCTGCTCCCAAGAGAGCTGCCGGTGGCGCTCCCAGACAACCCAGATCGGGTACCACCTGCTACAAGTGCGGTGGCCCTAACCATTTTGCTCGGGATTGCCAAGCTGGTGTGATCAAGTGTTACGCCTGCGGTAAGAATGGCCACATCTCGAAGGAATGTCGTTCCGCTGCCGGTGGCGACAACTACGGGTCCAAGACCTGTTACAACTGCGGTAACTCGGGCCACATCTCCAAGGACTGCACCGAATAAGCAACCAAGCGGTATGCGATAAGGAGTTGGGTGGGAGAGTGTTGTGGCGGTGGTATATTAATGATGACTTCATGACTATCCTGGTTTATTTCCTTTTTTACCTCACCTTCCTTATTTATAGTTGTAATAAAGGTAAAATTTGAGACACAACCATGACCGCGTCATAAACACATTGCTTACCATGTAGACAGGTAAGTGGGTGGATATGTGCACCTTATATAGACGGTAACCATTAGGGTATAACCATTACGGTACAATCAGATTGCTGTTCGCGGCGGTGTTGGTTGGTGGAGATCGACCAAGTTGAGTCGTGGAAAAATCTTCCAAAATTGCGGGAAGCTCAGTGGCATTTACTAATCCCGAAAGTGGAAATTTTCAGACCCAAATCACAGAAATCTCCTTCCTTAAGATGTCAATAGATTGATAAAAGAATTTTTCCACGACGTTATGTCTCTGTAAACGGTGCTTTATCCAAGCGAAAGTAATATTATAATCTTATACATTTGGCCTTAAGTTATCATCTTGAAGCTGTATTCATACTTACATTTGACTCCACTTTCCACACATTATCGCTCGCTTTGTTGAACTAGCCGAATTCGTGCGACATGTGGGGTTAGGAATCACAGGCAAACGCTCACTGCTATACGCTACCATTGAAATGAGTCCCCTGAATTGGCTTCGCTGGGGAACAAAACAAGAGGACAGCAGTAATGGGGACCCCAGAGAATCCAAACTAAGTGACAATTCCGATATGTCTGATGATAATGATCGTGTAGACAATAACCACTCCCCTGACAACGACGACCAAGATGACGACGACAATGGTGATGACCAAGTTTATGACAATAACGACGAGTATCTACAGGATAACGAATTCACCGGTGAAGATCCCGAGGGCGTAAATGAGGAGGAAGAAGCTGCCTCGAGACGACGCAAGGGTTGGACTTTTTGGAGAGCATCCCTGCCAAAGGATGATAAAGACAACAAGGATCAGAAAGAGAATAAAGATTTAAAGGAGACACCGGATAGCAAGCCCAAGAAGAAATTGCTGGTTCTGTCCAACACAATCATCCCGGTGGACGATTCCCCGGAAGATGCCGTGTTGTACAAGCCGCACGACAAACCGGGACAATTTGACAAAATGCAACCCACGGAATATTCCAGGGACCAGGGAAGTTGTGTAGTGCCCTCTTGGGATGAGTGTCTTCCGAAGCAAAGATTTTCTTTCGGCCAATTGACTAATCCGCTGACACAAAGTGTGTATTCTACGAATACCACAGGCATACAGCCACCAGAACAGACAGGTAAGATGGAGTTGAGCAGCTGGCGGAATTACCTCCGTTCAGTATCTCTGCGGCTAGGTTTGGGGCTGTTGGGGCTTCAAGCGGTTGTCGACCACAATACGGATCCACAGGCGGTTGAACAAAGCGATGCAAATAGAATTGAACAGGAAATGAACCTCTTGTATGAACGAACGTATCGTCTTTACGGAAAGAGTCTTCAGAAACTTCCTTCGCATAAGCGGGCCTGTCTTCCCAATTACCTGGTTCATTTTGACCCCAGTGAAGGCGTGTGGTTACCCAATTCTGGCGAAGATGAAGAACAGGAAGGGAGAAATATCTTGATTGAAGACGACCCAATGGGAAACTTGTTGATTAACCACAAACGGATTCAGTCACAGCAGCAGCTTCAAACCGCTTCGGATATGCAGAAAACGCAACCGAATTCACTTCGAAAGATCAAGAAAATCTTAATTATTGGTGTACACGGATTTTTCCCCACTAGAATCATCCGCCCCATCATTGGTGCTCCTAAAGGAACTTCACTAAAGTTTGCAAATGAAGCCGAACGGGCGGTTTTACGTTACTGTAAAGAAAATGGTCTTATTGAGGATGGTAATCCCAACCACATTTCTATTCAAAAAATCGCTCTCGAGAAGGAAGGCAAGATTTTTGACCGGGTGGGATTTTTTACCGAGGTGTTGATGAAGTGGCGTCAAGAGTTAAACGATGCCGACTTCATTTTTATTGCTGCACACTCCCAAGGTTGTGTGGTACTGATTATTTTGTTGGCGCGGTTAATTGCCATGGGCATTCTCGAAAACGCGATTTCAAAGAGAATTGGGATATTGGCGATGGCAGGTATCAACAATGGTCCCTTCTATGGTTCGGATAAACTGTTTTTTATGAAGGCATATTCCACCATTGAACACGACTCGTTGCTCGAATTGTTTGAACTTACCAATTTTGATTCGCTGCAGCTGTTGGAATACAAACAAAGTTTGCAAATCATTGTCAATTGTAACGTCAAGCTATGTTTCATTGGGCTGGTTGACGACCAGTTGGTTCCCCTTTATTCTGCACTTGCGTCCCACGTGTTCCACCCAAACATCTATCGCGCATGCTATATCGATAAGCTGTCGAACACATCGCCTTTCCTCAGAAAATTAATTCTGTTGTGCTGTCATCTCCAGAATCTTGGATACTTTGATAACAATGTTATCAAGGAGTTGTCTCCGTCTTTGGCAGGACCAATGACTGGAGGTGGGCATCTGAAGATTTATAGTGATTCCAAAGTGTATGATGTCGGTATCAAATTTATTTTGGATACTGACGACATTATTGTGCCCGCTTCGTCAAAGTCGGTACGGTTCTTAGGCTATGACCCCAAACCAAGCCGCAGGGATATTCTAGGGGTATACGGGCTGCTCGCTCAGCCATATGGCGGCGAGGACATGGGTACGATGATTGTAAAGATTCCCGAAGTGAATCAGGTGTATATCAAAGAGTACAATGTGGCTAAAATTGGCTCAAACCCCTACATTCTTCCGTGGTGTTTGCGAGGGTTCTTTTTCAATGTCGAGCGGAACTGGCCAAACGCTCGCAAGCTTCTTCTGGTAGAACTGGCCAAGGATGTTGGAAAGAGTGGATTTGACGAGATTGACGAATTGTGCGAAGAATTTGAGCAATGGAAGCCGGTATCGAAGCAGATGAAGGACTTGAAGTTCCGACTCAATGGTATCCGTGCCAGTAAGCTATAATGTTATTTACGGATTTCAATATATCTATAAAAGTTACTTAGAATTTGCTAGATAGTTATTGAGCAACCCGTTGGGCGATTTTCACAGTGTCCGCCAACACCCCATGAGCGGTGACTTCGGCACCGGCACCAGCCCCTTGTACTACCAACGGGTTGGGGTAGCGTTCCGACTTGATTGAAACCACGTTGTCGGAGCCCTTGAGACCAGCGAACGGGTGGTCAAACCCGTACTTCTCAATCCCCACCGAAGCCTTACCGGTGGTTGCGTCAACCTTACCAACAAACCGCAACACTTGCTTGTTTCCAAACGCATCATCCTTGATCTTTTGCATTTCTTCGTCATACTCAGGCAACTTTTCAAGGAATTCCGCGGCCGACAGGACCGATTCCAATGGCTTGGGGATCAACAGTTCCACAGGGAACGAAGTGGGCGATTCAATGGGAACACCAGCAATTCTACCAACAATGGTAACCTTTCTGGCCACATCCATCCCGTTCAAGTCGTCCCGAGGATCGGGTTCGGTGTAACCCAATTCCTTGGCAGTCTTGACAATATCGGAAAACTTGACCAGCGACGCTTCAGTGGTAGAGTATTCGTTGAAAATGTAAGACAAGGTACCAGAGAAAATACCTTCTACGACATGGATTTTGTCACCAGTCAAAACCAAATCCTTGAGCGGCCCGATAATGGGCAAACCCGCACCGACCGTCGCTTCGTGGTAGACCAACCCCAGGCCAGGCTTTTCAGACAGGTCAAAGATTTCATTCCAGACCTTCAATTCCGACGAGAATGCCTTCTTGTTGGGGGTAGCGATGGAAATGCCGGCTTGAATAAACTTGGGATAGTAGTCGGCAATTTCCGGGTTTGAGGTGTTGTCCACAAGAATAGTGGGCTTGTTGGCGCCCTTAAGGAAAGCGATAAGATCAGAAAGAGGCAACACCGATTGGGCAGAAGCACTCTTGTAGGTGGCAAGATCAACGGGGGAGTAATCATTCAGGTAAAGGGCTTCCTTCGACGACCGGGCAAGGTAAACGACATTGTAGACAATGTTCGACTTGAGAGAGTTCAATTGGGAGATGAACAGCAGGCCAACAACGCCTGAGCCAATAATAGCAAGATTAACCAGTTTCGACATGGAAGATAGCTCCGTTACCGGGGTGGGATTTTTTGGGTGTGCACTCCATGTCAGGTGATGTGTAACACGTGACTCTCACAGTGACAGAAAAAAAATCCTCGTCATCATCGTCAACTATGTCGACTAAACTGAGCATTTTGGCTATTACCGGTGTCTTCGCCGCTGCTACCGTTGGTTACGCTGTCTACTTTGACTACAAGAGAAGAAATGACCCCGAGTTCCGTCGGCAATTGAAGAAGCGGGCCGTGGATCAACGAAAGCAGGAAGAAAAGTTGGAAACCGAAGTCAAGAAGGTCAAGTTGGAAACGGTGAAGAAGGCTTTGTTGGATGACTTGGCTGAAAACCCCATCCCCACCGATCTCTCTGAAAAGGAATCGTTTTTCATGCAACAAGTGGCCCTTGGTGAACAATTGGCCACTAAGCCCGCGTTGAAGGTTGACGCCGCCATTTGCTTCTACAAGGCGTTGCTGGTTTACCCCAACCCCACCGACATCCTTGGAATTTACCAAAGATCGGTGCCGCAGGACGTTTACGAAATCGTGGTGATGATGATTGCTGCGCACCCGCCTGCTGCCATCAACAACATCTTGGGTGCTGAACCGACCCCCGTTGCCGCCACCGGTGAAGCCGAAGACTTGGACTAGATTATGTATATAGGGAATGAACGTGTAGAACAATACAATTGCGTCGTCAAGATGTCGGCATTTTTTGGTATCACCGCGCGAACAACACTTTACCATGTTGTGGGCACTTGCATGGTATGCTACTTTGGCAACGGCAGCCGTTAATTTAACAGCATTTCCTGCCAACGGAACTGTTAGTGGGAATTCCACCAGTACTTCTCAAAATAACACCGCCCATGCTACCTTCTACCCCGACTATGATTTACAAAATTTCCAATACGAGGGTATCGCCTTAGGGGGATGGCTAGTGCTTGAACCGTACATTACCCCGTCGTTATTTTTGCAATTCAATTCCACAAATGGTCTGGCGGAAATCCCCGTTGATGAATATAACTTCTGCAAGTCGTTGGGGAACGACGAAGCTCAAAAGCAGTTGGAAAACCATTGGCAAAATTGGATTACCGAGCAAGATATAGTGGATATTAAAGGGTTTGGGTTTAATATGATCCGGATACCTGTGGGTTATTGGTCGTTTATCAAGGCCAAAGGCGACCCCTACGTAAGTGGCGCGGACAAATACTTGGACTTGGCACTTGGTTGGGCGAGGGATAACGACTTGAAGGTTTGGATAGATTTGCATGGTGTCCCAGGATCACAAAATGGGTTTGATTCACTGGGATACCGAGACATCGGATACCCTGGTTGGTTTAACCTGACGGAAAATGTCGAGTTAACACATAAGGTTCTCAACACAATTTTCACCAGATACGGTAGTGGCGACATGGCAAAGAAATACAAAAACACTTTGCTCGGAATTGAAATCGTCAACGAGCCGTTGGGCGGAGTATTGAGTATGGATGAGATCAAAAAATTTATGAAGGAAGCCTATGAGAACGCGGAAAAGTATATGGAATTTGAAACCACCATAGTTTTCCATGATGCTTTCCAGCCGACTCTGTTTTTCAACGATTTCCTCAACTCCTCCAAAAACATTCTTATTGATCATCACAAATACGAAGTGTTTTCGGAAGAACAGCAGCCCATGAACATCACCCAGCATATGGATAATATTAAGGGGTTAGCCGAAGGGATTAACCAGGAAATCTCACTGCACCCGGCGGTGGTGGGCGAATGGTCAGCTGCACTTACTGACTGCACTCCATGGCTCAATGGGGTGGGGCTCGGGGCTCGGTATGATGGTGGTGCTCCTTACAACTATAATCGTACTGGTCTGTGTGATTCTATTAATGACTTTGCATCATGGCCTCGTCAAAAACGGAAGGACACCCGGAAATTTATCGAAATGCAATTGGATCAATATTCTCGACTTACGTCAGGGTGGATCTTTTGGTGCTATAAGACGGAAAGTACCATCGAGTGGGATTTCCGGCGCTTGGTTGAGAACGGCTTGTTTCCTCAACCGTTCAATAATTTTACTTACATCGTAAACGGTAAGGATACAGACCTGGGGGCAAAGCAATTAGTAGTGAGTTGGGGAGTTTTGGCTATTGCCGCTGCCGTGGGGCTAATGATGTAAAATATTACGTAGATGGTATGAAAAAAATGTGCCCTTCATAATTGAGGTAACGAAAATACACAAATATCATTCAATTGTCACAGACGCTCTCGACCGACAGCGCTTCCCACCTTTATCATTCCCTGTCCCTCTCTACATATCTCTTCCATCACGGTGGGGCGTGATTGGCCGCCATTCGCAGCGCGCACCCAATCATTTTTCGCTGATTGAAAACCTCTCACCAGTATGGCTGACGACAAGAAGGTGTACCCTGACAGCACCGACAAGTTCCCCCGGTTGGCCGGGTTCTTTTCTTCGGAACACTACCCCAAATATGCCCCCATCGATGTCAAGAAGGAAACCACCCAAATCTTGAAGTTCGGTGGTTACACCACTGCGCTCGCTTACGGTTGGTTGTACCTTTTCAAGAGAACCACTTTCAAGGTCCAATTGCCTCTTACCTGTGTGGCGTTTGCTACTGTTGCCACCGGTACCAAGGGTGCCTTGACTAACCTCAGAGAAAAGAACGATGCTTGGAACACGTTCTGGGGGGTCTTGGCGGGTAACACCACTGTGTTGGCTGCGGGGTTCAAGTCGATGCCTGCCCGGAATAAGATCCTTACTGGGTTGGCCGGGGCCGGTCTTACTGCCGTCCTCGACAACTTCGTCCATGCCGAATCGAACTCGTCCGCCGGCGAAGACGCTAGGTTTGTTGCCGCCAACTCCGACACTGAAGTTGGCAAGCAACAATTCTGGGATGTTTGGCAAAGAAGACCTTTGTCCCAAACTGTGGAAGAATTAGGTGTGGGCCGGGGTATCATCAAGAACTAGCATAATGACTATATACAATAAATGGGTTACAACAATTTGAACGGATACTCCAACGTCTTGGTCAGCTTGAGCTTCCAAATCTTCTTCTTCTTTTTGGTGGTGACGTGCTCGACAAACACTTCATCGCAATACTTTTTCTTCCATTGCCGGATGAACAGTGGGTCCCACAACTCCAGGGCAATGCCCAAATCCTTACAACACCGCATCAACGCATTCAGCTTGCATCCTTCTAAGGCAGTAGTGACTTTTTCTTCGCCCCCAAAATAGTCTTGTTCGCCACGAGCAATCAGTACGAGTCTGCCGTGGCAAATAAGAGCATACTCCCGAGAAATTTGTTTAGGGGTAACAAGAGACTCTGTACGGGGGGCCAAACCCCACCCCCCAGGGCCAAATGCCCGGTTGAGTGTTCGCCGGTACTTGATCTCTGGGAGATATAACAACCCATCGGGCTTAATTTCAATATCTTCGGCATTGATTGGCGCCAACAACACATCGGCAATCTCCTTAGAAAACGGTCGAGACCCAAGACCAAAGTATGATTCAGACCAGTCTGTCGCTTTCTCTTGTGTCACTGTTGGAGGTATGTCATTGAACATCGAACAGCTGACCTTGACTTCTTCAATTAGGGGAGTCTCAGTGGGAGGAACCAGTAGCGAAGATGGCAGGGAAGAAGTCGACTGGCTTGAGGTATTGTTATTGCCAACGCGGGTGTACACCACCCCGCGGGTTAGCCTAGGAACTACTTTGGTAGTGACTCCAATACAAAGTCGGTGCATCTAATTCGGTTGCGCGACTAGCACACAATATATTCGTTGCTCATAACATTTATTACGTAGTATTAAAATTAGAGTTTTCTCCTAACTATCTTGTGAAGATGATGTAAATGGCATGGATAATCCCAGGAATATACCCAAGACAGGTCAAAAGAACATTGATCCAGAATTGACTGTTGCAACCAACTTCAAAAAACACACCAACAGGGGGAAGGATGATGGCAAGGATTAACTTGGGGATGTCAGAACAGGTAAGAGCCTAATTGTTAGTATTGGATGGATTTTTGGCCAAAGAAATAGGATATCATACCATAGTCAAAAAGATATGTCAACTGGAAGATATTTTCTTCTCTTATATATTGCTTAGAATGTAGCAAACATAATGTCAGTGTGCCGGACGTTACAGGCTGTGGAAATATGAGAAGCTGGTGGTTTTTATGCGTAAAAGCAGCAATCCGCCTAAGTTGTCGATACAACAGAGACGAGTGTTTTGTAATGGATGACAGCTCAGGTAGGAGTTGATCTGTTTGAGGCACCTAATCTTAGTTGACGGTTATCGAATTGGCAAAACTTTAAAATTGATCCTCATGAGTCCACTGCAAGATGCTTCGCCTCACGGTGACCACATGTGTTACAAATTGCCCCTGATTGGAAATGAGCACTGGTTGGTTTTTTTTTTTCTTGGGCATGGAAGTATCAGCCTTATGAGATCACCCCGTGTCTACACGAAATGCTAGATTGATGCGCTCATTTTCCTCGAACAATACAATTGTATTCTAATTGAATCAGGCTTAGAGAGAAATTATATTATTGCATTAGGAGCAATATCGATAACTTAACTCCGCATGATCTACTACTTCGTTCGTGCAATTGTGTGACTGTAAGCAAGGCTTAAAAAGCTGACCCTGTAAAATACGTGATGTTATTAGGTAGTTGTCAGGTGACCTGTAAACAACAGATTATTACGAAAGAAATGTTGGCAGTGTTGGCGGGACCCGCGATTCCTTCCATGCTGATGTAAATAGGTTAAACTGAACCACCACCAAAATAGAAAAGCATAAATATCACCTATTCCTCTACCTCACAGCCAACAAAATAGTACATCGCAACGCTGTTACTATAAGCTGAACGGACTGTTGAGTGATGACCAAAAGGGGCCCACTTTCAAATGTCCAAATCTATTGAATACGGGCACGGCTTTCCGACCCCGATCCGAGAAAGTATCCATTCGCATAAGCGATTGAAATTGGAAATTGTGGGAATGGCTTATGGGTGAGTGTAAAAAGACGCTTACACACAAGCAATACGTTTGTAATCAGGTTAATTGAGCATCAAGGTGGCCTGGCTCTCACCATCTCCGACTCATTCGCACTCTTTTTTCGGTGAAAAACTTTTTGACTAATCATGTCTGATTTGCAACACCAAATCCTCCGTAGCCTAGATGCTAGCGGGTCGATTTCAAACACCTTGGATGTTGCTGAATTCAAGGATATTGACCCCCAAATTCTTCAAGGGGCCTTAACTTCGTTGGCAGCCAAGCTGATGGTCACTTCGAACAAGAAGGAAACTGACCACTGGGTTCTCACCTCCGAAGCTGAACAATATGTGTCTGCTGGAGCTACCCCTGAAGTGCAAGTTGTCAAGGCTGTGTTGGCCAAGGAAGGCGGCATGCTGGTGGCCGAGATTAAGGCTGAACTTGGTGCGATTGGTGCTGTTGGTCAAGGTAAGGCTTTCAAGAATAAGTGGTTGGCCAAGGATGGCGACAAGCTTATTGCCAAGGTTGATGTAGCTCCTAAGGATGTGGTTCTTGATCAATTAGCCATCATTGCCAAGACCGGCTCTCTTGATGACAAGAAGGAATTGCAAGAATTGAAGAAGAGAAAGTTGCTTACCGTGCAAAAGATTGTTGGTTACGAAGTGAGCAAGGGGCCCGAATTTGCCCTTGAAATCAAGCAGCTCGAAACCGATATTACTGCTGACATGATTGTCAACGGGACCTGGAAGGAAAAGGAATTCAAGCCCCTTAACCTTGTTTCTGAAGGTATCTACCCTAACTCCGGTGCCTTGCACCCTCTTAACAAGGTGAAGGAAGAATTCAGACAAATTTTCTTCTCGATGGGGTTCACCGAAATGCCCCTGAATCAATATACCGAAACCGGTTTCTGGAACTTCGACACATTGTTCGTTCCCCAACAGCACCCTGCCCGGGACTTGCAAGATACTTTCTACCTTAAGGACCCCAAGGTGGCCAAGAAACCTGAAGATGAAGAGTACTGGAAGAATGTCCAACAAGTGCACCAAGAAGGGAAGTATGGGTCGATTGGGTACCGGTACCCCTGGAAGGCTGAAGAATCATTGCGGATGGTTTTGAGAACTCACACCACCGCCATTTCTGCGGCGATGTTGCATGAATTGGCCAAGGACCCCAAGCCGGTTAGGTTATTCTCGATCGACCGGGTGTTCAGAAACGAAGCTGTTGATGCCACTCACTTGGCTGAATTCCACCAAGTTGAAGGGGTGATTGCCGGTTATGACATTACTCTTGGCGACTTGATTGGGTTCATGGAAGACTTTTTCGGCAAGATGGGCGTCGATGACCTTAGATTTAAGGCTGCCTATAACCCCTACACTGAACCGTCTTTGGAAATTTTTGCCTACCATAAGGGTTTGGGCAAGTGGGTTGAAATTGGTAACTCGGGTATGTTCCGTCCTGAAATGTTGGAAGCCATGGGGTTGCCTCCCAACATGAGAGTTTTGGGTTGGGGGTTGTCGTTGGAACGTCCCACTATGATTAAATATGGGGTGTCTAATATTCGGGAGTTGGTGGGTCACAAGGTGTCGTTGGATTTCATTGAAACCAACCCCGCCGCGAGATTAGATGAATTTTTGTAATGGAGATATAGAGCACACAATACATATAGAACAAGGAAGGTTGAAGCGTGTTGGCTGTGTAAATATGTATAATCAGGTCACCCATTTCACTATCTATTGTGAATAATTAATATCGCAGTCTTGGCTAAAATGAAAATAGAAATAGTGTTTACGATGCGAAAAATAAAGTTATCGAGACTGAACCAGACAGACGAACCCAGAGACTTTTATTATCACACACTTAAAGTTAAATAAACCAATTGTGCAAATTTAGCCGAATCCAACCTTTTCATCCATTGTGGTGGTTCGTCTCACATAGCCGCACCAACACCGAATCCATTTTTCTGTCGCACACTATGTCTGTCGCTGAGGTGTGCCCACTTCCTGAGTGTGACTTTTGTGGGGACATTGAAAGCCATTTGGCTGATGCCCATCAACTCACTGCCAGCGGTGTTCCCTCACAGCTAGCTACCCTAACACAGAATCTCAAACGACCATGGTGGGATGGTGCTGGCGCCGGGCCAGTTTTGGGCGATGACGATGCTATTGGGGTTTCCGAAGTATTAGAACTGCCGCTTAATATTGGCCAGTATCAGGTTGCTCACTACCGATATAAGAAATACCTCCATTCAGCCCAACTCCAATTGGTGCTGGGAACTGATATTCACAATCAGGTAAAAACATACGTGCGTAAATACGACGAATTAGAGCGAGGGCGAGAGTTGGAAAAAACATCAGAATCGGCATTGGCCGCCAATGCCGATGCTACCACTGTGGCCAAACGGCTATATACCCGGCCGCCCAGAGAGAACCTTGAGGCGATGAATCCTGAGCAGCTTGAACAATACTTCCTGGCGCTCACAAATCGCTATCATACTGCGTGCAAGATCAATGACGTTATTGCCAATGAATTAGAAGGCGCCGTGCGTATCAAGCGCAAACAATATCTTATCAACCAGATGTTATTGGATGCCAATATTGACATTGGTCTTCCCCCTGAGCCCAGTGACATCCCCGAACGGGTACACCGTGATCAATTGGACCACGCATTGTTAGATCGCCCGTAATACATGCCGGTGCTTGACGCCCCTAAATTCTCGGCAGGAACCATTAATCATCAGTACGCGAACAATGGGGAACCACTAAGATAGCAACGTACTGAGTAGGGCCCGATTGAGTAAAAATATATTTTATCGTAATGAGGTACTCAGCCGCTTCCCCTCGTTTACGTGTCATGCTCGTGGATCCATTTTGTCCAACTCCGATTTCTCCGAATGCCGATTTAAGGTTAATAGATTAATTCATGAATGGATATTTTTGCCATCGCTTAAGGACACTGGTCATGTCGTAGACCCTGAATGCTCCAGTGACGACAATCTGTCACGCTGGCGCTTATCCTCTTTGTAACCCGGGTTGCAATTACAACCGCTGCCTGGTGCCAACCCTGGCTGCCAATTTTTGGCTGGGCAGTTCGGGGCGGCATGGCGCCAGATTTATATTTTATAACTGCCCTATTCTCTTTAGATATCTGATGGGTTTATTTATAAACAGTTGCGTCCCGTCATATAATCAATGGATCGAGTACCATCTGATTACCTAGAGGTGTTTATTGGCGACATAGCGACACATATGGAGGGGGAGCCTCCTCCAGAGGTGATGAGGGATATTGCTGAAGAGTTTGACAAGCTTCCGGTGTATTCGCCACCGGTAATGTCGCCACCGCCGGCGGCAATCAATCAATCCCATCACGACATAGACCTAATGTGGGGCACTCCAAATCTGGTTTTCCTGACCCCGTTCATCCACACCAATGATTCCACCGCCCTGGAGCTTGATCTGGCACGGTCCGATTGGGAAGCCACTCCGCCCCCGCATGATGTTTCACCACCCCCGCTGTTGTTTAATCATAGCTTTTTTAGGCTGCATAGTTACAGCCTGTCGTTGCCAAGGCTTCGGCACTCCAAACTACCAGTGCTGCCGAAACTCCAACCAGCGTTGCCCTATACAAAGCCAAAGGTGACAATTTCTCTGATCGAAACATTCGAGGATTTTATGCCGTCTCCGCCGAGACGTAAGAGTGCCCCCGCCCCAGCTGTTCGTAAGCCAACTTACTCTGGTAAGGGAATCGCGCCTTACTACCGCCGGTGATTTGGCACCTGAATTATGTAGACAGTTCATAGCGATAGCTTTAATATTAATTGTATCTGAATGCATATTTAATCATGCAAGACCCTGGCGTGAACCCTATCGTGCTCGAATTGGCCCTTACAGTATCGTATCCCCCTGCATCATTCTCTTGCCTGGGATGTGCGCGAGTTATCACGCAATTATCAAAAAGTTCACAATGACAACAGCATCACGAAGCTACGGGCGGTGGGGCAAGGGCTTCGGCAAGTAATTCTGCGCAGTTGCCCCGGAACCCCCAGGTGTTGGCTTCGGAACCGGCGATAATATCGTCGCCAACTTCAGCGTTAAAGATAGCGACTTTGCCTCCATGGTGCCGCACCCGATCCACGTACAGCGAAACGGGATGGCTCGTGACAGGAGCCCCCACTACGATCAACAAGTCTGGCGGTGACCCGTCCTCAATAAACAGGTCAATGGCGTGGAGATGTCGTCGATCTAGGGTTTCGCCAAACCACACCACCCCCGGTCGTAGTAGCAGCTGGCAAATGGGACACTGGGGCAACTCCAATTCCTCCAATTGTAACACCGGAGCAAACTGGGGCAGAAGGGCGGGGGACTCTTCCCGATGCCGTTTCCGTGTCCCCGCCTCAAACTCGGCTTCGGTGCTTTCTAACGCTGGGGTAAGTGGCTGGGAAGTATTGTAGCGGTCCACGTAGTTGCACATGAAACTCGTACATCTAAGGGCTAACACCAGGCCATTAATATCGTAAAGCGATGACATGGGATGACCGGCTCGTGCCAATAGTCCATCTACACCTTGGTCAATGGTGATTACCTGCTTGCCCCGCTGAGCTAACGATGCTATGGCCCTATGGCCGGCATTGGGGGTCACTTCAAGCGCCCGGTATCGACGCCACAGATGATACTGCCAAACAAGACCGGGATCTATGTAGAACGCTTCAGGGGTGGCAACGTCGATTTGGTGATAGTTTTTCCAGTTTTTAGGGGCCAATCTCAGGCACTCCAGGAGACCGGCTCCTACAAGCACGACTACCTTTTCCAGGCGTCGTAGATACGCCTGAAAGCCCACTAGCTGGTCACCCATAGTGAAGAGTTTGAGCGAGCGCGGCGCTACCACACCAACCTTGCAACGCAACTGGCACAGAAACACCAAGCATTTCCGGAATAAATATTAGAAAATATCTTAATGCACGGTCCTAATGCAACTCCGATGTTAGTTCTCGATTAAAAGAAACGCATCCCCCAAATCGCGCAAGGTGATAAATATTATGTTGCTGACACCCTCCGCCAAGAGTTGCAACCAGGGGGCTTCCCCACTGAGAGTTTGTGGTCGTTGGAACCCACGTTGTGCAAATCATTTTTTCTTGCAGAAATGACCTAGCGACCTACTGGGATAGAGGGCAGTTGCCCCAGCCTATCAACAATATCATAAATCATGGCAATTATTACATCTATCATCTTCACCTACTCAATTCTCGGCTGCTGCTCCACCCGCTGGGTGTTGCCGCGGGCAACTGCACTTGACCGAACCTCGGGAAAGTCGCTTTCTTCGTCATCGTCATCATCCTGAGCCAACGCCAACGCCACCTGTTCAAATTGACAGGGTTCGTCTTTGAGGGCCTTATCAATCTTAGCACAAATCTCTTTTGTGCTTAAATTTTCCGTCTTCTCGAATCCGCACCGATTGTAGAACGCCAACAAGTCGTCGGGAATCATCAGGAGTTCTTCATGCTGTTCGATCATATTGTTCAACACTTCAATGGCATAAAAGAAGCCCTCCCCCCGCACGTGTATGCCATCATCTTGTCCCGACAGATTAGTTGGCTTGGCAAACAATACATTGGGGGCGATCACTGTTGCCAAGTTGTGGGTGTCCATTTTAGACCCGGTGTCGTCATCAATTTCCGCAAACAGCGCCACCCAGCTAAAAAAGTAGAGGAGCACCTCCACCAAATTCCGATGGGATCGAGGTAACATACAGTAGCAGAGCAGTAGCACCCGCTTCCGCAAACCGGCGCTGGGTTGATGTTGGGACATGATCCACAACTCATACAACTGGGTGGTCAATAACGGATTGGGCAACTCCCGCAACCACTTCTTCATCAACGCAGCCAATTGTACCGCATTTTGGTGTCCAAAGTCTGGCAGCAGCTCGGGGTGTTTATTGATTTCTTCCGTCATTTCCCGTAACTTCTTGATGTTCCCATTAAGCCGAAAGATCCCTTCCACCAGCATATCCTTCTGCTTCAATGCCAGAATGATATCGTCAATGAAAATAGGAATACGTAGCTTACACGGACCGACACCAAGATCCAGGTCGGTACCGTAACGGTTGGTGAGATCTACAAGCTCCAAACCAAACACTCCAGCTTCACGAGATCCCAGCTTGTCGCCACCACCAAACCGGAACTTTTCCCAAAACGTGGGGGGCTTCTTTGTTTGGATCATCGGCAACAATTCGTCCCGCAGCCGCCCAAACGAGCGGCTGAATGCCTCAATCGCAATATGACGCAAAATGAAATGCTCATCTTTGGTTAATTCCGAGTAGTATTTTGACTTTTTGGTGATTTCAGGTGCAGGCTCCGGTCCTTGGCCCATAAGTTCATCAAAGTGCCGAGTGGGCGAGACTTGTTCTTTTTCCAGCATTGCTCGCACAGGCTTGAGCGGCTTCAGCCGCTTGTACAACGAGTTGTGGTGCTTGAACGCATTGGGCCGTTGCTCACGTGCTTGTTCTGCAGCAACAATCCGAGGAATGTCATCTAGTGTCAACAGCTTCTCGTTCTTGAGCATGTCGGTGGTGCGGTCCAAATGGACTTGGTGTATGACATCCTCGTCTCGAATTTTGAGAATTTGTCGGTGATCATTTTTGAGGGCAAATTGATCATCTTCAGGCGTCAACGGGTTGTACAGCAACAACAGAGTTTGCGAAGGGATCCGAGTACCAACCGTCAACTCACTGATATCGGGCAGCCCCAGCGAATCACGACGCGCCTTGTCTGCTTCAGGAGCTTCAACAATAACCGACCTCCGGGCATTCTGCTTGATCGAGGTCGACAACTTGTGTGATTGACGGCGAGCTCGGAGCCGGGTAACATCGTCAAGGGTTTTGGTGTACCCCTCCACAGCCTCTGCGGCATGGTCATTTTTGTTGGAGGGTTGTCGAATGACACGTTGTTCCGATTGAACGCCGCCGTAATTAACCTTCATTGCCAGCCGCAGTCGGGCTAGAGCAATCTTTAGAAGGTAAACTAATTGCTGCAAGTCGGTCACCGTGTCAAATCCGCCCTTGTGTTCTTCGACACAGTGACGGCAATGCACAGCGTTTGCCGTGGTGTCGTATCCGGCCATGTTGTATTCCTGTTGAGGAATGGGGCGGCCGCAATTGACACAGTTGAAGCAGTGGTGGTGCCAGCGTTTGTTGTGCTCGCGGTTTCGGACACACAGCTTTTCGATCAGCTTGTGGCATCCCACGCAGGCGTCAGTCAGATTGACGGGGATGACCAATTTCTGAGCAATATACGTCACTTTGTGGTCATCCATGGGTGAGTTGACCCGGTCGTTGCTGGAGTTATTTTGGTTATGAGTGCCCAAATGTTCAAACTCTCGCATCACACCCAAAAACAGATCGGTGGCCTCAGTCAGCCCCACCACCAGGTTGACCTTAAGAGCGTTATACAACCCGATCCGCATCAACAATTTGAGGTAGTGAGCGCATCCGGTAATTACCAGTAATAATTCCGTCAGCAATGTCCCCAGTTGAGAAATATGGCTCAGCTTACGTAAGATGGCCAAATAACTCATGATTTTACCCGAAATGTTGCGCGGCTCTTTACGTAATGGGTGGAATCCGTCGGTGGCGTCAGTACTTGAGTCGCCACCGTCATCGGTAGGCGTTGATTGGCTCACAATTGACTGGACTCTCTGCAGTTCTTGCCACTTGAGCACCGCGTCCAACGCGTTGAACAAGATTTCCACATTGAGAATCAACTTTCCCGTGGCCAAGATCCCGTTGGCTTGGTTGGCAATATGGGCATTGAGCAACATGTCGGAAATGTTGGCCGCGGTGGCTTCTTCGTAACCAGATAGCGTCAACCAGCACTGCATCACTACCAGCTCGATTTGCAGCTCGATGGTGAATAACAACTTGGCGTCGTCAGCATCAACAACCTGGTTGTTGGGCAATATATCGGGGCCCAGCGAAAGTTCCTGAAGCACTTGGTGAGGGTTGGTGATGCCATACTTGGCCAATAACCCCACTTGGTCGGTATCAATCAGAACATTCCAAAACTTGTGCACCATGTAGCATTCCGGGTGCCATTGCTGATTGCGACCTCCCCGATACAATTCCACAAACTGTTTCACAATGCTCAGATGACACCCTTCACATTTGGAAGCAAACAGTCTCAGGTAATGGAAATGACAGTAAATGTTGTTATCATGCTCATAGTACAGCTCGTCCGCCTCAAACACCTTGAGACACACGGCACACTTGAAGTGTTCCAAATGGTACTTGTTGCCCAAAGCGGTAATATAGGGTCCACGAAGTGCCTTGTTACAGTTAAAACAAATAAGGTCCAACTTTTTGAAATAGTCATATTCGCAAAGCGCCACCAACAGCTTTTCTTCGCCGGCGATCAACTCGTAGGGAAAGAACTTTGCCAGGCACTGGTTATCACATTCGTAGCAACGAAAACATTCGACATGGAACGGCAGATTGAGTGCCCTGACGAACTGCCCCGTTATTTCCCGAGAACATGCCTTGCACACTTTGCGAGACTTTTTGCGGACCAGGCGTTTTCGCTGGGCGGCTCCTAGGTTGACGGGGGCTGGAGGCGGAGCCGCCCCCATTTGCGGCACCACACTCAGGGATGCATGGACCAGAGGTTTTGGCCGGAGGTCGGGGGTGGATGTTAATGACTGAGGAGGAGTGGCCAAGGGAGTATGCTGTTGCTTCTGTAGTTGGATTTTTACAGGGGGCTGTTGTTGCGAGATGGTAGGGCCCTCCAGGGGCGCCTGGGTGGTGGTGATGGTTGGTATCGTCGACTTGGGTGTATATTCAGGTGCTGGCAGACTCGGAGCGGGGGTGTGGGAGAGCCGACTGTTGGAAAAAGAATGCAGGGGGCCGCGGACTATAGGTGGTGCCGGGGGCGGTCGCTGAGGGTGCTCCCCCAGGATCGAGCGCTGGGTGTAAAAATTGAACGCATTGGGGGTGGGTTTAGGGTCGAAATTCAATGGGTCATTGATATTGGTTGCCACACTGGGTGAAATGGCAATCAGATGCCTTTGGGGCTTGTACAGCTGGCGGTCCACCGGCGGCAGCTGCAGTGATGTCGAAAAGTCAAACTCGTCTGGCAGGTCGGGCGGAGGCAGTGGCTGGTGCAGCAGTGGCTGGTTAGGCATGGGTGGGATTAGCTGTGTCCACAGAGACGGAGGACGATCATGGCGGATGGGTTGATACAGCCCCGGCAGCAGAAGTGACGCCAGCACGGGCAGCACCGCCTGATTCTGGGATTGGGAGCGCGAATGATGAAAATAAAACAGCAGCCCCAGCAGTTCCAGCACATGCGACGGCTGGGGCAGCAGTTTGGACAGATCAGGCATACAGCCTGGACGGGGAGGGCCCAGCAGATCCGGCAGTGGGGGCACTTGGATCATCCAACCCTGGGCGGGATTGGGAGTAACGAACACGAACGGTTAGCCTTGATTGAGACTAGTTGATAGTCTCGGGCAGTTGCAACAGTTGTAAAGTAGTGGTTGCAGCGCAGTGTCCTTTGGTTGATCAAATCACCACGGAGTTGGGTTAAAAATACACAGGGTAGTGTTGGCTGGCCAAAATTTTTGTGCCGAGCGCGCGTAGAGGACTCGCGACCAGGTGAGTTGATGTACTAGGTGGAGAACTAGCATATGACGTGGGTGTGCTTGTGGAGGGGACAGTTATTGTTGATGCAACAATGCATGCGTAGACGAGACGGTGTCAGGCGATGGGGATTTTCTCGTCTTCGATGTGCAAGCCGTTTTACGATACCCTATTATTCCAGTTACGCGCGAACTTGGGTGGGCCAGCTAGCGACGTACATGATGTAGACGTGAGAAGTGATGATGATTGGGGATATCATAACATGATGTATCCATTTTATAGCTTTTCCCGAGTCGGATCTACCTAACGTTCGTAATTATAAATTCCCACTTCTCGATTATTGACGCGTGTTGGCCTCCAACACATTTTACGGCGCGTGGCACTAAGTCATATACACACCCGCATTGTGACGATACGTGTCGATTGATACCATTCATGTTTGAGACAATTGTGCACGTGAATCAATAAAATTACATCACATTTAGTGTAAAAATACATCTCGACAGTTCATTAATATTTTATTGGTCATCAGTGGTGGTGTCGTTGGCATCGTGATGAATGGTGGTGTCGTTGGCAGTGGTGTCCCCCACCGTAGTGTCCGCCACGTCTACACCAACAACAGTGTCATCAACGTCCATTTTCGTGTCGTCGGCGGTGGTGTCAGCACCGTCGCCAGTGGTAGTGTCTTCTGCCGCCACTGGTTCCGAATCCTGGGTGGCCGACTCGGTGGCTAGCGGCTCCTGTTTGGGTTCGTTGACACTCTTGACATCCTCTTGCTTTTCCTCTTCCGATTCAGTCAACTTTTGATACGCCTCCACCCCATCCTTGAATAACACCTCCACCTTCTTGTCGTCGCCTTCGTGCTGTTCCACATCAACCAATTCCTGTAAGCCCTTGACCCGGGCCGCCTTATCCACAGGAGGTTCCGTTTGTTTGAGGTAAACGTAATTGGCAGTGAATTCATCATACGTCTCAGCGTCAAAGAACAACCGGTACAGATTTTGGCAAATCAGCACCTTGAGCCCCAGGTTGACGTGCCCTTCACATTGGTCCTCGTCAACTTCTTCGACAACATGCTTAGCGAACGGCATCACAAGCTTAGAAGCAGGCACCCCTTCTGTAGGATGTGCCATAATATACAGGGTGACATAGTAGTTGTACTCTTCTTCCACAGAAGTATGATCCTTGACGGTCAAATCGTCCAACGCCACAAACGAAACGGGTGCTATTTGCTTTTGCGGAATGTACGCAAGATTAAACATATTTTCTTCCGGCAGCATTAAGTGACGCACTTGCATCCGGTACAAAATTTGATCCTTGGCCAGCAGCACGGGGGTTCGGCGATCTTGTTCCCACACCACAATCATCTCAGCAGTGTTGTGGTCTGACACCACCAGATGTGCGTGTTTGACCATCGCCTGCACCACCTTATCGATGGTGTAGCACTTGTACGCCTTGTTACAGTAACCTTGACGCAACAGCTCCTCAAACCATTGGTGGTCAATTTCCCCTTCGATCAATCGCCCAGACAACAGCAACACTTGCTTGTAACAGTCCTTGGTACCATCGATTTGTACACCCATGTCTTCCAACTGATGGCACACCAAATTCAAGTCCTTCGCGAATTGTGGTACCCGGCGCGACACAATCTCCTTGGACGCCTCCGCGTTCATTTGCTTGACCTCGTATAACCGCTCGTAAAGTACCCGCAAGTGGCGGAAAAAAACATACACTGACGTGTTGCAAAACATGTTGTAGCGGTCGCGTCGTTGCCGGGTATTGGTGTTGGTCAGAGCGTTAGAGTTGGTGGTTTTAATCCACAATTCCTTCAGCTTTTCCACCACCGACTCGATGTCATCGCCACCGTCTTCCAGTTGCGACGACGACGGCAGGCTTTGTTTGCCCTGACGGTGGAGGATATCCTTAAGAATGGGCTCATCCCGGGCCCGCTTGCGGGAATCTTGGGACTTTTCAATGCCGAAGAAAACATCGACAAACCCGTGTAAAAAGTTGACTAACTTTTCCCGGTCCAGAGTCAGGTAATTCAGCAGCTTGGTGATAAACACTTCCGCCAACCCGAGAACATCTTCGACAACATCAAAGTCAACAAACTGGTAGCTCAATTGTTCTTGTGGCATAGGCGTCAACGGGTGGAGCCGCTTGTTTTGTTGCTCAACTTTAACAGTGGAGATTTCCAGCACCAACTGCTTCACCGTCAAAAGCTTCTTGTCTGCTTGCTTAAAAGTAAGACCCAAGTGGTCCAACGACTTGTAAAACACCTTTTGTTCCATTTCCCGCCACACCTTGTTCCATTCACGTTGTGCACGCTTCCACTCTTCATCCTTTTGCTTTAATCTCTTAAGCACAATGGGCACGGCAATGGCGGGGTTTTCGTGTAACGCGTCAATCACCTCAAACCCGCGATCTTTGTCGTATACCTTACGAATCACCTTTTTATAAATAGTGGTCAGTGTATGACCAAGCCCGGGCGGCAATTTAAAGTTAGCCTTTTGATCAGGGGTCATATTCGCGATCCGGTTAGCGATGGTTTCGAGCGTTTGGATGGTGCGCAAGTTGGCCTCCATAAAGTAGTCAAACTCCAACCGTTCTTCCTCGATCTTGAACAAGATTTCTTCGTATTGGTTCTTGCGGTGGGCAATAAAACCCAGATCTTCGGATGCCCAAGTGGGATGGCCCACCCATTCGTCGTTAAGCACTTCCCAGCACATTTCATCCCGCCCCAGACAAGGCATGAAAGTTTCCAGCTTAGGCAATTGACGGTACAGCGGCCCATGGGCTTTGCACAAAGAAAGCTCCAACTGGTGCTTTTTGAAAGTAATGTTTTCAATGTGCAACGGAGCTTCTTCGTAGCCAACAAACATTTTAAACCACGTCATTAATTCAGAGTTCAGATCACCGATAAATCCATGTACCCGTTGCACCAAAGTGGGCTTATCGATAATATCTTGCGAATAGAGAGAAATGATCTTCAAAAAGTCATTGTAACTCTGCTTGTTGCCAATTGCCTTTTTTACCTTGTCAAAGAACGAAATTTCTTCCGAAAGCAGCGATGCTTTAATTTGCGCAGCAAGCGGCATCGCTTCCGGTACACCGGGAACAAGCGTTGGATTCGACTTGACCTGGGCATGCGGGATCGCCGGTGCTTTGGCTTCGTCCCTAGCATCGGGGGGCGCTTGAGTGGCATTCAACGGGTAGCCTTGGTAGTATTCCTGTTGACCCATCATCCCCTGTTGAAAGTTGCCCACCGGGGGGAGTGCTTGAGGCTGGTTGTTGAGATAATAACCATTGGCCATTTGCGGGGGAGGTGGCGGGGGATACTGTGGCTGTTGCGCTTGGGCCACTTGGGCCACCGGCACCGTTACCTGGTTGGAAGTATCGGGCAAAAATTGCTTGAAATCATCCAACAAGTCAGGCAGATTGGCAAAGAGAAGCGTCACTTGCTCGTATACTTCCCCGATTGGCTTTTGTTCGCGCTGGTATGTTTGCAAGATTTCCAAGAATTGCTTGTAAATGTCCGGCTGATTGGCGAATCGGGTTTTAATCTTGTTAACATAATTGATGGCGTGGTTAAATTCAATTTGGCCACCCGGGGCCGCCGCTTGGGCGGCTTGATCGAATGGCTTTTCTTCGGACTTGACGGCTGAGGCAGTGGCAGCAACCGCAGCAGCAGCAGCAGCAGCAGCGGCGGCCGCAGCCGCAGAACCCCCAGTACCACTGGTGGTACCGGTGGGGGTGGTTACCCGGACGGGGTTTGGATCATGGGGGTCCAGGGAAATCTCGATACGATATCCAGGGGGTAAAAACGTGTTGAACCCGGAAATCAATCCGGGATGACCGCGAAACAATGTCAGCACCCGGTCAATGACCCCCGGGGTATCAATCAGCTGGGACTTGAAATCTTTCATGATATCCAAAAAGTTGTTATAAACATCGGGCTGGGAGTAAAACTTAATCTTCACTTGATCGAGGTACGACAACGCGTCCTTGACGTTGAGGGTGCGGTAGACATTGGTAGTCGCCAGGCGATTCGCATCATTGGTCAATCCAACCGCGTCGGCGACCGTTGCAGCCGACGCATTCCCAACAATCAGCAGAGGCGGCGGCAACAGCTGGGACCCCGCCAGCGCACCCCGTTCCTCGACCGAATTAATCAGTGGTATCTGGTACCCGCCTGGGGCACCGGCACCATTGCCCAACTGGTGTAGACTCGGCAACGGGTAGAACTGTTGGCCGGGTGATCGGTTGGTTTCAGAAGATCCCGACGCCGGAGGTGGGAACGGTCCCAGAGGATGGTTGAGCATTCCTGTTTCAAGGGTGGCCGGGGGCGGCAACACTGGAGGGCGAGAGCCACTGATGTTAGTTGGGCTCTGGATAGATATATGCGATACATACTTGAATTGCTGGCCCAATGGCCGCTGGTTACTCCACGGATACAGCTGGTTCGTCATACTCAACTGATGGAGAAGGTGGAAAACAAAAATGCCGGATGCGCGGTTACCCGGACGATTGCGAATTTCATGGCGAGCCACGACGGAACGAAGTTTACCAACCAGAGGGTGAATGGTAATAGATGGGTAGTGATGGGGGTTTCTATTATGTGTGATTTGCTCTAGGGGACTAGGCGGTGGTGGAATCTATCGATTGGTGTGCGTGCGTGATTATATAGTATGGAGACGCTGACGGTTAACATGACTTTGTATGGCGTCTACTTCTGATGCCGTTGTAGCGTTATTTTCAATTATCGATTTGGTAAATTGGTGGGGGGAAGGGGTTGGAGGGGATCGCGGTCATGTGGTTTTTATCACGTGGGTGAATAAAAATTGCACCACCAACCCCACCAGTTCGTCGAGTCTAATGAATGCCCCCGATAGATTCGAATTGTTCATCCTTCCCGATGGGGTCGACAAGTAAGTGTTCTCACCGATGAATATCACGTTATTAACAACAGGATTAAAATCACTCCCGATACCAAGGTGCCCAATGCCGCAATTATCAAGATTGAGCGGGAAGACCACACTCTTGCCAACTTGTTGAGGGCCCAGCTACTTAAGGACCCCAAGGTGATCTTTGCTGCCTACAAGGTCCCCCATCCTCTTTTTGCCAACTTTGAATTGAGAATTCAGACTGAAGAAGATTACCTGCCAAAGGAAGCATTGCGTACGGCATGTCTGGGACTTATTAGTGAGTTGGATGTCATCAAGACGAGATTCAAGGATGAATGGGCACTTAAGGCTTTGTTGAATAACAACGACGACGATTATTAGTCATTGGTATTCGATAGTGACAAATGGGGACATTCATACTAGGATCTACAATGTGCACATTGGTGATGATTATAATGATATGTAATAAATAATGATAGAATCATAATAACTAGTGGACGGTACAAGACTGCGTAACTTATTGTATGGCCATGTATAGTACACTAAATAAAATAACTTTTCCATAACACCCCCTCCAAGTCATGCATCTGTTCCTCTGAAAACAGCTTCAGATCAACATGCCACGAATCTTGCCGATTCTTCTTGAACCGCCCCAAAATCTCCTTGGCCGTTTTCCCTGTGGTTCCGGAAATCCCCAGCGCACGACTGGCCAACTTGGCCAAGATTTCCGGCATCCACACGGGCGGCGGCAGCGTAAACAGGAACGCGTCTACCAACGCGCCTAATCCAAGAACTGCCCCGTGGAGCTGGGTGACATCGCCAGGGCTCATTTTCTTAAAGTTGGTCTTGCTGTGCTTGCGGCGTAACTGGTCGATGATTGAGAAGAACCGTTTCTTCAATTCCACTACTGTCGACTCCACTTCGTCGGGTGGCGTCAGGTGGACCAACCCCGACACCGTTTGCCCGGCTGCCTCCCTGATTTCAGCATTCCTGTGGAACAACAAGTTCACTTCAAGATTAATCAACCGTTGTCTTTGGTCCTTCGTCAATATCATTAAATTGTTGAAAAAAATCGCCTCGGTGAACTCGCCGATAATTAAAGTTTGCGCCACCGTCAACGTTCCCTCATACTTTTGTAACATCGATACCAAATCTTCCAACCCCACTGAATCATATTGGACTTGACTTGCAAGCTTAAACACCTCTTCAGGTTTGACGTCACCAAGTTGGGGAACTTCCTTCAACTCGATCAATCGAAGCAAAAACGGAACAATATGCTCAACAACAACTCCCCGAAGCATAACCCCAGTGTTGTTTTTCAATTGGTGGTACAACCAGGTTAAAATTGTTGCCGCACAATACACATAATCCAGATGCAATTTTTCCTTAACCGGCAAATCTACCACCTTAAGCCGCTCGTCTTCCACCCGCGCGAACAATTTTGGCACTAGTTGCAAAAACTTGTTTGAATCTTGGGATCTGTACAACACCAACGAATTGTCTTTAGTCTTGGTGGCTTCGATGAATCTCCGGGCATTGGGAACCTGCTCGCTAAAAAAAGCAAACGCCAACGACGCCAACAACTCGCCAATTTGGTCGCGAATCGTCTCGTATCGGTAGGAAATATTTTTACTGCAGAAATCGAGGTATTTGTCAGGGTTCGGAATTAACCACGAAAGCAGCACAAGCGACAGCCGAAGGTAACCAAGGCGGGGGGACATGACCCGAATCAACGAATCAGAAACGTCCGACAAGTTGACGTTACTCAACAACTTCCACAACTTGGGGAACCGCCGCATGTCATCTTCCTTGGGCAACCACCAGGCAAAGATTTCCCAAATGTCCTTTGTGTCGGGAGTGACATCGTTAAACACCCCCTCTAAAAATTCGCTTAAGATGGTGTCGCGCTCGTCAGCAAAGGTAGGGTCGGAGACGCGTGCGGCTGCAAGCACCCCCGCGATCACCTCACAACACAACATGTGGGTGGCCTTTTCATCCTTGACATATACGCTCTTCATCACTTCCAAGAGCTCCGTGCACGTGAACAGACCGTAGCCGTTAGATAAGAGCATCACCAACACCAACACAAAACTTACATCCAGTAATTGGAACACTAATTGCAGTTCAGCCTCGGTAAGCCACAACTTGATGATGCCCGTGAACCATTCCTTGGTAATCAACGGCCGTAACGCTTCCAACAGCGCCTTGTCCTCTGCCAGCAATGCAGCCAACAGCTGGGGGTCACGGGACATCACTTTGAGTTCATTCCCCCAAAAGAGCCATCCATTGTCTGGTTTGATGTCCAAGTAGAATGGCGTAGGCTCTTCCCCCAGAAGCCAGCGGTTCCATTCCCCGGCAAACCCAGGTTGCTGGGCATCTATCACCTCCACTCCACGGGGAACATACGTCAAGTCGTACACATTGTCCATGTTATATTCGCGCAGTTGTAATTGGAACATCCGCTGGATGACGGCATTAAACCCTTTCAGCGCCCAACGCAGAATATCAGGGTGGTCCAGCCCCGCAAGCACCACCAACCGCTTCAAGGTGTCGGTGTGGATGGGAACGTTAAGGTTGGTTTGGAGATTAAGCAACATTCCAATCTGGAGCGCTTGGTTCCACCACACTGACGTTTGGTACGACCACTTGAGCACATTATTTTGGAGGTTGGCCAACTTTTCGTGGTACAACAGGTATTTGCGATCTTTGGCTGCCTTTACCGCCGCAATTTCAAGATCAATAACGTCATCTGGAGGGCGGATGGCATCGATCTCGTCCCAATTGATAAGACAAACTTTCAGAAGGCGGGGGATATTCTCAGCCAAGATTTGGTAAAGTCCCTTAGCAGTTGCTTGGACTTCAACGAGACCGTCCACCTCAGCGATACACCGTTGTAACATTTCCAGGTACCGTTCGAGATGCATATAATCGTTTTCAATCTTTTGCTGCACCCGTTTCACTTCAAACAACCCAAGCCCCAGTTGGACCCTTAAGTATTGTTTTTGGTCCAACGCCTTGATGATCGCCCGCAACAGCAGTTTCACAAGTGTACCGTACAGTCCATTGATCCGCTTAAGAACATCCCCAACAAGGTTTTGCGCTGCCCCGGCAATATCGGCATACGGCAGCACCAGCAACTTCACGATGTCTTCAATCAAAAGCTTGTCAAGTGGAGTCTGGTTGCGCAGTGTGGCATGCAATGCCACCCGCAAGTGGTGGTATTGCTCCAACCGGGCCCCCACCGCCAAGCGCGTATAGGGCTTGCGCATGCGGTTGATTTCCTGACTGGTTTTGACAAAACCGTAGCTGATTTGTGCGTGACTGGGATCCAACACCCGTTCTTTGCCCACGTCGCTAAAGTAGATATTCATCACGTAGAGCAAGTGCTTGAACAATTTGATGTTTTCGGGAAAGTTGGCGACAAAGTACTTGCAAATCATGTGTAACAGCTTCCCAATCAATTGCCGGGTGCGGTGGAGCTGGAGATATCGCTCCAGCAGCCGGCGCTGTTCTATTTCATCGCCGAAAAAGTACGCCAGCGTGTACAACTTGCGTTCACGGAAAGTAATGGCGGGGTTCATCTGGGACACCACCACGCCGTCCACCTGTGGCGTTGACAGCCGGGAAATGTCGTCTCCCAGGGTTTTAAGTGCTTGGAGACGTTCAGGAACTGCCGATGGCGGCACAGGGCTGCCGGACCCATTGCTGTGGTTTTCCCGGCTAGTGGCTTCATCGTCCAGAACTTTGGCCACCAACGCTTCCAAGTCGTCCTCACTAAATTTGCCCACCTCAATGATCAGATCCTTGATATCGTCAACAATGCGTTGGATATCCGAGGTCTCAATGTGCTGGCCACTGTTCTTGTCGGCAGCAGTACGGATGCGCTTAAGCAACAAGAGCCGGTCTTCCAACAGCTCGTTGCGGTGGTCGAGCTTGGGGATGTCTTCCTCAAACAGCGGGTCCAACAAGTGGGACACCCCCAGCAACGAAAAGCATAGATACAACAAGTTCAGGCGGAACTCGTCACTAACATCCGTTTTCAGCGCCAGCGCCAGTTCATTGTTAGTAATGAGAGATTGGACATTTGCTAGCGTCTTTTGCACATGCTGGCTAAAACAGTTGACGGCAAACAGAACGTCGTCGTCGCCAGGAATGAACCATTTAAAGTGGTAGTCGCGGTTGGGACGCAAGTCCGGCGACCAGGTGTCGACGGTGATGGGCTTGGACGGGTCGTACACCCGGTTTTCTTCAAGGCGAATCTTGGTAGTGGCCAATAGCATCAGATTGACAATGTACAGCGAAGTAAAGATGGCGGGGCCCTTGACCTTGTCCATGAGATAAAGGGAAAACTTGATGGCGTCGTCCCCCACCTTGAGCAAATGGGATCCCGAGTTGCTGATACACTCGTTGAATATAATCAAGTCCCAAAAGAGCGCCTGGTCCCGGGGGACAATGTCGGTCCCTGTACGAGACTGGCCGGCGCCGTTCTCTTCGATTTCCTCGATAATCTTGGTTTTCACCAAGTCGTACACTGTGGGGAAATACGACGGATCGCGTTTGATCAATGCCCCACAAACTTCCCCTACCACCTCAGCAATGGAATGGAAAGTGTTGCTAAACGCCCAGTCAAAGATCTCCTTGCGCATCAATTCGAAGAGTTCCGGCAGCAATGCTTCTATAATGACAAACAAAAACTTTGGCAACCAATCGGTAAAGTCGCGTTCCGAGCCCACGCTAATGTTGGGATCGGGGATGTTTTCCAACAAGTTAAATAGTCTTTCGCAGAACAGTCTGATTAGAATGGGAAACAGCAGCAGTGCCAGCATGAGTGCGTTCACTTCCAAGTCGTTGTCGACAAACGTCGCCGCCATTTCCTCCAGACCGTGGCCGTACACAAGCAGCTCCAAGTATTCGAGATGGTTGGATGTGTACTCCACGGCAAGCATGGAATCCATCTGTCCGTCGGTCAAATCAGCATAGGGAATGAAGTTGGCCAGGGTGGCAAAAATGTCCAACGTGTTTAATGTTTTGTCCAAATCGTTGGAGTCAATCCCAGGTAACACCATCAGCATGAGGTGCACTAGGTGCACCCTATAAACGGGGGTGGCGGCAAAGAACCGCGCCAATCTCCCAATTAGGCGCAACGCCACCAGAACCCGATGGGTCAGCACCAGCCCCCGCAACAGCTCGTAAAGGTCAACGGTAACTTTTTCCAATACCTTTTCGGGCGCCATTTGCGCCAACATACTAACCAGGAGGAGGTGCTTGTCCACCGCCCCCTGGGACTTCAGCTGGATACCCGTGCGGACAATGGGAAGCAAAATGTCTACAAAATTGTCAATGGTGGCGCGGTCTAGATTGTACTCTTCCCGGGAACGATGGTAGGGGTGAAGATTTGTCTCCAAGTTGTAACGTTTCTGGAACTGGTAGCACAAAGCATACACCAACTTGGAAATGGGCAGGGTCCATTCCCCCAGGTTCTGGGGATACACGTACAGCTCGATCGAGTTGAATAATGCCTTCAAGTGGGAGAAGATGGCATCGCTATTGGTTGGGGTCAAAGAAAAGACAATGATAAGCGCGTAGCCATGGTAGTACATCAGCCGCAGCAGCGAGTATTTGGATGGGTTGATCAGCAAACACGTCATACACGCCCGCATCACCAGGGAAAACTGGATTTCGGTGAAGATGCCGTACTCGCCCAACTCGACCACCCCCGAGGAGAGCGCTTCCGAAGCAATGGCGCCTAACTTTCCCAGCATGTGGTCTTCAAAGTTGGAAGACTTTTGCATCTTGTGCCATACGTAGAATAACGGCTCAAGGTAGTATCGGGCGTCGTGCTCGCCGCCTTCGCTGAATTTGTTGGGCATAAGAGATAATGCAGATGTGACCAACGGAGCGTTGGAATAGGTCATGTGGCTCAGTACAGACGAGTAGATTTCTGGCAACGCCAGCTCCGGGAAAAACGGCGCAGCCCGGGTGGCCAAGCGTAACATCTGCCGCTGGTCTTTGACCTCGACCACTCCAGAAATGGCGTCGATAGGGGTCATGTGGTTGATGAATTCGCGATAAAGCGGCTGCCAGTCCAATTGTAACCCTTGATCCACCAAAAAGGGGGTGTGTTTGGTTAAAGTTTCAAAAGCTTTCACATAAATTTTAAAATTTACATTTTGGCCCCGGCAAAGGCATAAGGCATAGTAGACCCGAGTGAGTGCAATACGAAGCAGCACCGGCATGTCATACTTCATCTTGAGCCACACCAATAACTCTTGCGTCCAGGTCCGTACCCCTACCACGGCTGCCAGCTTGGGCAGCTTCTTATGTTGCAGTGTTGTCAGCAGGCCGGTGTTGGCATCTTCCACGTCGTCGACGCGATCGTCGTCGTCGTCATTATCAAAGTCCAGATCGTCGTCGCCTTCGAAAACTATGGTGTCCTTGATTTCCGAGTCCACTTCCACACAAGTGCCGTCGCCACTCACAAACAAGTTTGTTTCAAGGGCCAAGTCAATATCCAGCACCCCAACAGCGTCCTTCAACTCGGCCAAGTCCCGGGCCAGCACCGGCAACGATCCCTGGATGTCGCCGGTCTTAATAGCAAGATAAAGATGGCTGACAATGTGAGCCAAAAACTTTGCCTGGTCTTGGGGCAGTTCGGTTTGATAGGGCAACATCAGGGGCAAATCGAGCGTCCGGGGATAGTCCCGGGCATAAAAGCGAGACGACGGCTTCAATTGATCTCGAAGCAATTGTTCACGATCATCGGGATAGTCCAAATTGTAATGCGATTCGCGGGAACTCTCGATTGTCAGATACAGTGGGCGCCTGGGAATGACATGGTGAGACTGGGGTACCGCCGATTTAGACTCCTGGCGATTAAGTTGCGGAGGCAAGGCGGACAATTGAGTATGCAGAGAAACACGATTCAATTCGACCTGTCCCCTCTTCGGCTGGGGCGCTTGAAGCCGCGCCTTGGCGTCGGGGGTGGTAGAATTTGTCATGGGGTAATCTGCTAGTAGTGGTGTGCGAAATAATGGTGAGATGGTAGCGCAGGTGGCAATAACAAACAAGGTTGTTAGGGACTTTATAATCGGCCGCAGGAAGGGTTCGTATCCTCATTGGCCACTCAATGATATGACTCAAATGGGAACCGTCGATACAGAAATGGGGCCAAACTGAACTCTACCTCATACCACTTTGCACCGACCTGCACTTGTAGAGTGGTTGGTATATGCAAGACTAAAATTTCCCATTTAGGAAGCGTAACAATTGTAACGGTAATCACAAGAACTTTTGGATAGAAGATTTTCCTCTCCTGTGTCACTTTTATTCTTGCTCATTTGGTTAAGGTTCAGTTTTCACGTGTGGCTGTTCACGTGTTTTTTCTCGCACTTGAAACCTTCCTGCCTTACCGACGGTGACCATGGACGAATTACCAATCTATCCGACGCCACAACAGGCGGTTTATGGGATGAACACGCTGACTTCCTCTTCTGCTACGCGGAAAAAGCCGCTGCTGTCGACGCAGAAGCCGTATGCTCCGTACCAGCCGTCACCTCAAGGGTTAGCCCAGAGTGGGTATAGCCAGTCGTCTCAGTATGACCGGCACAGTCAACCAGCGAAGTCGCTGAAGCAAAGCAATCTGCCTCACCAATCGTACCAACAACCCCACCAACAATCCCACCAACAATCCCACCAACCAACCCACCAACCAACCCACCACCTGTCCCGTCAGCAACAACCTCACCAACAACAAGTACAACCAAATTATCAACCCGGGCCACAATACTCGGCCGCACCCCTTCCCCCTCCTCCCCAACTGACGCAGGCTTACAACAACACCAACTATTATCAACAACAATCACATTCCCAACAGCCATCACAGCAACAACGCTACCAGGCACCTCCTCCCCAACAACAAGCTCCACCCCAGCAACAAGCCCCTTCCCAACAATATTCCCAGGACTATCAACTGGCACCACCCCCTCAACCATACCACCAACAACCTCAACCGTACCATAATGCTCAACACACTGGGCTGCATACAGACCTCAGTCTGTCTGCTCCGCCTCCTCCTCTCAAACTGGCGCCCACCCAGGACCTGGCGTCGGCAAAATCCCTGCTGAAACAAAAGCTTGATGTTGAATTGCGGGCAGTGTTTGATAAGGTTGATACAGATAGACTGGGGTTCATCACTGCCAAGGAGTTGAGTGCGGCGTTGCTTAATTTTGATCGGTCGCCGTTTAGCCCCACCACCATCCGGCTCATGATCAAACTCTTTTCCACCTCCCCTGGCGGAGAAACATCCGGCACTCAGCTTACCTTTGACCAGTTTGTTCTGTTGTGGAAATATTTACTGGCCTACAAGAAGTTGTTTATTCAAGCTGATCAAAACAGACTGGGGGACATTTCCTTTGGTGAGTTCCAAAAGATTTTGGAACAAATTGGCTACAAGCTAAGTACAGACCTAGTGCTTCATTTATTTGCTCGGTTTTCCTCGAAAAATGGCGGCGATCCTTATCTGGTAGGGGTAGGAAAGCTTAAGTTTGATGGCTTTATCGAATTGTTGGTGTATTTGAGAAAATTGACCAATGTGTTTAAACGTTATGATAAGGACTTTAAGGGAGTGGCCACGATAAACTTTTCCGACTTTTTATTTGAAGTCAGTAACTTGGGGTAAATGGTGGAGAGCTAGGAAATAGTAGCTGTTGTTAAGGACAGACGTGTGAGAAGGTGGTATAATTCGACTGGCCAAGTATGTTAACTAGATTGCAACATATTTAACGATAACGTACCAATAAATTGAACCAATCGCAATCAGTGGCGAAATAAGTATTCATTTGTAGAGAAACGCGTCTCACATAAACAGACAATAATTAAATAATAACTAATAATAAGGAGAAAAAATTTGCATCATGTCGTTTGAAATATTTCCTTGTCAAGCCTCCAGTACATTTTTTGGTTACATGGTCGCCAATTGATTCTCCCTATTCCCACCGAATTGCTCACAACGCGACCTCACCCATCTCTTGCTCGTCATACTACCCTCGTAACATGGGCCTACTCACTATCATTCGCCAGCAAAAGCTCCACGACCGGGAACTCAGAGTACTCGTACTTGGTCTTGACAACTCCGGTAAAACGACAATCATCCGCCATCTCCTTCACAACCAGTCCCCACCGGCCCCTACCATGGGGTTTGAGATAAGCACATTATCGACCCCCACCCACAACATTAATTTTTGGGATATCGGGGGACAGACTAGTCTACGGCCCTTTTGGGGAAACTATTTTGATGACACCGACGCGGTGGTTTGGGTTGTTGACGCGGCTCTGGTGGAGCGTATAGCCGAGCTGAAGGGGGAATTAGAGCGGCTTATCGCAGAGCAACGTTTTATCGGGGTGCGTTTGATTTTGGCGGTAAATAAACTTGATTTAGTGCCGCCCGAAAATCATCTCCAATTACTAGACGACATTGAAAGTCAATTGAGTATCGACGCGTCCATTCTACTTGTGAGTGGCAAAACTGGCGAAAATATCCCTGCCATCGTTGATGCGTTGGTGCCAGACGTGGCTGGCTTCCCCAACCGGAAGTAACCAGCAAAAGTTTATCCCGCGCGAGCTCTATTTTTCGGAACGGACCCCATAGCTGATGCAGCATCTTGCGGTGTTTGTTTGCTGCATACTACAGTACCATGCTATTGTCCCGGCTATTCTACGAATAGGTATAATATGCCCGTGAAAAAGACATCAGACCCCCCTTTGCATTATTTTTTCCCGCATGGCAGCGACCCCAGATGACCCCGTTAGCAAATAGTAACTATCGATTTTTGTAATTCTAGAGTCGATTGATAGAATCTTGTATTGAACCTTAAAAATGTTCCTTTCAACCCTTCTTCCGCCCGGCTCATCCCAAAACAGAACGCGTGCACGCGTAACGCCCTATTCGGGATAAATTAATACAGCTGCAGGAGTCGATATTCTGTGTATGCTGGTGCCCCAGCGTCATTGCCTGCCTGGCGATGCCGAATGTATAAAAATAAGTTAGGCGCCTGGTTTGTACGTAATCCGTAATCCATCATCTACCATTCCATGAGCGAAGTACCAGGGTTTACCTTTGTCCACTGCTCAGCCGAGGACGTAGTTGACCAGCTATGGGGCCATGAAAGGCGGATGGCAAATGCGTTGGTGCAGTTGATGGCGGTGATGAATCCGAAAAAGTCTCCGCTGTTGGCACTGTTGGTTCGGGGGATGCACACTCTAAACTCCAAGATGATTCACTTTACCCAAAGCGCCCACCAGAGAGTTTCCCAAGACAACTCCTGCCTTGGTGACATTGTTCAAGAGTTTTGCCAGCACATTACTGGGGATCCGATGGTTCTTTTGGAAAAATTTACCACCGCTGTTTCTGCCATCGATGGCCTGGCGGCAATGGCTGGCGTCAACGCCGTGCAAATCATCCGCCATTATCATAGCTTCCTCGCCAACGTGTCGAGACAAATTGGAAATACGAGTCTCATTCTGGACACCAGAGAACAGCTTTCGGTTATTTTAAACGGACATAACAAGACCCAAGCACGCCAGCAAATGAACAATATCAGGTTTGACAATATTCTCCGGTTCGGGGACTTGGCCCAGGATCGTGTTCTGCTGTACTTTTGCATTGATAATATTGTTCACCGGCTGGGGGAGGAACCGATGTGGATTAATGACTCTCTGTTTGAGAAAGTACCGGTGGAACTTTTATTTCTAAACTTGAATAGCCTGGAAGCAATGGGCTACAATGCTCTCGCGGTGGTGCGGATTGAATCCAATGGCCGCCAATTGGCATTCCCCCCCTTTCGGGTTAATGAGGTTAGCATCCATTATGGTGCCGTCATTACATTGACGGCATTAAACTACACCCGGCCCCTGGTGGCGCTGCCTGCCCTGTTAGAGATTGGACTGGCTAATCCCGTATACCTCAAGCTGTGGTACGATAAAATGGCAGAAATATTTCCCGTCCAAGAACAGGCTCTCCTCAAGCCCCGTAACCAGCCGGCTATGCAAGGTCTTGGCATTGGCTTTGCCACCCTGACTCCCTTTGACGAGTCGCCACCTAAACTGTTCCAGGAATTGTACGAAACCCCCCTGCCGGGGCGGCCCCATGCCGACGAGTTGTCGCCCACGGTATCTATGGATTCGGTTGACTTGGAGCCCCCACCTGCCCCTATCAAGAAACGGACGTCGCCCACTCTGGTGTACGATGAATCCCCCTGTGTGGGCCATGTTGCCAGACTTGAAGACAGGGGAGACGATCGTCCTTGTCTCGAACCGCCAGTGGTTGTGCAAAAGTCCTTGTACAAGCTACCTGGCGGTTCGGAAGTGGATATCGCCAATTTTGGTGGTAATTACACCCCGCTGTTTGCATCATCCCCTTGTACCGCTTCACCCAAGGTGAAGCGCAAACTGTTGTTTTCTTTGTTCAAGAACTCCCTGAAGCTGTCGCTCGCTAATCAACCACTTGTCAACAACGGATCCCAACTGACTCTTGGCAGTGCAAAAACCATAACCACCGCTAACCCCGAACCCAAGGCCCCGGCCCTGCCTCCCCAGAATGTCACATACACGTCGTCTTTTCATCCCCTTGCCGTCAACCAATTATCACCCGACTGGAAGAGGGTATTTAGTGGCGACGCCATCATCAAACTTCTGGTTAATCCTCTGGTGGGTCGCGGGTGGTTGGCAGTGTGTGTTAACAATGAAACAAAAGTTGTCATCGATATCGGTGACAAGACCATAGCCCGTATGGCTACTCCCCGGGAAATACATTTACATTCGGGTACAGGGCCCTCCAAACACCTGATGCTGGTATCATCAGGTAATGCTGCGGAATTGTACCTGAAGATCTCCGATATTGTTTCAGAGCTCCGCCTACCCGGCGAGTGTCTGGACATGCTGCTTAGTTCGATGCTGACTCCGCAATCCCATTCGGTGCCAGCGTCGAAGCTGAGCACGTTAACTTCAATATCAACCTATGGCCTGGTTGGGGCCAAGTCGGCATTACCAGTGGTTGAAGAGGTGCCGAAACAATTGGCATCGATTCCAAACGTCCCCCGGCAATTATCGGTGGTATCGGAAGCTCCCAACAACAGCCGGCCCCTCTTGTCGAAAATGAAAATTCGGTTGCTGGTCCAGACCGAATCATACCATGCTATTCATGACCCCCATCTGTGGAAGGTGGCGGGCATGTATTCTCTCAGCCTTTACTTTGGTTCGGAGGCCCTGAGCGATATCGCCCACTACCATTTCGTCCTCGAGCTGATTGATGGTGGCCGCAACGTCTCATGGATGGTGGCTGTTGATGATAAAGCAAAGGTATTGGAGCCGATAGGCCGGGCAGGGTTGTTGATGAAATGCCTGCATAAAGAAATTTACATGCTAGAATGTCGTGGAAGCAAGGAGTACACTCATCTCCAAAATCTCCTTTAATTATGAATGAATGAACGAACAATACATAAATTTGTATCAAAACTGGTTACGGGTGAACCATTGAGTTAATCCGTCTCTTTCGGTTTTACTTCGCTGGACCCGTGAAAGTATCAAACACGACCTGTTTTCGATGAAACTAGAATAAAGATCGCCATTCTTCGAGTTGAAGAATGAAATTAATTCATGGTGGTGGTCAAGGGTACATAACCCTTGGGTGGCGACGTAGAGGGATCGTATTTGGATTTCAGAACCTTCTGTGAGCAACTCCTTGATCAAGAGCCAATTACGCCGGAGATACGTCCATAAAAAGTCCACCCCCGCCGCACTGGTTGTCATTCCCAGAAGTACTTTTGGAACATCTTGTTTCTTCACCTTCCCCGAACTAATGGTGATTTCCATCAACCGGTTCAATAGAAGAGTATTCCGAGACAGCCCAAGCAGGAATAGAATATCATCCCTGACGTAATCATTATCTTCGTCCACAAACCGCTTCAACAACTTTTCCCACTTGTTTTCTTCTGCATCACGCACAACTGTTTGCAAAATAATACGAGCACGATTGGTCTCCAACTGCCCACCATTCATAAATTTGTCATACTGCTTGTGGCAATACTCATTAACTGATGGTTCCTCTACAAAACACGCAAACATGAAAATCAAATCATTTTGCCTTTGGGTTTCAACATCATCAAATTTATCACAACAGCTGGATACATGGCCACTAATTAGATCGCGGGCAAAGGCAAAATACTGCTTCCAAACGGTTTCGTCAAACAAGTATGCATCCATTGTATTGCTCAAGTTCTGGAAAATACTCTCCCATACTGGAGGATTTGTTTCGCTGGAAAATGATTGAATGAATGGGAAAAATATGTCCAGGGAAATATCTTGTTTCATATAACACAAACCTGCGTCAGATATAATCCCAACAGTATCCTCGACGTCGAACTTAACCTTGGAAAGCTTTTCCCAATGTCCCTCAGGGTAGGCCGTGACGTAAAAGCCCTTGTGCTTATGGTTAAGTTTGTAGACTCCCTGAGGACGGTCAATCTCAATAGATTTGTCATCAAGAAGAAACCGCTTGACTACGTCATCCGATTTGATTGAGATGGGAACAGGATATAACTGAGACAGGCGTATATCGGCAAACAAATATCGGCTTTGACTGATCACCAATTTGTCTTGTTTTTCCTCCACCAAGATCTTGGGAAACCCTGGCTCATGAACCCAAGTTTTCATATACTTTTCAACCGGCACCCCCGAAGCTTCCTCGAAACACTTCCAGAGCAATTCCGGGGTGATGTTTTCCCAGGCATACTTGTGAATGGATGTTTTTACTCCTGTTAAAAACACATCCGCTCCGAGGTAATCAGCCAACATGGTTGCCAACCCGAATCCCTTACCATTGGTGTTTAAATCCGACGAATGCTCTATATCGGCAATTGACATGATCGGCGTTGCCACGGGCTCTGAGGACGAAAGTGAGTCGGCCAAAAGCGCCTTGTGTTGGCAAAATATCACATAGTCATCCCACACCTTCCATTCGGGAAAAAACTTGTCCATGGCATAAAACAGTAACCATTGAGTGAACCCTTCTTTTAACCAAACCGAATCCCAATATTGAATGGTAACTAAATTACCAAGCCACTGGTGAGCAATTTCATGGATGACTACCCCGCCAACAATTTTGTGTCGAAGTCTATTAGCCGACAGCTTTGGTACCAAGAGGTCTGCTTCCCGAAATGTACACAAACCAAAGTTTTCCAATGCCCATCTTGAATTATCGGGAATCGCGACCAAATCCAATTTGTCCAAGGGATACTTAAAGTCCAACAATTCTTGGAAAAGATTAAATGACTTTTCTGCCACCTCCAATGCAAACAATGCGTCTTTGGTACCGCCCGGGAGTGTGGAAATGGAAATGGGAGTAGTGGTGCTGGATATTGTTTCCAATTTCCCCAAAAGAAATGCTAGCATATACGTAGACATGGGGGGGGTTATTTTGAATCGGACCGTCACCCTGTCTTCATAGGTCTTCAATTCTTCCACGGGGGTATTCAGAAGAGTATCAAATCCCTTCTTATAAGTCAAGGTCAATTGGAAAGTTGCCTTTTCAGCAGGATCATCTACACAGGGGAATGCAAGCCGGGCCCCTATTGGCTGGAACTGGGTACATAAGAAGAAGGGTTCAATCGGGCCGGACAAAGAATTGATAGCCAAAGAACCAATAGCGTCGGCAACTGTTTTGTTTTCGTCCTTGTACGAAGACATAAAAATACCATACATATCATTACCAAAATTACCCGTGTAGCGGATTGCAAGCTTTGCCTGTTCACCTTTGTGTATCAAACGATGGATAACAATCGATTGGTCAGCTCCCGAGTAATTAATCAGCTCTATTGGTTCATCATTCCACAGCGCAGATTCAATACGCAATTCCCTGGCATTGAGTATAATCGTGTCCGCTGAATGGGTGACAACCACTGATATGATAGATATACCTGTAAATGATTCCTTGTAAGGATTAAGGGAAAATTGTAGGTCATAATGGGTACAATTGATGTTTGGTTCAATTCGTAAACTCATATTATGGAACGCTCGGAAGAATTGGTTGCTGTGAATTACGATTTTCTAAGATCGCGTAAGTGTTCTTGCATAATCACACATGAAACTCGGAGATGCGGATATACCAGAATTGAGATAAAACCATTTTTGACAATTTTTTCTCAAAACGACATTTGCGTGGATTATGATTTTGATTACCTATCTCAAAAAATTGCGGATACTGCCATTGGTCGTGTTAAGGGTGGTCTCTTTTGTCTCCACCTGCCCAATAGGGAGAGGGGTTGCGGTCGGAAATCGCCACCCGTCAACGGTGTCACACCCCTGGTCAGAGTCAATATTATCCTCTGTATTGTTTCGACCCCGCAGACTATTGTGGAAACATCAAGGACTTTTCCTTGCACAAGCCTCATCCCATGCACCCTGAATATAAACTTTTTCACACACTCCGCACTCACCTTTTCTTAGCCCCACAGTTACTTATCGAGTAGTTAATTCCTGGCTTATTCAACATCTGCCGGGAATGCAAATGACTGCAATGATTGTGCCGCAGACCCACCACCTCCGTCGACGGGTGCCCCCTGTAGTGGAGGAGTCGCCGTTTCTGCCCCAACTGAAGTTCTACAGCCTGCTCCCCAAGTGCAAATGGAAAATACCTCTATACATCAATAATGTCCGCATGCTAACCTCGGAGCAGGTGGACACATGTTTGCTGTGGTACTTTCGCCAGCCGCTTCCGTGTACCGATGAGATGTTTCCCTGGCTTCATGGGTTACACGAAGAAAATATTGCTCAACGTCACTTCTTTCTTCGCCAACCCTGGCTTGTCGAGAAACCTCGAACCGCCCGGTTTCTCATGTGCATTCTGACGGACGATGACGCCCAAACTGATCCATTTATTACCTCGCTGTTGACTGCTCATAATATTCTTGGCTTTCGCCAGTTGGCCCTGCAAAAAGTGTTGCGTAACACCATCAAACTTAGCGATATCCTTCGCAAAGTTGATGTTCTGCGCATCGAGGTGCGGCAGATTGTAAGTGAAATCTTGGAAAACTTGTACCCGGAAAGTTGCTTGACTGAAGAAATTGAGTTGTTTACCCGGGACTGCTTACAAGTGAGGTTTTTGCCCATTTTCCTCAACTTGGATCCCGACCAAGGGGTGCTGCTTCGTAATTTCCACATTCAGGTGGCTAAGCTCGCTACCTGTCTGGACTTTTTGGTCTACGGATCGAATAAACTCGATTCTTATGCGCGCGTGTTGTGGTTAGCCCAACAGCACGAGGCGTTTATGGATGGTATTTCCCAAACTTCGTTTTCGATATTTATTCACCTGGAATCCATTAATGATTTGGATATGCAGCTCCTGTGGCACAACGATTTCTTCATTAAAGAAAAGGTAGAAACCTGTCGTATGGCTCTGGCAACTAAAATATGGCGCCAGGTTTGGATAGGCAATCATTGGGACTATAATGCCCTTATCGGCAATGCCTCTGACTATGAACAGGATTCAGCATGGTCCCATATGTACTGTGACCCGAAACACCTGGTGGTTACACTTCAAGACACCACCAACTTGTTGGCGGAATTGCCCAAGGCAAAAGCTAACTGGCAGTTTATGTTTCATTGTCATGTAGGTGCCACTTTCCCACCGTTGACGGTGTTGTCGCAGCTAATTTATCAGTATGCAATGCAATCGCGTGATGATACCGACGAATTGCATGTTCTAGACTTCCCACCACTGGGGAGCATTGGTATTGGCGACTGTAAAAAAGAAAACTTGCTGGCGGTGGTGAATACCTGTAAGCTTTTATATTTGGTACTGCTGCTGACGCTGACATCGCCTGATGTCGTACTGTCTTTAATTTACTGTAGCGATGGTTATACCGAGCTGCTGTTATTGGTACTCTGTTTTGTGATGTACCTGTTGGATCTCGGGTTGGGGGATGCGATGATCAAATTGCATATGGATTATGGTCGTCCTTTCTTCATCTTCCCCAGTGATGTGGTGATTCTTGAAAAGTTGGAAGCCTTACTTCGACGGTATTCGCCTATGACACGAGATATTGACTGGCTTGTGGCCGAAGAAATCACGTCTCAAGAGATTAATGAGATTTTATTGCCGGCCGTCAACCCCGCCCAACATCAGTTCGGATTTATTGTCGATGATTCAGATGAGGAGATGGACGAGATTGTCACGCCTACTCTGTGGGTGAATGACACCAACGGATCTCTTCCTCTGAGAATTTTGCCTGACCTTTATTTAGGCTCGTTGGATCATGCGAATTGTCCCCATGTTTTAACCAAGCTTGGCATTACTACCATCGTATCAGTTGGTGAACAATTGAATTGGACACAAGGGTTGCCATCTCGATTTGAAGAGGACTGTGAGGTTATTAGTATCCCTGACTCGATGGGTCATTCGGTAGAAAGGGTTCTTAAGGTGAATAATATCCAGGACGATGGTATTGATGACCTCCTGCGTCACTTGCTGATGATCCTCGATTTTTTGAAAGCTGAACCTCCAAGTTCCAAAGTCTTGGTGCACTGCCGGGTAGGGGTATCTCGGAGTGCCACGGTAGTAATTGCTGAAGTTATGAGACGTCTTAACCTCACCATACCTGAGGCATACTTGTATGTGCGGGTACGCAGACTCAATGTTATCATCCAGCCCAATCTTCGGTTCATGTACGAATTGTTTAAGTGGGAGGAGCAACAGCGTGTGGAAGCAGGTTATAAACACACAAATTTGCGTGAGGTGGATTGGTTTATCATGTGTCGGGAAATCATGAAACTCAATCTTCCTTATTGCACGAAGTAATGATTGTAATATGAAATAATAGATTAAATGGTAAGCTATGATTTGAATAGAAATAAAATTAGGACAGATTTTTCATCAGGTTTTCGAGGGAAAATTTTTTAAAAAACTCCGGTACAGGGAATCGAACCCTGATTTGCTCGGTGAAAGCGAACCGTGATAGCCATTACACTATACCGGACTTTTATAACGGATTTTTTTCTCTCGCATTTATTGATATATAGAGAGGATAGAGAAACCGTAGTGCGGGGAAAACTCAGGTGATGGTGCAGAGAACTGCGGGAAATGGTGGGGAATTGAACCCGGGAGCCCTTAGGCGTCGACGCTTTAGTTTTTAGTCATATTTATTGATGGATAGAGACTTTGGAGAAACCCACATTGCGGGGAAAACTCAGGTAATGGTGCTTATAACTGCAGGAGATTGTGAGGACTTGAACCGTGGAGCCCTTAGGCGTGGTTCCTGCTACATATATAACCACATGTACAGTTATTCTCATTGATGATGTTGATATGTAGAAGACCTGAAGAACCTGCAATTAAAATAAACTCAGGTAGTTATGCAGATGGCTGCATAGAAAGGTAAGGTCTTGGGAATTAGAGTGTTATGATTCAATTTTCGGCAGTCTTTGGATCCTTGATAGTTTATAAAACAAACGAAATAGTCTGTACCAGTATGTATGGGCACAATGTAACAAATGCAAGCTGAATTATTTTTCAAGGTTGCAAACAAATCACTAGAAAATTTTCCGTTCACAGAACTGATTAAAAAGCAAGTCGTGCTGGATTTTGAAGATCTATCTCACTCATTTCCCTATCTGAGTTCTTGCTTGATGTTTAGCCAACGCTTCAATAAATTCATTATGACGAACGATTTTTCGGATTAATCGCTGGCCAGTGTATGTCGCACATGGAATAAACCTTGCAAAGCACGGAATACCGGGTATTTCTTCTCGTATTTTCTATGCAGATTATACAGTCTATTATAATTTCTAGGGATTCTTCATATTTTCGTCATTGTCGTAAGTACCGCAAGAGTTCACCTCTAAGCGATACACTTATTCCCGCTAGATGTCGACCCGTAATTAGGGTTGGTCTTGATCAAAATATTCACGCTAGAGATCGGCCCGCATTTGGCAGGAACATCTTTTCGCTACTTGTTTACGCTTGTATTTGTCCATACTCTATTTTTCTCCCGCTGGAAAAATGCTTCTGTCTTTTCTCTAGAATATGAGCAACACTCATCAAAGTCCCATATAGGTAAACTGCATACGAACGTAAACACGATCCTTGGTTTAATAAGTTTTGGTTATTATAACTGTAGAATTATTTATTAATACCTATAGTTTGACAATTCAAACACAAAGGCGGCATCTGAATTTACTGGATAATTATTGGTATATAAACGCCATATGCGAATGTGTATTAATGATTAAGGATCTTCAATATGATCAACACAATAATTCATCTCATCTTCATCCAAACTCTTTATGTAGAGGCATCGCAGTAACAAGTCTTGATTCACGTCCACTCGATAATTGTTGGACCACTCAATACATTGCGACAACAGCTTGACGATATGCACCAGGGTACGGAACTTTGAAAAGTTGACCAACTTGTCGGTGCTTTTTTCCTCCTTGGCCTTGATAAATGTAGGTCTTTCTGAATTAAAAATCAAATCCGATAAATACAACCCCACAAACGGTACACAGCCCATCTGGGGGTTCATGTTATTGATAGCAATCCGGATATTCAAAAAGTTCTTCAAAGGCAGGGCCAATTCCTCCAAATTCTTCAACATGAGGATATCTCCGGGATTTAAATTCATCCACGTTTCCTTGAGTCGCTGAAGCTTTTCCAGGGTAAGCGCCAAAACAATTTGCATCACGGTGGAATAGTTCTGCATCACCAAGCACGTTTGTGCGACATGAATCATTCTCAGAATGATAGCTACTCGCTCCTGTTGTACCTTGGTCAACAACACTTCGGAAATGATCCAATTCACCATCAAATTGAATCGGGCAATAACTAAATTTACCCCTTGATTGCTATCGAAGTACTCATCGTTTGCGATCACTTCCAACCATGAGTTCACTGGGGTAAGCTCCAGGTGCCACTTGTGCTCAATCAAGTCCTTCCAGTCGATTTCCTGGAGCATGTCGCGTTCAATGGCGGTGAAATGATGTGCCAATTCGGTGGAACCACTCCCCAAAATGAATGACACGTGGCTCCCGCTTGAGACCACTTCTTCCACGGGGTAGTTACTAGGTAGTTTATGTTCGATGACAGCAGATACGTCCGACAACCCCAGTTTGGCGTCCATAAATACAGTGTCTTGAGACCCACCCGGATCTTCGGCTGGAATGGTATGATGGGACAACCCCAGGTCCAACAGCTTCCTTAAGGGGGTCAGGGTACCAAACGGGGTATGAGGGGTAAGGGGAGGTTCTGGGGTATGAATACTGCCGGTGGTGTCGATATCTTCAGTATCGGCATTGTTTATCGCCAGCATGATTGCCAGGGTGTTATCAGCATCCCACGCAGCATATGCACGGGACAACTCCTCTGAAAGCGCCAACAGCGTGGTCACCAGGTTCGTTTGGGCCCAATTTGAAACCAACCGGACTTCGCCGATTTGCCGCACCTGGCGGAATTCAGTAATGTCCGGCGTGGCACATACATCGGCCTCTTCGTCCACCAAATCCAAATCATTGGAAAAATGCAGCTGCCGACTGGAGGGGGTGTACACTTCTGCCTTGCGGCCCTCTAGCTTGCCGAGGGTAAATTCCACTGGATCATTGGTGGCAAACAGTTCGTCGGGAATGGCTGCGAGTTCCTTAAGCACGTAATTGGAAATACCGGGAATCGCCACCGACGCCACCAGACCACCGGAGGGATCCCGTTGACGGACACTCTGCTTGTCCATGGCTAGTCTATCTGATGTATGCGCCAATGAGTCCCGCATACCAGAGGTGCGGCTCTTTACTGCCACTGAAAAGATCAGCAGATCGCCATTATCCAGTTTGGAGGTGTCCTTTTGTTCGAAATCACTAGAGAATGGTAGTTCGGTAAGAGCACAAAGTGTCAGGAGTCGAAGCGACCGCTGGCGGTTGTTCAACGAGGATACCCCAGGGGCGGGAATGATTTCACTGGTGACTCCTGCCATGGTGCGTAAATTGTAGTAGCCGTGCTTTTTACGGAGACCGCCGTTTTCAATAGGAACTACTTCCCGGTGCACCGAAAACGCTGAATCGTAGGAAACATACAGCTTCACCAGCTCTTGGCGATGCAAGTCGGCCAGAAACCGTTCCACTTCCATCAGAGGCTTGGGAGAAGCCATTTGCTTAATAGGACTCAGGGTAATGCCAAGTTCGGCCACTTCAGCATCAAACTGAGAAATGTTAGAAGGAGTCAGCACCAGATCAAACAGAGCAGATAACTTCTCGTCATCCGTGGCCTGGGTAAAGTCCAAGTCGAGTGTCAGTCTGGGGATTGTAATCTTGATAGGCAGGCAGTCGTGGATGTGTTCTTCGTCATCCAGCTCATTAAAGTTAATGTCACTATTCCAAACTATCAGTGCCGGCTTTTGGAACGAATCGGTGATGTCCTCCTGTGGTGCCAAATCGTCACCCTTTAAGTGGCCCATTTTCACTGGCTGTATCTCCTCACGAGACCCCACAATGTTGTGAAACGGAGGCGTTTTTGATCTGGTGGGGGAACCGAGGTGGCGCAGGGCGGCGGGGGTGTGAACCATCGGCTCCTGGTGGTCCTCCTTGATGTAGTATTGGAGCATATACTCCAATTCATCAACAATACGCGCTGCCAACACATCGAGACGATCAGTAGAAATTGCCACCGGGTCGCGGCTAGTAATGGTTCGTTCCGATGTTATTGTTTGTTCACTTGCCGAATTAGGCAACCTAGGGGAGTGGGGCATTTTGGCGCCAATTGTCTTTTTCCATCCTTCAACCAATTTTTTAATCAGTGACTTGCGACCAATTTCGTCATTAAGGGCGAATTTAGGCGGGGGCAAAAGTCCCAGACCCAGGCGCAGCATCAGCATGATCAGAACGTCGTCAATGGGTAGATTTACTTGCATCTTTTTAACTGGGGTTCCGGGGAGAATTTGCTTCACTTTTGATGATTGTAACTTGACGGTACCGTTGGTGGCAAACCCCAGTGCTTCGATGGAAGTCGCCTCTGGTAGAGCTCGACTCAGATCAACAAGATTCATATGATTGTGCGGGTGCTTGGCGGCCTTTTTCAGCTCGTAAGGTCGGTGGCTGGCTTGGTATTCGCCAAGCTGTTGCTGAAGAGATAACCGCGACAGTTTGTGGTTGAGCAAGAGCTGATTGAGCAGAGTGGGAGCCACCTGTTCTTCGTCATAAACAAGCATGGGGTGGCGGCCATCGTACAACAGCAACATTGCCAGTCGTCGCCAGGCAGGGTTGGTGTGGACGCCATCGCGGTCCCTTTTCTGCTTCAACAGAGACAGCGGCGGCAACTCAAAAGTAACCGGGTCAACATCCCCCTGGGGCGGAGTGTAGGAAGCAAATTCTGTAAGGAGCACCACCCAGTGGGCCTTCAAATCCGCAATCACTTTTGCTTCGAGACGGTCCTCAGGGGTGATAAGCCCCGACGTCGCTAAATGGTTAAGCCCCGTGACAAACTCGTCGCCTAGTTTGGGATAATTGTCGAAATCATCAAGGTAATAATTGAGGATCCAATGTCGCAACACCACAAACGTCCGCACCACTACCAGTTTCCCCACTTTGACCTTGTCACTCAGCAAACTGCGGCACAACTCCAACGCCCATGCCAACCGCATCATCAACATTTCCATCACTTTTTCCGACGTGACAAATAGTCGGTAGGTCAAGAAAAAGTCACACACTAACGAATAATCAATAACCTCGGGCAGTGTGAGCTGGACCACAAGCGCTGTCAACGTGGCGTGGTTAATATGATTGGGGTTGGCTTCATCAAACTTGACCAATTCGGGGGCGTCCTGGAGCGAGGGGAACAACTCGACTTGGTCGAAAACGGCCTTGTCCTCGAATCGACGCGAGTCTAGCGGCCTCGGTGAACCCTTAGCTTGATGTTGATCCTTGTGGTGCTGCTCCTCCAAATGTCGAAGGAACTCAAGCTGGGTTATGGCCCCGTCTTCAAGCTGTGCGTCGTCAATACTGCTCATTCGCAGTATGGGTTCGGTCATATACGCGTTTGCCCACTCGATGGATGTTTACTTTAAAACAAAACGCGGAGTGCACACAGCAGATTGGCGCGGGAGGACGCGCGTCAACCTTGAAAATAACAACTGAGGACGGGTGCGGGAGGGGGGGTTTTATCATCAATCATTATGTAGTGCAAATAGCTAGCTATCTAGTTACGGTTCAGCTCGATGGTGGCGCGAAGAGCAGCAAAAGGCAGTTGACGGAACGCTTCGTTTTGCAAAACCCGCTTAAACTGCTGGCCTTCGGCGTCCATGATCTGTTTACGCCCTGACTGCTTGGTCACATTAGGGGTGTTTCTTTCAGGGGCCGACAGCTTTACAAACGCCGAGGTGGTGACGGAGACCGCGGGCCCATCCAACGCCGTGAGCAATTCGTTCATATTGGGCTTTAATTGTTCGTTTTGCTTACGCCGTTGTCTTCTTGCCAGTGACTTGGAAATGCCACTGCCGGTGTTGAAAGTAACCTTATTCAGCATTCTTGTGGCGAAATCGGCCAGCTTTTGCTGACGTTTTTCTTTCTTTGAGGCGGTAGCCAACTTAAGTAACGGGTTTTCGTGGGCAACAGGGTCAGTTTCAGCATGGAACTCCTGGATCTTCAGTGCCACCAGCCGGGTGGTTCTCTTGGTGAGCTTACTCCGCAAACTTGTCTTCTTAATACTAGACATGATGGATGAGATGCGATGCGCGGCACAAATGTATATAGTGCGACACCAGCCTACAAGATTAGTAGTAACGGCCACTAACAGCACTCTTATCTTTAATTCTTACATTGTAGGTTGATCGGGGATCCGGGTGGCCGCCTTATATCTATGCGGACGCGTTGGCCTCGCACGTGGCATACGATTGCTACCGAAGGGCCAGTCCCCCTCACAGAACACTTGTGTAATTCTGACATCCCTTTTCTCTGGTTACATTTGTCCCCAAGGTTTCTGGTTAGTGTTCGCTCACGTGCTATCTCCGTCTTCTCATCTCGCGCATATAACCACCATACGCCATGAGCGACGACGGTGTCCCAATACCAAAGGCAACACCTCTCCTGCTGCCACCAACCATAGCACTGGCCCCTCCTTCCGAACGAAGGTCGCCGCTGGCGGCGCCTAAGCGTGCCGAACTGGCCCCACCCCCAGGCAACCATCCCGACCCGCTGGCGAAAATCCTGGCCTATGCCAGACTCGATTTCGACAATTATACATTCTACATCCAAACTCTTCAGGTTGTGTTAGGGCGGAAATCCCACGACGAGCCCCAGCTGGCTCACCATAATGTCGACGTCCATATGTCGCTGAAAAAGGCGATTCTGAGACGCCATGCCAAGATCTTCTACAACTTTGCCACGCAACAGTTTGAGCTTTCAATAATGGGCAGAAATGGTGCTTTTGTGGACGATCTGTTTGTGGAAAAGGGGAATACCGTCCCCCTCTCCGACGGCACCAAAGTCCAATTTGGGGACATTCTGTTCAAATTCGTGTTGCCCCTGATCGATGATGAAGAGGAAGGGGTGGTTAAAAAAGTAGCTAATCACAAACCGCTCAATCCGATCGATGCGCTTCAGATGCGGACCAATTTGATGAGCACCCAGGTTCTGCCAACCAAAAAGGTCAAGGAGATCAAAGAGGAGCCAGCAGTCACTAGGCGGGACCTGGTGGCCCGCCGCAATTCGTTGCTTAAAATCAGACGGTTGTCCCAACTGCGACGGAAGTCATTGGCGACATTGGCCGATAACGAAATTGACGACATCCTCAAAGAATTGGGGGTGGCGCTGATAGATGCCATAGAGGATGATAACCTGTTAGGGCTACTTGATGAGGAAGTGTTTGAAGACGACCTAGACTTGGCGGCCATTGATTCAGGCATTGATCAGCTTGACCAGGAAATTGCCTGTCTCCAGCCGTTAATTGACGCCCATCACCAAGAGCTCCTCCACGAGAAGGAGCTGCAGCGCAACCAGCTTCATGAAAAACGGTTGCTGGTGCTAGGCAAGCCCAGGTTTGGTGGCCGGCCCCAGCTTGAAGTGACGGTATTGCCAGTCCCGGCTGAGCTCACGCCCATGCGTTACAAACCCTCGCTCCGTGCCATCACCGTGAGTATTGAACCGCCGTTGCTGTCATTTGGGGTACCTATTCTAGATGATGAACCTCTAACCCAGCCAAAGGTACCGAAACACATTATCCTGCTGCCAAACCCCCGCCCAGTTTACACTCTTGATGACATTCCTGAACAATTCCGGATGAAGCCAATTACTACAATTGCGCAGATGATAACCCAGGTGCTCAAGAACCATAAGAACGGCCTTACATTGTCTCAGATTTGTAATAGTATTGAGGGGGAATATCCCTACTACAAGTACTGTGCTGAGCCGTGGCAATTTTCCATTGGCCATAATGTAAAACATAACAAAGAGTTTGCCCGTCTTGGTAAGAATGGCAATGAAGAGTGGGTGTACGGGTTGGATCAGCACTATCTTGAAGAGCGCGAGCAGGTTCGCCGCAAGCAGCAGGAAATGCTAGCGGTACGGACCCGGGACGCTGCTCTTCGTGCTGATGATTCCAGATACCTGGGACATTCCGCCACTCTGTATGGTCTGGGGCCCAAGCCACCGTCGATGCTGCGCCCAGGTACGCTGATAAAAGACCAATTAGCAGCGAATCGTGCCACCGAAACAACCAAACCTTTTGATATGAAGAAAACATTAGCCTATGTCCAAACTGAGTTGATGACGTTGTATAAATCGCGGGCCCTCCTGTTCAACAAGGACGCCACTACCGAAATCATCACCAAAGCTTTGGCCACCACGATTGCGCAAGTCAACGCCATCGGGGCCAAGCTGGGATGTGGGGATAATGCTCTTGCATTTCTTGTTGACCGAGCGCCACAACAGGTGCTGAAGATTTTAGATATTGCATTATCAAAGCTGATAAAAGAGATCCAAGGACAGAAGGCACCGTCGCCGGAAGTGGAGAAGATTCCCGCGTCTACAGCGCCGTCTCGACCTGCGTATAAGCTGGGTCCTAAACCGCCCAGTTACCCCGGAAGACCAACCGCGTTTTCGCGACCAAATGGGGGTCTACTGCGACCGCCACCAGGGCGGCCAACTACGGCAAAGCGGCCCATGGATGATAATGATGAGCAACGGAAACAGGTAAAGTTGGGATAGAGATATAGATATAGATCCGTGTACTAGTAATACTCTACTAACCATCTAAATACAGCTTAAACGTAGACACCTCAATGGCGTCTTCACCAAATTCCACCCCCTTGCTATCATATAAAATGTTCCACCGCCCCACAAACTTGGGGCCATTGGGGTTGGAGTTTACTTGATTGAAGGATTGCTTGTGTTGCGGTGAACCCCGCACATAATCGGTGTACCCCGGCACCCCCGGTCGGATGATGTTGTCGGCAACCACTAATGAACCGGGGGCAATTAAGTTATAGGTTTCAACCACCCGCAAATCGGCGACATATAATTTCTTGTCGTGGTCAAAAAGAACAAAATCAAGGAAATCTATCAGCTTGGACGTTGCCAACTCATCCTTGACTTTGAGGAGACTATCGGACGACTTTCCATTTAAAATCTTGACGTTTTTGATTCCAGCCAAGTCGAGAAACTCGGTGGTGACTTTGATATATTCGTCATCCAATTCCAAACAGTAGTATGCTTCGGAAAACAACGGAGCAAGTCTGAGAGCCAGATACCCAATAAACGTTCCGAATTCTAATCCATATTGGGGGTTTTTCTTCTTCAATTCATTGGTTATCCATGCCGACTTGGCCGGGCCAATTGTCATTAACTGGCTGGTTTCAGAAAACTTGTCGATAGCATCGGCAATTGCTCCGGGATTGCCCCGGAGAGTCGATTGGTCGAGGGAATCGATGTACTGCTTGCATCTTCGGGCGGGTTCTCTAAATCTCTCCATTGTTGTCTACTCGGAATCAGGAATCAGGGGATAAGCTCACATTATATGTATTATGTATTATGTAAGGGGGTTGTCAGCAATTCTCTGCGAACGGAGACTACTACTGAAGGTAGGGATTGAGAAGGCGGTAGTTGTTAGTTGGTGCTTTGGTTGATTCTATAAATAAGGTATAGGTTTTGAGAGGCAGCTTTACTTTTGCTATTGCTTAGAACTTACATTTTAATTGTCACCGACAATGTTGAAATCATTTCTTATTGTTCATGAAGGAGAACGCCTTATCTCTGCCCATGGTCATCAGCTGTACAACGTACTATTCATGTTTGTATCTGGTTACACAAATCTATTTCTTGTCTTCTTTACTCCCTTGGTTGAATTCCCCGAAATTGCGAATAATTATAAATATGGCAAGTTAAAAACGTTATAATCTGTTAGCAAAGATTAAGATGCTTAATATTATCGTCGTCTAATCGTATGCATCTATATTAGCCAAAGTTTGGTTAAAGTTTGCGGTCAAGTTCCATGTCTCTGTTTTTGCACTTTTGCGAAATGTCATAAAAATAACAATTGATAAATAATCGAGGACATAATAACCTCAACTAGGCTCTTTTTCTACTTCCTCGCTATTAGTTTCTAAAGAAGAATGTCGTGTACAAACCTACAAATTCCTTACATGGTGTCGGGTTAAACAATATTTTCTGGGGCCTAGAGTAAACAGATACAAACTGCCAAAGCCACGACCCCCACATTTGAACCCCCACTACACGGAAATGCACAATCTACCACATTTCAGTGTAAGTGACACTGGCGAGGATCGCGCCCCTCGTCTGCTGACACCAATTGCTCATAGTGAGCACTCCGCACACAAGCCACTCCACTCACTTTGCCACCATGTCATTCTACGCCGAGGACCCCTACGAAAATGGATGGGGGGATTCTGACAACAGAGACTACCAATTTCGTTCTAACCTTGGCTCGGTCCACTCGCCATCGCCATTCGCAACCTCGGTCGGCATTCCAGACGAGTACCGCCAAGTGCGGGAACATCACCAGCTGGTGGCCACTCTGTCTCAATTCGATCAAGAACTCTTGCAACCATTGGTCAAGCTGGGGTCGTTGTCCCTGGCACTGGCATCGAAAATTGCCAATGTCATCTATGACAACTTGGTGCCGCTTGATGATAAGCAATTTTTCCAGGCGTTAGGGCTTGTGGGGCTTGAATTAGAAGGGGGGAATGGTGATTATGCTACCCTCTCTTTCCGCCAAGGGAGTTTACCCCTGTTACCTGATGAAGTCGTGCAAGTAGTTACGGGAGGGGTGATTGAGAGTGACAATGAAGACCCATGGTTAAGCCGTGATGCCAACTTGGCAGATGTCCATCCCCCATCCCAGTCACCGGTTGTGGCGACGCCTACGCAGGAACATAGTGACTGGGACCCCCTTTTGGCGGACCGGTCATCACAATCGCTTCAGGAAGAAGATGGAGAGGAAGTACCGCCGCCACAACCTATTTCCAATAGCGACATCAACACCTATCTCAACGATCTCCGTGCCCAGTTCAATCCATTGGCTGATAATGGCATCCAAATCAAAGAAATCCCCGAGCGAGAGGGCCTCATTTTCAAGCATACTAACTACTCCATTACCCATAACATGCGTCTTGGCACCACCCAGCCGGGTGAGAAAAAAGTTGTCCGACGGTACCTGGACTTTGCCTGGCTTCTCGAGTACCTTTTGGCCAAATACCCGTTCCGGGTAATCCCGGGGCTTCCTCCCAAGAAATTCAACGGTAAGTGTTTTCCTAGTTTTTATCCTTTACTAATCGCTAGTAGGCCTGTCTCCTGATTCACATTTCCTTCAGCTGCGTCGCCGGGGCTTGTATCGGTTTTTGAATCAATTGGTGAAACACCCAGTGCTTAAGCATGACCCGGTGGTGGTGACATTTTTGACGGTACCCACCGATCTTTCCGTATGGAAAAGACAGGCTAATATCGACCCCAGCAGTGAGTTTACCGGTCAAAAGATCCTGACGCTGTTTATCAATTCGATTTGGCCCACTCTCGGCACCGAGTTTTTGCGATCTTGGCACCGGGCAGAACAGGGTATCCGGAAGCTTATTGAAGTGTGGACCAAGCTAATTATCCTTGTTGAGCGCCACGAACGGCGCCAGCAACAGGTGGCTAATGACAATATGCGCTTCAATGAAATGATGTCGGCGTTTTCTCTGCTCGATTCCCTGGTGTATCCTACTGACGATAACCTGGCTTACGGGATTAATAACGCCAAAGACACTCCATACATCAACGACCTGTTGTCGGTGATGGGTCAGGGGTTTACCAAGGGCAGTGACGTTGGAATCGATGAGCTGTTTGTGGTCAACTCTGACATTCTCGAGCAAATGAAGGGTTACTTGGACTACTTATACTCGATGCAGGAGTTGTTTGAGCGGAGCAAGCGGCTCAGTGCCAACTCTATTGATCAGTTGCAGGCGAAAATCAAAGAGAAGGAGTCGCGGTTTGCCAAGTTGAATACCGAAGCAGTGGACGCGAGAGGAGCCCAGGTGGCACAATTGCGGCAACTGATCATCAATGACAAGCAGGAAATGTTCAACCAATTGAACCGGGATTGGCTCATCAAACAGTGCTGTCTCAAAGAGTTTACCTACATGCAACAAACCCAATTTTTGATTTCCCAAGTGTGGCTTGATTGGAACAATACTCGCATTGGTAATATGAAAAAGTTGGTCGAAGTGCAAGAAGGCATCAACCACGAAGTAGAACGATTGATGCCAGTGGAGCATTCAGCATAAGTATTAATCTATATTCTATTCCGGTTTAACAAACACCCCCTGGATCCAGTTCCGGTACATCTTCAACTGTTTCTTCCGGTTCACAAGCAACCGGCGGTCGGTGGCAATTTTTTTCTCTTCAAACCCGCCTTGGTGGCAAAAAATTTCCCGGATTTCCTCCTCGGTAAAAAAGTATACACGGGTGCCGTCCCCGCGAATGTAGAAATTGTCTTCAAGCAACCGGCCCTTCTTGAACCGCACTTGGGCCAAGTCGTAACGGCCATAGTCTCTGTATAAAATCTTGCCGCCAGGCTTCAATACCTTGTTAAGGTTTTTCATTGCCTGGTCCCATTGGTTAGGATGGAGAGCGGAAAAGACAAAAATCATAATCACTACATCAGCTTGATTTGGTTCCATATCTTCGGGGATGCTGCCTTCGGGGTTTGCCAAATCCCAAACCGAAGAATAGGCAATTCCTTTTTCGTGGTTGGGGTCGAATTGCTCGTCCTTTTTCACCACATCAACTGCCACTTTGGAATAGTCACAAGCGTAGATCTTCAAGTTGGGGTTTTTGTTTTCAGCCAAAATGGGATAAAACGTGTTGCCAGCACCACACCCCACCTCGAAGATGGTAATCTTTTCGTCGTGGCCCTCCAGAGTCAACTCAAAGAGTTCAGGGAACTCGATTTTGAGCCATTTCCGGTCCTTAAAAAAGTTTTCCTGGTTGTTCTTGTAGAAGATATCCCAATACTTGGCAGGGGCAGAATTGTAACGAGTCTTGTCAAAATCAGATACGGGGTGATCGTACTGCTTTTCAATGAGCTTCTGGCATTCTTCAATCTGTTCCTCTCCCCATTCGACGTGATCCCAGGCGTTATGGTTAAACACATCGTTATCGTTGGTGAGATATCGCTGGCCAAACACGAAAGGATCGTCTTTGCCGATGCGTGAATCTATTTTCCCCAGAATTCTTTCATCAAGCGAAGGTTTGAGGATCTTGTCAGTCATGGTGAATGATGCGATGAGATCGAATGAGCGATGATAAAACGTTAAACAAGAGAGTGAAGAAGGCGAAGAAAACTGAGTGATTTCCTTGCTATAAGCGGTGTGTATATTTACGGTATGGCTTCGAATTGTTCCAATTTGGTTTATCACCCCGCAGTTTAGATGAGAATCATCATTGCTTTAGGCATTCACTACACTCATCACTCGGTTACACAAACTTTGATGTTGGAGCTAGATGTTATGATATTATTCTGCTGACTATTTCTCAATTTACAGGTTACAATTCATTGCCCCCAATCTTCACGACGCGTCACATCATGTATGTCATATGAATCGCATTCAATTAATGCCGAATAGACGGGTGAGATCTCCTCAAAATCTACTAAAATTGGTAGGTTTTTGATTAACTATTAGCTTTTAGGTCTAACTAATAAATAAGCGGTTTTGGTTGTCACATCCTTTGCCTAACAATCCATTATAATGTGTAGCATCTACGATTGTTTGGCCAATTTTACCACCCAGAGGCCGTGAAATTGCTAACAGGGGCAACCTTCTAATAAACCCTATTATCAGTATCACTTTAACCAATTCACTATCTACACTAATTCTTTCAATGCATCTATGATTGTACTTCATGTTAGGGTTCAAGGTGATGACCTGCACACAGCCCAGGCTGGTTGGTTGTTATGCGGACGCGTTCACAAAAAAACGTTCACCGTTGATTGCAACGCTAACTATCAGGGGCCATGAGCAGCAAAAAGCGTCACATTTCTTTGGCCAATCCACCGAGATTACCCCTTAAGGAAACCAGCGGGAACATTGTGTCTCCGCAAGTCAAACGGGCCAAGGTTGATGAAGAAAATGACCAAAAACGAGATGACAAGAGGCCTGGGGTTGTCAAAGTGATCAAAGGCCGGTTGGTAGGAGATGAGTTGGTTCAATGGCAACAACAGTGGCGGCGGATCATGCGCGATCTGACGGTGTTTTTTGACGGCACCGCCAACGAAACCAATCCTACCGAAGTGTCGGAGTTTTGCACCGCATCTAAATACTTGCGTCAGTTGGGATGCCGGGTGGCAGCTTTTTATGATGTAAATGTTAGCATCATCGTGTCGCGGCGTAAGTATGACGACCAGCGAGGTTATCCCCTGACTGACATCTTCAGTCTGGTGGCTAGCAATAAAATCAAGGTGTGGGATTACGATAAGGTGTTCCGGTTCCTTAAGAATCTTGGCATCAATGTCGACCCTAGTGCCGCCCCTGTCGATGGCCCTGAAGGTGAAAACAACTTGTATACCCTTTTGAAAGAGGAAAAGATCTACGGGGCGACCGAACGAGACCCCACCGCCAAGCGGGAAGATTTTCATTATCTAGAAAACAATTATGTTTTTGTTTACGATTTGGCCCACAAGACGCGTCCGGTGGCGGTACGGGAATGGAAGGAGGGCACCTATCCGCGACTTCATAATACTATTGACGGCAAGTGTCCATTTGTCGGCGATCTGGGAGAAAATAATGACAAGCGTCGGGCCAGACGCCTCCAGAAGTTTGAACTCAACAAGGATTACCGCCACACCCTCCGGTTGGCCGCTGACCGTCTCATGAAAGGAGAAATGATCACTTCGGAAGATGGCGGGGACAACGAGTCCACAGTGATCCAGCCATCGCTGACGAGGATCAGTGGCGACGATGCTGAACCCACTGCTGACACCGTCCACGCGCCGCCTCCATTGCCCCGGGAACTGTCGTGCGTACTTAACCGGGGCCCACTAGATGTGATGGCCCTGGGGTACAACGGCGCGCTGAACCTGGTTCTGGTGGACCTGGCAGCACTCAGCGGGGGGAACGGCTTGGGCCCGATGGTATCACAGGTAACGTCGCGTAATTTAAACAACTTGAAGCGACGGATTATAAAGAAAAAACAACAACAGCAAAATGGAGGACGGGAAAAGAAAAAGGAAGAAACAAGTCCGGGGTACTGTGAAAACTGCCGCGTCAAGTACGACAGTTTCAACGACCACATTTACTCGTCCCGTCACCGCCGGTTTGCCGCCGACGACCGTAATTTTGAGGATATCGATGCGTTGATCGCTACTCTACGAGAATCCTCCGCCATTGGTGGCGCTTATTCCCACCATGGTTAGCATCTCTGCATTTATTTTAATGATAACGACAACTACAAATGCTTAGACCATCCACCCCTCGCGTTTTTTGTCAACTTGCTAGCGTGACCTATTGTGAATGGTCTGGACCTCTAAATCTCCAAGGAATTATTAACAGGGGGGTCCAAATCTTTTAAGCCTTATAAGCCATCTCAGGCATCTACAGATAATTTTCGACCTTCATGCTTAGCTGGGCTTAGGTATGGGCTGGTTCATCGTATATGTACAACCTTACAATAAAGTGGGGAGCAAACATTCCCTATTTGGGTAGGCCAGATAATTTAGGTGGTGAAGCATGGAAGAGCGGCTTTTCAATTTTATTCTAATTTTCACATTTCTTTTTCAAATTTTGAGAGTTTGTTTGACAGTAATTTCCAACCACTATTTTTAGTGTATGATCCAAATTTTGTATTACTTTTCAGAATTTGCATTGCTGTGGATTTACAATTCCACTTTGTCTATTAATATCCCTTCACTTTGACCACTATATGACCGCTATATTTTTATCAAATCAAAAACTCTTCTGCTTTATCATTTGTGACTTGTCATCCTTCTCATTTCCATAACATTCTAGCGGGTTCCTCAAATTTCTTAGCGGGTCCCCTGGCCCACTCGCACGCACTGTATCAGACGTCTCATCTGAAAAACTCATCATGTCGTCCAAGCTTACCGTAGCGGCTAAGGCGCAACAAGTGGCGTACCCTGCCTACCTTGTTGCCAACTATGTCAATGCAGCCAAGACTATCGATGGCCTGATTGAAATCGAAATCGTTGACGACAAGGAGGTCGGTGCCGAAAAGTCGAATGTGATCTACACTTCCGGGTCGCACCTGGCTTCGGGCCAAGCGGCTGTTATTGACCAATTGGTGAAGGAATTCAAGTTGACTGTGGGCAATGCTGAATTCATTCCTTTTGCCTTGGAAAAGTTGTACAACAAGAACTTTGGCGTGTTGAAGGATGATCTTGAAAAGATCAACTCTCACCTCAATTTGCGGTCGTTCATTGACGGTTACACCGTGACTGTTTCCGACATTGTTGTGTGGGGTTCGATCCGGGCCAACCCTTTGAAGATGAACTACGACATGTTTATTAACGTCGGGAGATGGTTTGACTTTTTGGGTTACGACCACCGTTTCTTGGGTGGTGTCGAACAATTCAACAAGAACTTGAAGGAATTGAGAGCTGCTGAAAAGTTGGCCAAGTCGGGCGGTAAGAAGGAATCCCACAAGGCTAACTTTGACATTGACTTGCCTGGTGCTGAAATTGGCAAGGTGGTGACCCGGTTCCCACCTGAGCCCCTGGGGTATTTGCACATTGGTCATGCCAAGGCTGCTATTCTTAACGAATACTTTGCCCACGCCTACAAGGGTAAGTTGATCATTAGATTCGATGACACCAATCCCCTGAAGGAAAAGATGGAGTTCCAAGACTCGATCATTGAAGATTTGGCCATGTTGGGGGTCAAGGGTGATGTTGTGTCCTACTCTTCTGACTATTTTGACAAGATGTACGAGCTTGCCATCAAGATGATCACTGAGGGCCACGCCTACTGTGACGACACTCCTGTGGAGAAGATGAGAGAGGAACGGATGGACGGGATCAAGCTGGTTCGTCGCGATCGTCCCGTGGAAGAAAACTTGCGTATTTTCAACGAGGAAATGAAGCAAGGGACCGAGGCCGGTCTTACCCACTGTTTGCGGGCCAAGCTCGACTACACCAACCCCAACAAGGCGTTGAGAGATCCTGTTATCTACCGGTGCAACTTGACCCCCCACCACCGGACCGGCACCACCTGGAAGATGTACCCCACCTACGACTTCTGTGCTCCTGTGGTGGACTCGATTGAAGGGGTCACCCACGCGCTTAGAACCAACGAATACCGGGACCGGAACCCCCAATACGAATGGATGATTAACACTCTTGGTTTAAGACCGGTCACCATCTGGGATTTTGCCAGAGTCAACTTTGTCCGGACTTTGTTGTCGAAGAGAAAGTTGCAATGGTTTGTTGACAAGGAATACGTTCTGAACTGGGATGACCCCAGATTCCCCACCGTCAGAGGTGTGCGGAGACGGGGGATGACTGTGGAAGGGTTGAGAAACTTTATTATTGCCCAAGGTCCGCTGAGAAACGTCATCAACCTTGAATGGTCGTCGATTTGGGCTCTCAACAAGAAGATCATCGACCCTGTGTGCCCCCGGTTCACTGCTATTGATGCTGAAGACGCCGTTGTGGTGTCTCTTGACGGCCCAGCCACCACCACCACTGAACAAAAGCCCAAGCACAAGAAGAACACCGATGTCGGCACCAAGCCGGTGATCTTTTCCAACAAGGTGTTGTTGTCGCAAGAAGATGCTGCGCTGATTGACGACGGTGAAGAAGTCACCTTCATGGACTGGGGTAATGTGATTGTCACTGCCATTCACAAGGACGCCGCCGGCAAGGTGACCGGTATTGACGCCAGGTTGCACCTCGAAGGGGACTTCCGCAAGACCTCTAAGAAGTTGACGTGGGTTGCCGACACCGACGACAAGGTCAAGGTGGAATTGAAGGACTTTGACCACTTGATCACCAAGGACAAGTTGGAAGAAGGCGACAACTTTGAAGACTTCATCAACCCCAATACTCAATTCTCCACTCCTGCCTACGCCGACTTGAATATCCGTGAATTGAAGCAAGGTGATATCATCCAGTTTGAAAGAAAGGGCTACTACCGCCTTGACCACCAGGGTGACCAACCAGTATTTTTTGCCATCCCTGACGGCAAGAATGCCGCAAAGAAGTAAATAGTGAATACCGCAACTATTCTGTAACAACTCTAAAGCCCACAGGCTTAACTTTGTATACCCGAGGCTGAGACTAGCATGAAATCTCAGCCAATGCAGATAACCTCTGGTTAGACGGCAATCCTGGCGGTGACGTACATCATCATCATCGGCAGCTTACCCCGAAGATGCTAACATAATAGACTTTTCTAAAAAATAAAGCAACTTTTAGTTTTCACCATCGATAATGCTCATCGCTAAAAGTTGCGTGATTTACTGCGGGAAGTGACCCCGCGTATATTTGGAACAAAGGCGTCGAGGCTGAAACTATGGTGGCTCAACTTGATTGTCAGCGAGTATTGACAAAGGACGACGAATGCAAAGAATCAACGTAAATCTATTTAACGTAAAATGTGCTCTATTTCGTTAGTTGTTGTTGTTGTCGTATAACGATTGGACATGCAGATGACATGTTTAGATGCAATATCTTGATAGGATGGTAACTGGGCTCATGAAAAATTATTACTGGGGGGCTTTGTGGACAATTTTCCGGCGGAGGCTTACTTTATTCGGCGGGGGTGCCAACCTATCAGAGCCTTCGGAGGCAGGGAGGTGTATTCGAGAGGGCAGCGTCACCACAGCGTGGTACAGCTTGCATTAAATTTAAAAGGCCGGACTTGTGTTTGCATTAATCGCGCCTGGGTGAAAGTCTTGGTGAACGACGATCACAACCATGAAATCTGGGGTAAAAATTTGTGGCATCGTATATGTTCATTCAGTTGTACATCTAGATTTTACATTAGATAAATATTTACACGATTACACTCACACACAAACCATGATGCTTCTAATATTTAATGTAGATTTACTGCCGGTTTCGCTGCAATTAGTAGCGAGCATAAATATTTTTTGTTGCTTGCGCTTGGGCTTAGGTTCTAAGACCGGTTAGATGATGCAGGGTTCCGTATACATCAACATTTGCGGAAAAAGTTGAATGATTTATTGGCCAGTTCCACATGTGGGGTGTCAATTTTTCTCGGTCACAGGTATTTTTATCGCCTCAACAACATCACGGGTAAATAGGAATAGTCAAAAAATAAATGCTACCGATATGGCTTAGTCAGAATTGGCTTTTTACTTGAAGCCACTCAGTAGCTGAATTCCTTTTATACCCGTGGCCCCCTCTGTAATCTTCATACACGCTAGACCTTATGCTATTTACTTGGTTAGTGGCATACTGGCTAACAGCCGTGTCTGCACTTACTGTGTCCCATGATACGATCACTAGTGGTCTTATTGACCTTAGTCTTGGGCTTACAGTAGACCCTGGTGTCTACTATGCTATTTGGAATAATGCATTGACGTCTGTTGGTGGCAGTGTTAACATTGGCAGTGGTGCCAAGTGGTACGTTGCCTCTAACCAACCACTTATCGGGTTGACGGTTACCAACGGTCTTGGGTTTTCCATTGTCAACAACGGCCTTATCTCCTTCAATTCGGTTATTTCGCTTTCGCCTGCCTCTTACACCTTGGCTGGTGCAACATTTACGAATAATGGTCAAATCTTCATGGGCACAGCTGGTGCAGCCCTTCTGTCTCCCATGTCTATAACTTCAATCCTGTGGACCAACAATGGGTTGATTTCTTTTTACCAAACCAACTTCCCAGCTCTTTCTTCCAGTGCTGTCAGTCTTGGGTTAGGTGGGCAACTTTCCTCCATCACCAACGACGGGGACATTTGTTTTTACAACTCATGGTACGTCCAATCAACCAATATCGTCGGGACTGGGTGTTTACACGTGATGGGTGACACATTCTTGGATCTTTCAATTGTTGGTATGAACATTGCCACCTCCCAAGTCGTCCAGTTCGCTCCCGGCTCCACGGGGAAAATCTTGACTGGTCCAGTAAACCTTGGCAACACTCTTACCGTTCGTGGTTTTGGTACCGGCATGGCAATTGGGTCATCAATTTTGGTGACTGGGGTTAGTTACAATGCTGCCACAGGTATTCTTACTGTGACATTGACCTTGATTATCACCCAGAAATTTAACATTGGGTTGGGTTACACTGCCAGTGGCTTTAAGATCACCTCCGTTCTTTTCCCTGGTCTTTCCAGTATCCTCAACAACGCTGTGGTGTACAATGGTGCAGTACCGGCTGCTGCTGCCTCAACAACCCTCTGTAAAGCCTGTACGGCAACAGTTGATGCTCCCTCTAGTACTGAGTATACCACAACTTGGAGTTTCACTAGAAGTGATGGTGTCGTGACTACACAATCTGGTATTGTCGACGAACTGGTGACTGGAAGCAGTATTGCAACCACTACCATCACCACCTTCCCTGGTCCTTCATCACTGCTGGCGCTGCTGTCGTCAGCTATTGTCTCGTCTCCATCGTCATCTTCTATTGAATCTTCATCATCTACTGAAACTTCCTCGTCGTCCGCTTCGTCGACTTCTGAATCTTCGTCGACTGCTGAATCTTCGTCGTCTTCCGAATCATCGTCGACTTCCGAATCTTCGTCGACTTCTGAATCGTCGTCGACTTCTGAATCTTCGTCGACTGCTGAATCTTCGTCGACTTCTGAATCTTCGTCGACTGCTGAATCTTCGTCGTCTTCCGAATCATCGTCGACTTCTGAATCGTCGTCGACTGCTGAATCGTCGTCGACTGCTGAATCTTCGTCGACTGCTGAATCTTCGTCGACTGCTGAATCTTCGTCGACTTCTGAATCTTCGTCGACTGCTGAATCTTCGTCGACTTCTGAATCTTCGTCGACTTCTGAATCGTCATCGAGTGCTGAATCGTCGTCGACTTCCGAATCGTCGTCGACTTCCGAATCGTCGTCGACTTCTGAATCGTCGTCGACTTCTGATTCGTCATCGACTGCTGAATCTTCGTCGACTTCTGAATCTTCGTCGACTGCTGAATCTTCGTCGACTTCTGAATCTTCGTCGACTGCTGAATCTTCGTCGACTTCTGAATCGTCGTCGACTGCTGAATCTTCGTCGACTGCTGAATCTTCGTCGACTTCCGAATCTTCGTCGACTTCTGAATCTTCGTCGACTTCTGAATCGTCGTCGACTGCTGAATCTTCGTCGACTGCTGAATCTTCGTCGACTTCTGAATCTTCGTCGACTGCTGAATCTTCGTCGACTTCTGAATCATCGTCGTCTTCCGAATCATCGTCGACTTCCGAATCTTCGTCGACTTCTGAATCTTCGTCGACTTCTGAATCGTCGTCGACTGCTGAATCTTCGTCGACTGCTGAATCTTCGTCGACTTCCGAATCTTCGTCGACTTCTGAATCTTCGTCGACTTCTGAATCGTCGTCGACTGCTGAATCTTCGTCGACTGCTGAATCTTCGTCGACTTCTGAATCTTCGTCGACTGCTGAATCTTCGTCGACTTCTGAATCATCGTCGTCTTCCGAATCATCGTCGACTTCCGAATCTTCGTCGACTTCTGAATCTTCGTCGACTTCTGAATCGTCGTCGACTGCTGAATCTTCGTCGACTGCTGAATCTTCGTCGACTTCCGAATCTTCGTCGACTTCCGAATCTTCGTCGACTTCTGAATCTTCGTCGACTTCCGAATCTTCGTCGACTTCTGAATCTTCGTCGACTTCTGAATCGTCGTCGACTGCTGAATCTTCGTCGACTTCTGAATCATCGTCGTCTTCCGAATCATCGTCGACTTCCGAATCTTCGTCGACTTCTGAATCTTCGTCGACTTCTGAATCGTCGTCGACTGCTGAATCTTCGTCGACTGCTGAATCTTCGTCGACTTCCGAATCTTCGTCGACTTCCGAATCGTCGTCGACTTCCGAATCGTCGTCGACTTCTGATTCGTCATCGACTGCTGAATCGTCGTCGACTTCTGAATCTTCGTCGACTTCCGAAACTTCCTCGTCGTCCGCTTCGTCGACTTCTGAAACTTCGTCGACTTCTGAATCGTCGTCGACTTCTGAATCGTCGTCGACTGCTGAATCTTCGTCGACTGCTGAATCTTCGTCGACTTCTGAATCTTCGTCGACTGCTGAATCTTCGTCGACTTCTGAATCTTCGTCGACTTCTGAATCTTCGTCGACTTCTGAATCGTCATCGAGAGCTGAATCGTCGTCGACTTCCGAATCGTCGTCGAGTTCCGAATCGTCGTCGACTTCCGAATCGTCGTCGACTTCCGAATCGTCGTCGACTTCTGATTCGTCATCGACTGCTGAATCGTCGTCGACTTCTGAATCTTCGTCGACTTCCGAAACTTCCTCGTCGTCCGCTTCGTCGACTTCTGAAACTTCGTCGACTTCTGAATCGTCGTCGACTTCTGATTCGTCATCGACTGCTGAATCGTCGTCGACTTCTGAATCTTCGTCGACTTCCGAAACTTCCTCGTCGTCTACAGTATCTTCGTCGTCTGCTGAGACATCCTCATCGGCATCATCAGCTTCGGCCTCTTCTGATGCAACCCCATCATCGTCCGAATCTCCTCAATCATCTTCAGGCGAATTGTCCGCAACTTCCGCAACTGCGTCCAGTGCAGCTTGTCCTGAGTGTACTGAGTACACCACCACCTGGACTTCTACCGGTACCGATGGTAAGCCTACTACTGGATCTGGCGTTGTTGATGTGACTACCGACTCTACTGGCGGTTTGACCACTACTACTTCGACTTACCCTCCCACTGGCTGTCCGGAATGTACCGAGTACACCACCACCTGGACTTCTACTGGTACCGATGGTAAGCCTACCACTGGATCTGGTGTTGTTGATGTGACCACTGACTCCACTGATGGTTTGGTAACTTCCACCTCTGCCTACCCTCCCACTGGCTGTCCTGAGTGTACCGAGTACACCACCACCTGGACTTCTACCGGTACCGATGGTAAGCCTACTACTGGATCTGGCGTTGTTGATGTGACTACCGACTCTACTGGCGGTTTGACCACTACTACTTCGACTTACTCTCCTACTGGGTGTCCTGAGTGTACTGAGTACACCACCACCTGGACTTCTACCGGTACCGATGGTAAGCCTACTACTGGATCTGGTGTTGTTGATGTGACTACCGACTCTACTGGCGGTTTGGTAACTTCCACCTCTGCCTACCCTCCCACTGGCTGTCCGGAATGTACCGAGTACACCACCACCTGGACTTCTACTGGTACCGATGGTAAGCCTACCACTGGATCTGGTGTTGTTGATGTGACCACTGACTCCACTGATGGTTTGGTAACTTCCACCTCTGCCTACCCTCCCACTGGCTGTCCGGAATGTACTGAGTACACCACCACCTGGACTTCTACTGGTACTGATGGTAAGCCTACCACTGGATCTGGTGTTGTTGATGTGACTACCGACTCTACTGGCGGTTTGACCACTACTACTTCGACTTACTCTCCTACTGGGTGTCCTGAGTGTACTGAGTACACCACCACCTGGACTTCTACCGGTACCGATGGTAAGCCTACCACTGGGTCTGGTGTTGTTGATGTGACCACTGACTCCACTGGTGGTTTGGTAACTTCCACCTCTGCCTACCCTCCCACTGGCTGTCCTGAGTGTACCGAATACACCACCA